>CM057082.1:33954080-34541940 GCA_029379335.1 Thymus mandschuricus | reverse complement strand
CCATAAGGGGTCATCAGTAGGTTAGACCTGACGGTCCTTAATCCCCGAGGGAAATGCCCTGATCCATCCCTGCCCTTCTCCCTTGAACAAAAGAGGAAGCTTGAGCACGTTCTAGCTCCTGCTCATGAGCAAGGGTTAGCTGTTTCACCTCTGCTGCGTAAACCTCCTATAGTTGCCCTAACCTATCGGATGAGGCCTTCAGAGCCCCCTCAAGCTCCCTTACTCGCTCAGAGAGGGAAAGTGTGCGTTGCCCAAGGGTGGAACAGTGCTCCTCCTTGTCCTGTAAGAACCCTTGAAGCTGATGAACCTCAGCTTGGAGTTGTTCCCTACTTTTCTCGGATTGAGAAAGATGTTCTCTCAGTTGTTCTAGGCTTAGTGTCTGGGCAGAGGAGGGACTTTCCAATACTTTACCCTTCTTTATAGCCAGAGAGAGAAGGAGAATCACTCTTCCTCTTAAGGGAAGAGGAATGAGGCTCTGGGACAGCAGGAGTGGAGATGCGAGCATCCACATCAATAAGAATAGGAGAGGATGAAGTTGACCGGCCAGAGGCAACTAGATGAGGGGAGAAAGGCTTCAACCGAGGCTTAGCAGTTTTTGCTTCCCGAAGACCCTCTTGAGAAGGGTTATGACCCTCGAGCTCTGCAGATACCTGAGTAGAGGCATCACCTGCTGACGAAGTAGGATTGAAGCCACTGGTTTTCCCCTGTTCAATTTTCTTTAGCAACTTTTCACGGGTTTTTTGCCCCCATACTCTGTTTTGTGGAATCCATGACTGCAGAATAAAGATAACCATTAATAAATGACGACAAGAAATAAAGTAACAGATAATATGAATAGATCCAATCTCTAGAAATCTTAAGAACTAACTGTTAGTTCTAGAAGTGAGGCATCGACCACACTCGTATCGTAACCGGCTTCACAGTCCAAAAAATCTAGAACCAACAACGCCCCCCCCCCCCCCCCCCCCCCCCCCCCCCCCCCAGAGCACAAAATAGAGCAGAGAGAAAACAAAGGATGCCCTAATCTCAAGAAATTCGAAAAACAACCAATATAGGATCGAAGGAAAACAAAGTAGTAAGAGAATACCTAAAGGAGAACGGAAGTAAAGTAATCGCCGGTAATGCAGAATAAAGTCGAAGAGTCCAGGATACTGCCACTTCTCTCTGAAATACAATACGAAGAATGAAAGGGAGAAGAAAAGAAAAAGAAGAAGTTAAAGAGAAAAAGAGAGTGAAGTAATGCCCCACTTACTGCTCCACGTCGATTCGCGAAAAGGGAGGCGCCTTTTCGTTTGCAAAAATGAAAAGAAGAAAAAAGCGATAATAGCGCACATTTCGAAATACATTTATTATAATATTCTCTTTCCCCAGAGGAGAGATCAATGATGAGCAAAGAAAATAGGCTCAACTTATCCTCGGAAAATAATCGTCGCTCCAATTTTCTACGCGACAAGACATTCATAGCTTTAAAAAAAAAGAAAAAAAAAAATATGCAAAAGCAGTTTTCCCGCTAAGACACCAGGCAGAAGCTTACATATGAGCACTTCTGGACCTGGGGGGGGGGGGGGGGGGGGGGGGGGGGGGGGGGGAGAATCTGATAGGGATTAGTATCAGCCCTGCCAAGTAAAGAATTCTAAATACTAAGAAAACATGCCTCCCATAGCTTCGGGGCATCAACTCCAAAGAGGTTAATACCAACAGTACCAAATGATAACCTCGAATGGTAGTTAAAGCCACTTCCATAAGGCATCAGATGCTACATCAGATACAGATGCCTTGCCCGGACGAAGGGAATGTTAAGATCTGGCCAGAACCGGCCTTTGTTTCGTAAAGCCATACCAGGTCCCTGGGCATCTTCAGAAGCCCAGGGATCTGCTCAACACACTATCCGTATGACTCTACGTACTCTAGAGTGAGGACCACCAAATTGATGATGAAGAGAATCTTGTCCCCTTAGAAATTCCTTTCCTGTCCTCCTTTAGTACGAGCGTTCACCTTTTCACCCTTCCTACATCTATAAATACCAAGTGATCACACTATTCCAAAAAACTTAACTCAACTCTACATACACGCACTCTGCGTACTATTCCATTCATTCTCACATTCTACCGTGAGCTCCTTCCAGCCGAGGCAAGCGGAACTCTCAAGGTTTTCTCCTGGAAAACCTCACTCATCATCACCTTCATTTTCCATTCTCATCACCGGGAAGAACATCTCCCATCCTTTCGAGCCTAAGGTACAATCCTCGCTACTAAGAGAGGACGAAGCATGAAGGCGCCTTGCGCTCTTTACTTCACCCTCTATTCTCTCTGTCCTTCTTCACTTTTCTACTTGAATGAGCTCTAATCTAAGCTCCACGAATTTAACTGATTTATGGTTATAAACACCCTTTGTTTAAGCGTATAGCTCGATTACTGCCTTTTACATCTATATGAACAATTCTCTGTATAAAATGAGTGGTTATGGCTAATAAATCGCATGAATCTCTTTACTCTTCCCCGTTATAATCCTTTTTGCATGAATGCTCTTTGCAAATATGATGAAAAATCACACAATTGTTGTAGATCTTCAACCCGGATCTATCACATTCAATTCAAATATCCATTTTAACTTGCATTCATTTTTCTACAAGAACCTATTATACCTATTCCTAATCTTAACAATACCCCTAAGTTGGTCTACTTCTTGGTCTTGGGTGAGCAGCCTGATCAATGCTAGTACTAGGGGTTGTACTTATAGGCTTAATTCTTGGTCTCCCTCTTTTTCTTGGGGGTGCAATAGGTTCCTAAATAATTATGCATAATACATCATCATACGACATTACAAACAAAATTCAAACACACACACACACACACACAACTGTAATGGAAAACCCCTTTAAAAATAAAACTCACACAACCTGATGAGATGGAGCCTCGTGCGAACATGTTCTAGCATTATGGCCCATACCACCACATTTTCTGCAACTTATCTTTGTACCCGTCTTTGCCAGCTTGCCATCAGAACGTAGTTTGAGTTCATCATGCCCTTTTTTCCGTTGTTTCTTGGGTCTTCCGGGTTGTTTCACATATCCAGGTGGTAGCACCATTGGACCAGCAACGCAAGGCCATTCCTTCTCTCCACGTATTGGTTTAAGGGCAAATTTGTAGCATTCTTTCCAATTTGATTTGTAGTAAAATTCATCAACATAACTCTCATAATTTTCTTTAGCATAGAAGATACATGCTAATGCATGACAGCAAGGCAAGCCTGTCATCTTCCATGAGTTACAAGTGCAAACTCTCTCTACCAAGTCCACTATATCAGTATCATTAAAGTGATGAACTTCATACTTCTTTTTTGTTGTTGCTAGAAGCTCACAATCTTGTACAACTTCTACTCTTCTTTCTAACCTTTTTCTAATGTTAGAACACAATATATCATCTCCACTTTCAGCACTCTTATACAAAGTATACATTCTAGTCATAAGTAGCTTCCTTATCCCTTCTAGCATATCAATCAGAGGTTTATCTCTAAATTTCAATATTTGACTATTGAATGTCTCACATATATTATTCACCACAACATCAGACTTAGTATATGAGTCGATCAAGGACTTACAAAAACTCTTTGGTTGTTGGCTGAAAAAACCTTCTACCTCATCTTTGGATTCGGCTTGCAGCTTATTCATGCAGTAATCAAATTCAATTTGAGAAGTACATTTAACTGCATTCCAAAATAAGCCCTTGAACTTTTTACCAGCATACTTCTTCCTCCAATTAGCATAAATGTGACGAGCACAATGCCTATGCTCAGCATTTGGCGCTGATGATTTTATTGCATTAATCAATCCCTAAATGCATAGAAAATTAAAGGTTAAATATATAATTGTAGCTAAAAATAAAAAATAAACAATAACAATTCACCTTTTGTTTATCACTCATAAATGTCCAGCCTAAGCCACAAACTATGTTTATATCTTCAAATAATTTTTCGAAAAACCAACTCCATGTCTCTTCGTTCTCCTTTTCCACAACTGCCCAAGCAACTGGATACATCTTCTCATTACAATCTCTTGAGACTGCAGAAAGTAGGGCTCCTCCTAGAACGGTCTTAAGAAAACAGGCATCAAAACCGATGAACTTCCTACAGCCACGACGCAGACCTTCTCGAAGTGCTGAAAAACCAATGTATACGCGCTGGAAAACAGGCTTATCATCCGCGTTTAGGTATGTTTTTAGCTCGAACCTAACTTCTTTGTCTCGATTTCTCAACTCTATGAGATATGGTGTGAGTTTCATGTAGTGAGACTCCAATGATCCCCAAATTTTTTCCAATGCCCGAGACCTTGACCTACGACACATCATCAATGTCACACTAATCCCAAATTTTGACCACAACTCATTCATCATTTGCCAGGGCTGCAAAGTAGGGTTAGTCTTCAACATTTCTGTAAAATAGTCTGATACCCATGAAGAATTTGCCTGCCTATTACGAACAAGCTTTACACAAGTATGTTTGGCAACATATGACTTAATAACACACGTTGGTTGCCGAGTCAGTTTACTAGCATACAACATCCACGGACAAGGTTTTTCACACACAACTAGTAATCTATCATGTTCAGACTTTTTCCATTTTATATTGCGCTTGTTCGATATTGCCCAAAGCTTAACTACATCTCTACATTCCTTCACTTTAGTAAACTGCATACGTACCTGGAACTTCAACTTCTTATGATCACAATTCTTGTCATACTGCAAATTTACTATATTCTGCTGGTTCGATGGTTGTACATCTTCATCTTCGTCCACTGGTGCAATAAAACTATCAAGAAGCTCGTATGCTGATGCGCCCTCTCTCTCATTTTCTATGTCACGTGACATTAGTGCACTTGATGAATCATTAGCATCCAATCCAACATGAATTGTACTCATCACTGATCCAAGAGTATTCAATTTCCTTCCCTTCATTTTCTTTCGACCTTCGATGAACTCTTCATCATCTGATGAGAAGTCATTATCTTCCATACCATCGGTATCTTCATCAGAATTCATAATCTCCACCTGTATTTCTACATCGGAATGATCTTCATCGTCTGATAGGAGTTCATTACCTTCAATACCATGATCCATATATTCGAGTCCATTTGCGGAATAACTTCACAAAAATCGAAATCACAAGTATTTCAATATTTTACTTTTTTACTAATAAATAGATGAAGACTTCCATTAAAATGATTTCTTTTGAAAAAGATAGTATTAGTCTTTACCTGGTACTAGCACCACTACAATCCAAACATAACAATAAAAATTCAAAATCAATTAAATTGTAAGTTTGAGAAAACAAATAAATAACACGACAAATAAAATACAACTTCAAATTTGTAAAAAACAACTTTGTTCTCTAAAGCAGTAGTGTGAACCACTACACTAAAGCACAAGAATTATTTTCTAAAGAGCAGACCATGATTCTATATGCTGAGAAAAATTTTTAGAATTGGATAATAAAATAATCAAGCACATACCTTTGGTAGCACCGGATGGGTCTCAAGCTGCAAACATGCTCTTTACCAGAAAGTTTTTTCTTCAGTACGACGGCGTTGTGATATGAATGAAATTAGGGTTCGTCAAAAATTGCTACGAAAATAAAGCGTCTCTCTTCTCTCTAAACAAAAAGGAAAATTGAAGTGCCTCCAACTTTAAAAACAAAGTGATCAACTTAATTTCTAAGCAATTTTTTTTTAAGAATAAAATAATAAAATATGCCACATCATTTAATAGGAAGAATTAAAAAATAGAATAAAAATTTTACGCTGGACTCTGGTGGTACACGTCAGATTTCTGACACCGGAAATGGGATGCGGGGTATTTTTGTTAAGTTTTGCATAGTTCATGTATTTTATAGTAATTTTTCATAGTTCAAGATATATTTGTTAAAGTGGCAATAGTTTAGGATATAAAGTGTAATTTTTCCTAAGATAAGGACAACTAAGGGTAGCTCAGTTTGTAAGGCCGCTTCACCTCCAAACCAAATGGTCAGCTTGCCTAAACAACATATGTATATTTCAATTAAACAACGGGCGGCTTAACAGTTCATTCCAAATTTATTAATATTGTGAATAGATAGATGATTAATATTTTCACAAGTTGAGCTCGAATAATATATTCTATATATCAATTCTACGTGTAGATTATTTTTCTAAATTCTCATAGCTTCGTCTGAACAACATATATTTCAAAGAAGCAACGGACGACTTGACTTATTTTAATATGACGAATTGCAATATTTTAATTAAAAAACAATAGCATTAAATGATCCACATCGAATTTTGACGTGGCATGATAAAATCTATTATGTTCTTTTTTATTTTAAGTTTGTTTTAAAGCAAGGACAACTAAGGGTAGCTCAGTTAGTAAGGCCCTTCACCTCCAAAATAAATGGTCAGCTTGCCTAAACATATGTATATTTCAAATAAACAACGGGCCACATCGAATTTTAACGTGATATGATAAAATCTATTAGTATATTCTTTTTTATTTTAAGTTTGTTTTAAAATAAGGACAACTAAGGGTAGCTTAGTTGGTAACGTCCTTCACCTCCAAACCAAATGGTCACCTTGCCTAAACAACATATGTATATTTCAAATGAACAATGGGCGGCTTGATAGTTCATTCCATTTTCTTTTCTTTTTTTTTTTTTTTTTTTTGATCGGACAAATGTTAGTTGTTAGATTAGATGTTAGTACGCCTAGTTCCCAATAACTCTAGAAAATCTCCAAGTCAACCTTATATCTCCCATAATTCGCTCCCACAAGGGATCGAACCCGGGTCACTCCTTCAAGGGAGGTGCCCGGTGGCCAGGTGCGCTAAGTCACCTGTCTCTTCTTTAGTGACCCCTTTTATTATTATATACCTCACATATGAATATAAAAGGGGTCACTTAGGAAGAGACGGAGAGAATATGTATCAATTCTATGTGTAGATTATTTTTCTAAATTCTCATAACTTTGTCTGAACAACATATATTTCAAAGAAACAACGGGCGGCTTGACTTATTTTAATATAACGAATAAAAATATTTTAATTAAAAAACAATAACATGAAATGATCCACATCGAATTTTGACGTGATATGATAAAATCTAATATATTCTTTTTTATTTTAAGTTTGTTTTAAAATAAGGACAACTAAGGGTAGCTCAGTTGGTAAGGCCATTCACCTCCAAACCAAATGGTCAGCTTTCCTAAACAACATATGTATATTTCAAGTAAACAACGGGCGGTTTAACAGTTCATTCCAAATTTATTAATATTGTGAATAGATAGATGATTAATATTTTCACAAGTTAAGCTAGAATAATATATTCTATATATCAATTCTACGTGTAGATTATTTTTCTAAATTCTCATAGCTTCGTCTGAACAACATATATTTCGAAGAAGCAACGGACGACTTGACTTATTTTAATATGACGAATTGAAATATTTTAATTAAAAAACAATAACATGAAATGATCCGCATCGAATTTTGACGTGGCATAATAATTTTTTTTTTTTTTAATTTTAAGTTTGTTTTAAAACAAGGACAACTAAGGGTAGCTCTGTTGGTAAGGCCCTTCACCTCCAAACCAAATGGTCAGCTTGCGTAAACATATGTATATTTCAAATAAACAACGGGCGACTTGACAGTTCACTCATTGTAAGAAGTACTTGATATATTGTTTCTTACATACACAAAGTTGAAATATTTAGTGTTTCGAAACTATTAATATTGTGAATAGATAGATCATAGACGAATTAATATTTTCATAAGTTAAACACGAACAATATATTCTATGTATCAATCCGAAGTGAATTTATTTGAATTCTTCTTGATTAATTTTCTAAATTATCGTAGTTTCGCCTGAGCAACATATATTTCAAATAAACAACGGGCGACTTGACTTATCTTAATATAATGAATTGGAATATATTTTAATTAAAAAACAACATGAAATGAACATCTAATTTTGACGTGACAAAATAAAATTGATTATACCCTCATTGACATATTCTTTTTATTAGAATAAACAATGGGCAACTTTACTTATTTTAATATAATGAATTTATTTTTTTTAAATTAAAAATAAACAATATGAAATGATCAACATCGAATTTAGTCATGACAAGATAAATCGAGTATACCCTCTTTGACATTTTCTTTTTATTAGAATAAACAACGTGCGACTTAACTTAATCCTCTCAATATAACTCTTTCCGGTTGCTTAAAAATAACACTATAAATTATTCATGTCGAATTTTGATGAGATACAATGCACTTATAATCTACTTATATAATTCTTATTAACATATTCTTTTACTATAACAATTAAAAACAGGCGGTTTGAAATCACCAAGTTGTTTTATAATACTTTAAACGTCGAAGATTTAAATATAATATGAATCTGCATTGAATTGGTTCTTCACATTTATTATTCTTAACTTTGTCTTATTGTTTGTAAGTACATAGAAATGGAGGATCGTAGTACGAAATATTTTTAAATAAATTTCACTGATAAAATATCTGAATGGTAAAAATAATTAGCACCCGTCAATTTTCGACGGGTCGTAAACTAGTTTATTAGAATTAGGGAGTCTAAGAAGTACTGTTGATAAGCGAGAATGAAGGAATTTTGAGATTTTGTCCATTTAAAAGAAGTTAATTAATTCCATACGGGATTATATGTTATAATATTAGTTATTAGAATATCATACAGTGACAAGACATTTTAGATATTATTATATATTATTAATTTATCCGTCTCCTAGATTGATTAGGTTATGAGATTTTATTTCCTTAACTTAAGGAAATTCCCTAATACTACTATATATATTAGAATTAGGGAGATAGACAAATATACGATATTATAGAAGAGAGGAGCTGAACGTAGCCGGTGCCAGTTTTTATTGGTTTTGAATTGGGTTTGTTAGGAAATTGTTAGGATATATTGTTAAGAGGGAACCACTTTGGGAGTCTTAAATATATTGATATATAATTTGATTAGATCCCAAAACCCTCCCTCTAGATATTTCTTAGTCCTCACTATTTGATGATTAAAATAGATAGAATTTTAAGAGTTTAACTGTTAGGAAGCTCTATATTTTAGTCGCTATAGGTTCTTGTATCAAGACTGCAGAAGACTGAAGTTTGAAGATCTAATCACTATAAAATGAACTTCTGCAAAGTGACCATTATCGCTTTTAAAGTTTATAGCGAGAAGTAGACTACTCTTGATGAACAGTAAAAACAAACCATTCTCGCTTGACTCATTTTTCTGTTCACCGGTCTACTTCTCCCAGCAAGATAGAGACATTTTAACTACTATCCAATTTCAAACCCAAGTTTGAAATAAGTTAAATTGAAAGTTCTGCTAGCATTAAATGGCAGCTACCACATGGCAGACTCTCACTGGATGAAGACAGTTGACCTCAAGCCAACGGGAAGCGCGCATCGCTATAGAAGCTACCGCAGTGGAAGCAAGCTAAAACAGGAAATAAGACAAATTTACCTTTTCAGAAAAAGCTATTGGTCAACACAGTATTGCCGGAGCATGAGAGACACGATCATTTCTTTCTCTAACGGACGAATTGATCATCTCACACTATAAATAGGTGCATGTAAAAATGGAACATTCAACACTTCATTCAAATCTTCAAGTGCAACAAAGCAAGCACTCGCGAATTTCATAGCAATCTTTCCGAGTTCTTAAGTGTTGGAATTTGGCTTTGACCAAATAAATAATAATTTATATTTAATTTATTAAATGATAAATTATTAATCTACTCCGAGAGTAGATGAACGTGGTATACCGATATGCTCAAATCTGAATTCCGGTGAGTGAGATATAATATATCAAAGATTGATAGTTGGTGGAATTATTACAAGGTAGATTAACTCTTGTAATAAAGTTGTCCCACATTGATTAAAGAACATTAATTAGTCATGTATAAGACTAATTATACTAATGTGTTAATTAATCAAGTGGGCCAGATAGTAAGTGATGGGCTCTCGCGCGCACACACACGCGCGCTGCCGCCTCCGCCGCCGTCCATCCGACCGGCCGGGCCGGGCTCGGGCTCGTGGCCGTGGACTTGGACTGGGACTGGGATCTTGGCAATTGGTCCTATGGCCTGTTCCTTGGGCCTGTGACTGGGCTTAGGCTTGGGCTTCAATATATATCTTTTTGGGCTAGAAAAGAAAAGTGATAAAGCAAAGTGATTGGGCTTAGATTAGGCCCAATACGTACCAGATTCTTTGATCTGGTTCGTCCAGGTTCAATGAACCGAACCGAAACGGGCCTTAATGGCCACATTGACTCCTCCCATGGGTTGAAGCCTATAAAGAAGATACAGAAAAATCATCTCTCTGCATTCTTTTTCCTTCTGCACTACATACGAGTTCAGTTCTCGTCTGCATCCAGTTCGCCGGGGCTCGGTGGTTTGCGGTGCTGCTACCTCCGAGATGAAAGCCTTTTCACCTTTTGGGAAGCTACGCCTGTTTCCGTGAGCACTACCGGGGTGTACAACTTCTTGCGGGGAGATTTTCTACTCGACTCGACTTTACCTTTGTTCTTACTGTTCGGTTGTAACCTCCATTGTACTAGCTACTTTTGAACGTGTAATCACATTTCATAACAATCGCAAGAAGCTGTGACTCACGTTCGAAAGAGCAAGATGACTACCATCGGAATCAACTCCTCCTCAGTGGCGGCGGCAATGTTCTCCAACGGCAACAACAAAGTCAACAACAATGCCAACAACAACGGAACTGGTGGTCAACAGAATTCGACCATGGCCCCTTTGCAGACTTCCTCCATGAAGGGGTTAGCCCAGAAGCCTCTTGTCTTCTCGGGCCAAGACTTCCGTCATTAGCAGCAAAAGATGATGTTCTACCTCACTACTGTTGGGCTGCTTCAGTATCTGTCTGAGGACAAACCGGCTATGCCACATGAGGAGGAAACGAACTTCTTAGTTCGGGTTCGCTCCGACAGTTGGTACCAAGGTGACTATCTTTGTAAGAACACCCTACTGTCTTACATTGATAGGAGCCTATTGTTGGGGTCGTTGTATATCTAAAGCAAAGCCGGTTGTTTTAGTGGTTACGACGTCGGTCCACTGTTAACAATCCCTATCTGGAAGAATATGTATAAGCAAGAATAAAGTCCATTATCTCATGTTTTAGACCACGTGTCGGCCTGTTCGGAGGGGATCACGAAGGTCGTTTGACAATGATGAGATATAAACGTATCACAGTCGAGATAGCTTGGGCTGAGCTATCGGTCTAGACTGCAGCTTAATGGTAGTGATGAGTCCCAATCACTAATTATGCTGGTACGGTGGAACGTATTGAGGATCAAGGGAGATAATGCTCTTCTGATACAGACCCTATATCAAAGGTGATATAGGTGAAGAGCTACAGATCTCAGGCTTTAGTAGCTCGATCTTAACCTTGGTAAACTATTAGATGTGTATGCGTTCTTCAGTGTTACTTTGATTTACAAAGATATGAACTTCTCGATAGTTCATCAAACTCATGTTGTACTTTGGGTAACACGGAGATGCATACTATGTCTAATGAGTGTTATCAATAAGCCGTGTCCTATCGAGTATAGGCTGACATTATGATGCAGCCCATGGTTTGAGATAACAAGCTTTTTGGATCGAGATTTGAAGATATTATGGGATAAAGCTTGAAGATATTATTTTATAGATTTGATTTTATGTAATTTTCGTTTTTATTTATTTCTCTAGTTGACAGGGTTATTTTAATCATTATTTTGGAGAATTTATTCCTTTTTAGATTAGGATTCGATTTGGTATATCTTAGGATAGATTTTTAACTAGTTTCCTTGTGTAATTAGGACTCTTTGAAGCTTATAAATAGGGCCTAAATAGGAGTGACGAAAATAAGCCTCAAAATATTCGATTATCAATCAAAATGTGAGAGTTTATCTCCCTTTGTGTATCCTATGGATTTCTTAGTTCATAGAGGTATTTTTTATCGGCGAATCAATCGAGTTCATCACCCTCGTTTGTGTGTCATTCATCGTCCTCGTGTGGCTGCGACGACTGTTTCTTTGGGGTATAGTGATACGATCCTTGATGACCGAATGGTAACGCACGCGGAAGAAACGAAACGAATTAACGAATGGAGATCCCAATACGTCAATGGTCTAAACCCTCCTAAGTACTATAGATAAACCGAAGTCTCTATAACCCAAAGAAACGGTCGCCAAGCCACACGGGGACGATGAATGACACACAACGAGGTTTGATTTACTCGCTGATTCGCCGGATAATGAATTCGTCTTGGAATAATCAAGAGGAATTCGAAAACTCTCAAGAGAGAATAAACTCACAATAATATTAATGATCAAAAGCTAACTAATTTTCGTCCACAAAGACCCCCTTATATAGAGAGGCAAATAAAACCATCTAAACCTAATCTAACTAGGAAATAACTGACCCAAAGTCATTGGCATGGCCCAACCCATTAACCAACATGATAAAAACCCAAAAACAAGTCTTTTAAGGCCCAAAAACGTGGCCTGACTCAAAACACACGAAAATAATAATAAAGTCTTCATTTTTCAGCCCGAACGCACTCGATAAAGTCGATGACTCGCGGGCTGTCCGGTTCGCCTTCTCCAATGGGCTTCTTCATCAATTCTTGAGCCCAAACTTCTTGAATCAATCCTTGCAAACCTTCCTTGAACTTCTTAACTCGAGCTCTCGTCACCGGCCCTTTGGGAACACGAACAGGATCTTGATTTGACGAACCTTGGACTCCATCATTCCCCTCCTCTTGAAGAGGATTTGTCCTCAAATCCAAGTCGTCACCTACATCAAAAGGACTCAAGTCAGTAACATTGAATGTAGCACTAACATTATACTCACCAGGTAAGTCCAATTTGTAGGCGTTATCATTGATGCGCTCCAACACTTGAAAAGGTCCATCGCCTCGAGGTAGCAACTTCGAACGCCTTTGCAATGGAAACCTCTCCTTGCGCATATGCAGCCATACCCAATCTCCGGGCTCAAACACAACTTGACGCCTCCCCTTGTTGGCTTGCTTGGCGTACTGCTCCGTTCGTCTCTCAATATTCAGCCTTGCCTTCTCATGAATCTGTTTCACAAAATCAGCCTTTTTCTGGCCATCAAGGTTAGTACGCTCATGTTCAGGCAATGGAGATAAATCTAAAGGAGTTAAAGGATTAAACCCATAGACAATCTCAAAAGGCGAAAACTTAGTAGCAGAATGAACAGAACGGTTATATGCAAACTCAACATGTGGCAAACATTCTTCCCAAGACTTAATGTTCTTCTTAATTATAGCCCTAAGCAATGTAGACAAAGTCCTATTGACTACTTCAGTTTGACCATCAGTTTGTGGATGACAAGTAGTAGAAAACAACAGTTTAGTACCTAACTTACCCCACAAAGTCTTCCAAAAGTAACTCAAGAACTTCGCATCCCTATCAGAAACAATAGTCCTAGGCATTCCATGCAATCTAACAATCTCTCGAAAAAACAAATCAGCAACATGCGATGCATTATCAGATTTATGACATGGAATAAAATGCGCCATCTTAGAAAATCTATCAACCACCACAAACACGGAATCACTACCATGCTTAGTCCTAGGCAGCCCTAACACGAAATCCATAGAAATGTCAATCCAAGGAGCAGTAGGAATAGGCAATGGCGTGTACAAACCATGGGAACTCACTCTAGACTTAGCTTGTTTACAAGTAACACATCTACCACAAATTCGTTCAACATCTCTCTTCATATGAGGCCAAAAGAAGTGTTCATGCAAAACAGCTAAAGTCTTAGCAACACCAAAATGTCCCATCAAACCCCAACCATGAGATTCAAGCAACAATAATTCACGAAGAGAACACTTAGGAACACACAATCGATTTCTCTTAAACAAATAATCATCATGCCTAAAGTACTCTTCAAAACCAGATTTCTCACATGCTCGATAAATCTCACCAAAATCAGCATCATTCACATACAAACTCTTCAAACACTCAAAACCAAGCAACTTAGCATCTAAAGTAGAGATCAAGGCATACCTCCGTGAAAGTGCATCAGCCACTACATTCTCTTTACCTTGCTTGTACTTGATGACGTAAGGAAACGTCTCTATGAACTCCATCCACCTAGCATGCCTCTTGTTCAACTTGTGCTGCCCCTTCAAGTGCTTCAAGGACTCGTGATCGGTGTGAATGACGAATTCCTTTGTCCACAAGTAGTGCTGCCACGTTTTCAAAGCCCGCACCAATGCATACAGCTCCTTATCGTACGTTGGATAGCTCAACGTTGCTCCGTTTAGCTTCTCGCTGAAGTACGCCACCGGCCGGCCTTCTTGCATCAAAACTGCACCAATTCCAACACCAGAAGCATCACATTCAATCTCAAAAGACTTAGAAAAGTTAGGAAGAGATAGTACCGGGGCGTGTGTCAGTTTGTACTTCAGAAGCTGAAACGCCTTCTCTTGATCTTCTCCCCAATTAAACTCCACATTCTTCTTGATGATTGCCGTCAATGGTGCTGCAACACTACTGAAATGGGGCACGAATCTCCTATAAAAGCTAGCAAGTCCGTGGAAACTTCTAACTTCTCCAATGCTCTTTGGACTCGGCCACTCTTGAATAGCTCGTATTTTCTCATCGTCAACCTGTACACCCTGTGCACTAACAACAAATCCAAGAAACACAAGCTTGTCCGTACAAAAGATGCACTTCTTTAAGTTAGCAAACAGCCTCTCCTTCCTAAGTACATCTAAAATAGACCTCAAATGATCAACATGCTCTTCATGACTCTTGCTATACACTAGGATATCATCAAAGTAGACAACTACAAATCTGCCAATAAAAGCTCGTAAAACATGGTTCATAAGACGCATAAATGTACTAGGTGCATTAGTCAAACCGAAAGGCATAACTAGCCACTCATACAAACCAAGTTTAGTTTTAAAAGCAGTTTTCCATTCATCCCCTTCCTTAATCCTAATCTGATGGTATCCACTACGCAAATCAATTTTCGAAAACACACAAGAGCCATGCAGTTCATCAAGCATATCATCTAAACGAGGGATAGGATGTCGATACTTTACCGTGATGTTGTTTATGGCTCGACAATCGCAACACATCCTCATCGTTGAGTCCTTCTTGGGTACGAGTAACACCGGAACTGCACAAGGACTCAAACTCTCCCTCACATGCCCTTTCGCCAACAACTCTCCAATCTGCCTCTCCAACTCCTTCGTCTCCTCGGGATTGGTGCGATAGGCTGGCCTATTTGGAAGTGTTGCTCCAGGCACAAAGTCGATTTGATGTTCTATCCCCCTAATTGGTGGTAAGCCAGCTGGTGTATCCTCGGGAAAGACATCATCAAATTCCTGCAAAACAGAGGAGATAGAAGGGGGTAGAGAATCGAGATCGTTAGTAGATAAAAAGTTCCCCTTGTACAGAAGTACGATCAAAGTCCTCTCCTCCTGCACCGCCAACTTCAGATCACTCGCCTTTGCAAAACACGATTTGTGTACTACACCCTTCTCCTTATCTCCCTTCTCCTTATTCTCCACCTTCTGCTCCTCCAACTTCAACCGCTCAGCCTCCTTTTGCAGCAACACTTGATCCTCATACACTTGTTTGGGAGTAAGAGGAACAAGCGACACCTTCTTCTGCCTATACTCGAACGAATATTTGTTGGTGAAGCCATCATGTGTCACTCGTCGATCAAACTGCCACGGTCTCCCCAACAAGATGTGACTCGCTTGCATCGGAACTACATCACACAAAACCTCATCCTCATACTTTCCAATGCAAAACGGCACTCTCACTTGCTTATTAACCTTCACCACGCCAGCATCGCTTAACCATTGCAGCCGGTATGGTTTGGGGTGCGGCAAAACTGGAAGCCCTAATCTTTGAACCATGGCCACGCTAGCAACGTTGGTGCAGCTCCCTCCGTCTATAATCACGCTACACAACTGATCCTTCACCTGACATCTCGTGTGAAAGATATTTTCGCGCTGCACCAATTCGTCCACATGATTCTGAACGCTTAATGCTCGTCTGGCCACACATACGCGTCCTACGGGCGGCTGAATCTCTTCTTCTTCGTCCTCAGACTCCTCCAAACCAGGCATCTCCGGGTCAACTTCATCATCAGTCACGACCTCCCCATCATCTCTCATGATCATCACTCTCCGATTCGGGCAGTCACTCATGATATGTCCGAACCCTTGACACTTGAAGCACTTACGATCACGATTACGACCCTCAGTCACTGCTGGTTTGCCTTGGTTGTTGGAGCTCGTCGAATCTGACCGCGCCTTCATGAACGGTTTCCTCTCATCTTTCGGCGACTCCTCCTTCTTCCATTGATTCCCTCTCGAAAAGGAACCACTATTTGCAGGCTGAGATCGTTTCCAATTGGACTGATTCTGCTTATTGTAACCATTGTTACCCCTCCTCTTGAGCTGATTCTCGATCTTTACGGCCATGTGCACCATGTCCTCTATCTCGACATAATGTTGCAACTCCACTCCATTCCGAATCTCCCAATTCAGACCAGCCAAGAATCTCGCCATCGTCGCCTCACTGTCCTCCGAAATGTTAGCTCGAATCATGGCTACCTCCATCTCCTTGTAGTACTCATCCACGCTCCTAGATCCCTGTCTCAAGCTTTGAAGCTTGTTGTGCAGTTCTCTATAGTAGTGAGCTGGAATAAAACGTTTCCTCATGATTCCCTTCATCTCATTCCAAGTCTGAACTGGAGGCTCCCCATTCCTTCTCCTACTCTTCTCCAATTGATCCCACCAAACTAGAGCGTAATCGGAGAACTCTATCGCTGCCAACTTCACCTTCTTCAACTCGGAGTAATTGTGACAGTCGAACATGAGGTCAAGCTTCCTCTCCCACTCAACATACGCATCTGGATCGTTCCTCCCTTGGAATGACGGAATGTTCAGCTTGATGTTGCCCAAATTATTGTCAGGCCTGTTCCTTGGCTCCTCCCATCCGTCTTCCCCTTCGTCAACAAACTCCTCCTCGAACGGCCCATAGTCTCGATAGTTATGCTGACCTCCTCTGCCACCTCGTCCTCCTCTTCCACCTCGATGATATTGAAGTTGTTTGGAAGCTGACTCAACTTCACCAAGTCTATCATAAACTCCATCCAGTTTGGATTCCATCATCTTTCCCAACTCGGATTTCAATGCCTCAAACATGAACTTCATCTTGGGATCCAACGCCTCTTCTCCGGCCATACCTGCAAATTTTTTTTTTTTTTTTTTTTTTTTTTTTTTTTTTTTTTTTTTTTTTTTTTTTCCCAAAAGAAACAAATGAAAGTTAGTAAAATCAAAATCCTCACTACCTCACAATCACTCGTGTATCCCTCAATACGGTTCACACTCAGCACTCGTGTATCGCTCAATAGTAATGGCTTTTACCCTCTAATAATCTCACCTCTCTTGCCTTTTTCCACTCAATTCTCTCTTAAGAAGCTCAAATTCCCTTAATCTACCACAGAAATCACTATTAACGAATCAAGAGTACTGAAATTAGGAAGGAAGGATGATCGGACTAAGAAAACCCTAAACCGAGACACGAAAAAAGACACGAAAATTTTACCGAAAACTTCGACGGACGATTTGACCCTTTAAACGACCTTTTTTTGCAAAAATAATGGACCGATTCCAACGTAGTGGGAACCACCGTATAGATCTTTTCGAGAGCTTTCCGAAAAGGTATTATGGAGCAAAATCGGAGTTCGTATGCAAAAGTTATGGCCGTTTTAGTGCTGGCCGACGAAAAATACGAGAAAAAGACGAAAACACACCGAAACGAATATATAACTGATATCCCAATGAAGAAACACGTAATAACCAACTCAGAAAACACAGTGACACGCTAGGGCTTCGAATATATCCTTTTTTTTTTTTTTTTTTTTTCGAAACTTTTTTTTTTTTTTTTTTTTTTTTTTTGATCGAAACTTTTGCCCCTAATATGTCACGACAACGTGTAGAAGACTCACCTAAAACGTGTTATATAATATAAGGTATGGGATTTATATTCTGAGTATGTTTCCTAATCTTATAAGGAAAGAAATCTTCTACTCCTTAATGACCAAGAAATCAACTTTGACTAGGTATCAAAACGAATCTGAATACTTGACACGAAAGAAAAGCTCCAAGAACGACTCTGAAATTTGACACAAACGAATCTGAAATTTTTTTTTTTTTTTTTTTTTTGACACAGAAACGACTCGAACGAAGAAACAGAACAAGACACGAAAAATACGAACAAGAAAGACACGAAAGATACGAACAAGACTCAACACAAGATACGAAATTCAAACGAAAAGGATGATAAAACCTGGATGACGTAAGCCTGGCTCTGGTGCCAAAATGATACGATCCTTGATGACCGAATGGTAACGCACGCGGAAGAAACGAAACGAATTAACGAATGGAGATCCCAATACGTCAATGGTCTAAACCCTCCTAAGTACTATAGATAAACCGAAGTCTCTATAACCCAAAGAAACGGTCGCCAAGCCACACGGGGACGATGAATGACACACAACGAGGTTTGATTTACTCGCTGATTCGCCGGATAATGAATTCGTCTTGGAATAATCAAGAGGAATTCGAAAACTCTCAAGAGAGAATAAACTCACAATAATATTAATGATCAAAAGCTAACTAATTTTCGTCCACAAAGACCCCCTTATATAGAGAGGCAAATAAAACCATCTAAACCTAATCTAACTAGGAAATAACTGACCCAAAGTCATTGGCATGGCCCAACCCATTAACCAACATGATAAAAACCCAAAAACAAGTCTTTTAAGGCCCAAAAACGTGGCCTGACTCAAAACACACGAAAATAATAATAAAGTCTTCATTTTTCAGCCCGAACGCACTCGATAAAGTTGATGACTCGCGGGCTGTCCGGTTCGCCTTCTCCAATGGGCTTCTTCATCAATTCTTGAGCCCAAACTTCTTGAATCAATCCTTGCAAACCTTCCTTGAACTTCTTAACTCGAGCTCTCGTCACCGGCCCTTTGGGAACACGAACAGGATCTTGATTTGACGAACCTTGGACTCCATCATATAGGCGGATCTAATCTGACTTATATCATTTAGAGGGTTAGAGCGTAGGTATATTGGGATATTCCATCCTATCGTTTTACTTTAGTTCATTTATTTTAGATTCATTCGATTAGTTCATTTATTTTTAATCTATGGCTTCCGATTCTGGGCTACGCATCTTCGTCGACATCTTTGGTCGACTACGATCGTATCACATTATCCCCTCAGGGAGTTCACAAGGTTTGTTATACCAAGTCATGCATGCTGATTAAGTTCAGGTATAATAAGAAGGTGTGAACGGTTACTACATGAGGAATAAGATGTTAATTAATTAGGAGCAATCATGGTAGCTCTAATTAATTAATGGATATGGAAGGTCTTAAACACGGGGGTCGAACTAAACAAAATACCAGCCCCAATCTACATAATTGGGACAGAGCGGTGAATCAATTATGACACTTTAGTGGAGTGCGTCATAGCTCTAATAAGTTACATGTTCAGGGGTGGACATGGAAATATCTTATTAGATAAGGCCCAACTCTGTCTGGTATCCGATCCCTAGGATGGCCCAAACAGACCTCGGGAATCGATCTAAATTGTATTATTGAGTTTGGACTCAATAATTGTACTCAGGTCCAGTATATGATATATATTGGATTTATATCCGGTGAATGAATATTAAATATAACTAATTCAGATTTATATCCTATGGGATAAGATTAAATCTAATTAGTTATTATTTAATTATTCAAGGATAAGATTAAATCTAATAAGATAAGATTTATTTATTTAAATCTTATGGGGATAATATCAAATCTAAATATATTTTATATATTTATTTATTTATTCTTCTACTGGTATTAGGATTGATTCTATCTGTTAGAATTTGTTCCGGTAATACAGTTGCATAACAGAACAAATTAATTCCTTATTAATTTTGTATTAATTAAAGGAATAAGATTTGTAGTTATGGAAAAGAATAAATAAGGGATTGGCACAGATATGGTAAAGAGATAAATAAGGTATCATATCTTCTTATTTATGTACCATATAAATACTCTCTAAGTCTCTCATCTAAAAACCCTAGATCACTAGAGTTGGTTTTGCGAGTTGACGCGAAAACCTAGGAGACGAGAGAGAGAGTGCCGCCAGTTTCTGAGGAAGGAGATCGAGGTTCCATAGATCTCGAGACGCCCACTGAGTCTCAGATCTATAGGTATGGGATCACATTCTAGAAGATCAGAACCGTAGATCGTTTAGATTTGTCTCAGATTCTCCGTCTACAATAATCATAAGGTATGTACTCAAACCGTTGTATGAACTTGTGTGCACGATCGAATCACCACACCCAATCCAAGATCTGGGATTTGGGTGGCTTTCAAGTAGCCAACCCAACACCTATATGGTGTCTACTGCCAGATCAAGACAGCTAAGGAATTGTGGGCTGCTCTCGAGGACAAGCTTACCTTCTCGATGAGGTGAGTACCCGCAAGTTCGTAGTGTCTCGATGGCTCAAGTATGAGATGGTGGACTCCCGTCCAGTGATGGAACAAGTGGCCGAGTTTCAAACTCTCGCTCATGTTGTTCAATCTGAGAGAATCACTTTGCCCGATGCTCTAACTGTGGCTGTCATTATCGAGAAACTCCCTCCAAGTTGGAGTGATTTTCAAGAGCAATTGAAGCACAAGAGCAAGGAGATCACCGAGCAAATCTTGGTGAAAAAGCTTCAAGTGGAGGCACACTTGAGAGAAGTTAGGAAGACTGCTCAGAAAGTGAAAGCTCCTATGGATGCTCGAGCCAATCTGACGGAAAAGACCGGAGGCTCTTCCAAACGTTCTCGTCCTGGCCCCTCTAAAAAGGGAAAAGGACCTACCCCTAAGTTTGGGAGGGGGGGGGGGGGGGGGGGGGTGTGCTACAATTGTGACAAACCGGGTCACATGGCTAAGGAGTGCACTAAGCCAAAGAAGAAGAAGGCCAAAGCTCATGCCAACGCTGTCGACAACAATGAAGACAAGTGGGATGAGGATGACCTTGCTGCTGTCGTGTTCGAGGCTAATCATGTTGATAGCCCGAAGGCTTGGTATGTGGACACTGCTGCGACCGTGCACGTGTGCTCGGACAAGAATGTTTTTTCCACCTACAAGGAGGCTAGTGCGGACAAGAAGATCCACATGGGCAACTCCAACACCTCAAAAGTTATTGGAATTGGAAACGTGGCTTTGAAGCTGACTTCGGGTCAACAGCTGCTCTTGCGCGATGTTCTTCATGTTCCGGACATACGCAAAAATCTTGTATCTGGTTCTATTCTTGTTAAGAATAAGTTTAGGCTAGTGTTTGATGCTGATGGTGTTACTATTAGCAAGAAGGGAAAGCCCCTTAGTCGTGGTCACATGATTCATGGGCTTTTTAAGCTTAGCACTGCTGTTGTAATCCGTGCTCCCAAGAAGGGAAATAATGAGAATGCTTCTACTTCTGCTTACTTGCTTGAGTGTTCCAATTTATGGCATTGTAGATTAGGACATGTGAATCTAAATGCTATAAAGAGACTAGTAAATATGAATTTACTAAATGTTGGAAATATAAATTCACATGAAAAATGTGAAGTTTGTATTGAAGCAAAAATGACGAAACTACCTTTTAAGGCGGTAGAACGGAACACTACACCTCTAGAATTAATCCATACCGACGTATGTGATTTGAAGTTTGTACAAACGAGGGGTGGAAAAAAGTACTTTATTACTTTCATTGATGATAGTACAAGGTACAATTTATCTTTACCCGTTGAAAGGAAAAGATGAAGCAATTGAAGCATTTAAACACTTTAACGAAAGTGGTATAATTCATCAAACGACAGCCCCTTATTCACCATAGTCTAATGGTCTTGCGGAACGCAAGAATCGAACTCTTAAATATATGATTAATGCTTTGTTGATCAGTTCAGGATTACCTCAAAATTTGTGGGGGGAAGCTGTCTTAACAACTAATTATATCTTGAACAAAATCCAACTCAAAGGTAAAGAGGTGACTCCATATGAATTATGGAAAGGAAGAAAACCTTCTTACAAATACCTTAAGGTGTGGGGTTGTTTGGCTAAGGTTGAAGTGCCTTTTCCAAAGCGAGTTGCAATTGGACCAAAAACGGTTGATTGTATCTTTATTGGATATGCACTAAACAGTAGCGCCTATCGTTTTCTTGTACATAAATCGGAGATACCCGATATACATGTAGGAACAACTATAGAGTCAAGATATGCAATATTCTTCGAAAATATTTATCCTAGTACGGATAAAGGTCGGATCTCATCTAACGAGAATGTTGAGTTAGAATCTGCTAGTTATAAACAAGTGGAAGAAAACTCAAATTCTATGCCGAGAGTTGAGGAATCAACTAGTCGTAAACGGCCAAGGTCTAATCCTTTGGATATAGAACCAAGACGTAGTGATCGGAAAAAGACTCCAAAAAGCTTTGGTTCGGACTATGTTGTGATGATGTTAGATGACAAACCGAGAACGATCAAGGAGGCTCTGTCTAGATCAGATGAAGATCTTTGGAAAGAAGCTATCAACAGTGAAATTGATTCCATTATGGAAAACAATACTTCGGTGTTAACCGAACTTCCTCAAGGAAGTAAATCTTTAGGTTGTAAATGGATCCTAAAGAGAAAGTATAACGCCGATGGTACTGTTGATAAGTATAAAGCTAAACTTGTAGTCCAAGGCTTTAGACAAAGAGAAGGATATGATTTCTTTGATACTTACTCACCTGTTACGAGGCATACATCTATTAGAGTGCTTCTCGCTATTGCTGCTTTGCACAATCTTGAGATTCATCAAATGGATGTGAAAACTGCGTTTTTAAATGGTGAGTTAGACGATGAAATCTATATGAAGCAACCGGAAAGGTTTGTAGTACATGGAAAAGAACACCTAGTATGCAAACTAAAAAGGTCTTTGTATGGATTGAAACAAACGCCTCTTCAGTGGCACTTAAAAATTGACAAAACAATGTTGTCAAATGGTTTCAAAATTAACGAGTGTGACAAGTGTGTATACATAAAGACGACTAATAACGGTTATGTTATAGTCTGTCTATATGTAGATGACATGTTGATCATGGGCAGTAACATTCGTATAATTTTAGAAACAAAGAAAATGCTAAGTAGAAACTTTAGCATGAAGGATTTGGGTTTAGCCGATGTGATACTTTGAATGAGAATTCTAAGAAAGCCGGATGGAATTGTTTTGACTCAATCTCATTATGCCGAGAAAGTACTCAGAAAATTCAACGCCTTTGAGTATTCACCAGCTAAGACTCCTATGGATCCTAGTGTTCACTTGAACAAGAATTTAGGAGATTTTGTTGCTCAAGAGGAGTATGCTAAGATTATTGGTAGTTTGATGTATATCACAAATTGTACAAGGCCAGATCTAGCGTGTTCTGTGAACAAATTGAGTAGATTTACAAGTAATCCGAGTGATGATCACTGGAAAGCTCTTGTAAGGGTTTTGAGGTATCTAAAATATACTCAAAATTTTGGAATTCACTTCACGAGGGAACCCCCTATACTTGAAGGGTATAGTGATGCGAACTGGATATCCGATGCAAAAGACTCGTTTTCAACGAGCGGCTACGTATTCACTATTGGGGGAGGGGTTGTGTCGTGGAAATCCTTAAAACAAACGTGCATAGCACGATCGACCATGGAATCGGAATTAATAGCTTTGGACAAAGCTGGTGAAGAAGCCGAATGGCTTAGAAATTTCCTCGAGGATATTTCGAGTTGGTCGAAGCCTGTGTCGTCGGTGATGATTCACTCAGATAGTCAAGTGGTTATAGGACGAGCACAGAATAGTATGTATAATGGCAAGTCTCGACACATACGTCGACGCCATAATACTGTTAGACATTTGATCTCAAGTGGTGTTATCTCGTTGAGTTTTATAAGATCAACCAATAACCTAGCGGATCCGCTAACGAAAGCTATAAATCGAGATCAATTGCATAAGCTAGTTAAGGGAATGAGGCTAAAATCCACATAAATGAAGGGTTGTAGTGGTAACCCTACCATATAATTTGGAAGTATCTATAATATGGTTCAAAGGGACAACTAAGCTACAATACTTCGAGTTGGAACACTCGAACCTGTTTGTACATTCCTTAAAGAAAGCTATGAGTGTTTGTCTGCATGTGGTGAGGATAAGTCTAAAAGACTTTCAATGATTCTTGGGAGAAACCTTGGAGCGGTTTTTGGCAAAGCAGAATGCTATGTATAAGAATCACCTATATAAGTAAGAAGTAGAGGCCGCTTCGACGATATACTTATGAATCAAAAGGGGTGATCCAGGGCCTGAAACGGACACAAACATGAGAACGGATGAGATTAAGACAATATTGTGTCGACATCATAGTCTTAGTATACACCAAGGAGAACTAGTTCAAGGCATCATGTCCACTAGGTCGCCGGTATACTCGATGAGGTTGACTATGGAGAGGATCAAGGCGAAAAACCACCTATCTTAATACAATAAAGTCTCTTGAGGACTGAGCTTTGCATTTGCATACATTTGCATAAGGCTAACTCGCTCATGGGGGGATTGTTGGAATTTGGCTTTGACCAAATAAATAATAATTTATATTTAATTTATTAAATATAAATTAAATGATAAATTATTAATCAACTCCGAGAGTAGATGAACGTGGTATATCGATATGCTCAAATCCGAATTCCGGTGAGTGAGATATAATATATCAAAGATTGATAGTTGGTGGAATTATTACAAGGTGGATTAACTCTTGTAATAAAGTTGTCCCACATTGATTAAAGAACATTAATTGGTCATGTATAAGACTAATTATACTAATGGGTTAATTAATCAAGTGGGCCAGATCAATGTTTTAAAAACCGGACCGGACCGGCCGGTTCAACCGGTTCGACCGAGAAACGGCCTGATACCGGTCCGGTTCGGACCATAAAACCGGAGGTCTGATGGAACCGGATTTGAACCGCTCGAACCGGCGAACCGGGGCGGTTTTTAGAAAACCGAGCGGTTCAACTCCTTTACCCAAAAAAAAAAAAATTACATTGTGTTAAAAAAGATTTGAACCCATGACCTATTAGGTAAAAGACCATATATTTTCCCAACTAAGCTACTTCATCAATTATACTTCATAAGATAAGTAAATCTATTAATTGCAATTGAAATAATAAAGTATTATCTCTATATGAATGTCTATTTTAAATCTATCTTTCTACTTTCAATAATTTTTCACCTAATTTTGTCCGAAATGACCTATTAACATAAAATTTTATGATAATAAAAATAATTTTACATATTTTTAATATTTATATAGTTGTTAGAAATACAAAATTAAATATAACCAATAAGTTTTCATTGTAAATATATATTTAAAACATGATATTTAAATTTATATTGAGAATAAATTTCCTAGTTATAACTTTAATGTATTTTTTACCATATAAGTTATAAATTTATTTATATTTTAAAATATATCATGTTGTTTTTATAATTAATATTATTTAATAATTAATTTAATTGTATAACGGTTCAACCAATCGAACCATGACCTGGAAGCCTCACCGGTTCGACCTCCGGTTCGGTTTTTAAAACATTGGGCCAGATAGTAAGTGATGGGCTCTCGCGCGCGCACACACACGCGCGCGCCGCCGCCGCCGTCGTCCGACAGGCCGGGCCGGGCTCGGGTTCGTGGCTCGTGGCTCGTGGCCGTGGACTTGGATCTTGGATCTTGGCAATTGGTCCTATGGGCTGTTCCTTGGGCCTATGACTGGGGTTAGGCTTGGGCTTCAATATATATCTTTTTGGGCCAGAAAAGAAAAGTGATTGGGCTTAGATTAGGCTCAATACGTACAAGATCTGCTGTCCAGATTCATTGATCTGGTTCGTCAAGGTTCAATGAACCGAATTCAAAATTGTAACTCTCGGGAGTTACGTCCTCCAAATTAATGGGCTGACCAAAACAATCAGAAACCGAAACGGGCCTTAATGGCCACATTGACTCCTCCCATGGGCTGAAGCCTATAAATAGAGGCCTCCATGGCCATTCAGAAGATACAGAAAAATCATCTCTCTGCATTCTTTTTCCTTCTGCACTACATGTTGGGGAGATAATGAAACGAAGATGTGAACGAAATCAAAAAACGGATTCTCTGAAAGGCGTGAAGGCACTTTCAGATCGAATCAATTCGACGGTTCAATCGAAATATTCGATCGGATACAATTCAGAGTCGAACGAGCAGATGTAATGTGAGAGATCTTTTCCAACCAGTAGAAGAAATCGATCAGAAATAAGAAGAAGAAGAAGAACAGAACGGGAAGAAACTGATCTTTCAGTTTTAAAACGGGTAAACACCTTTTCAAACGCGCCCTTTCGAAAACAACTTTTCGAAAGTTGCAAAATGGTCCTCGAAATTCCGAAAATTAAAATTTCGGTGAATTTCCTGCACAACAACTTTATAGGAAATAAAAAATTTCCAAGCTGACCTGGGCTCGACCCCAGCCAGGGGCTCTGCCCCTTGGACCCCGCTCAGGGCCGCTGCCCCCGCACCCCCGCCAGGGGCTGCCGCCCCTGGGACCCTGCTATCGGGGGCGCTGCCCCCGAACCCCCGTCCTTTAGGGGCTTCGCCCCTAAAATCATAATAAACTCGTATAAGCGTGCACTCCGCACCTCCAAACTCATACGATGTATTATTATGATAACTCTGATCAAACTAGTCAATCCAATTACACTAAAATATCCAACACTACATACGAGTTCAGTCCTCGTCTGCATCCAGTTCGCCGGGGCTCGGTGGTTTGCGGTGCAACTACCTCTGAGACGAAAGTTGTTTCACCTTTTGGGAAGCTACGCCTGTTTCCGTGAGCACTACCGGGGCATACAGCTTCTTGCGGGGAGAGTTTCTACTCGACTCGACTTTACCTTTGTTCTTACTGTTTGGTTGTAACCTCCATTGTACTAGCTAATTTTGGTGACGTTGTCAAGAATCGGTTTTTAAGCAGTACATCTTTTCGTATTTTGATTTTTTTTTTTTTTTTTTTTAAATATTGTTTTATGTCTTTGTTAGTTTTTTATCTATATCTATATCAGTATATAATAGTAGGCCCGGAACTATTTATAGAAATATTCAGTCTATTAATTGTAGTGCCGAGTTATATATAGAATGTTTTAGTTCATTTATTAAAAGTATTCATGTGCATTTATTTCATTTAAAATTTTAGTTTTTAAAATTTAATTAGATAGTGATTTATTAATATTAAATAGAAATTAGTTATATAGTGATTTAAATATATGTATATATAAAATATTCAAACAAGATTAATATGTTAAAACAGGGGAGTAGAACATAATACGATTAAAATAGTGAGAGAAAAAAAAAAGAATTGTACAAAATAAAGCACAATAGAATTGTGCATGTATAACACAAAATAAATAAATTATGTGAGTTTCTATACAATTTTTAATATACTGTATAACATAATGGGATCAAAATAGGGGGGAAATAACCAATGTGTTTTCATAAATATTAGTTTTATAAATCTTATTATGATATACTATATTTAACAGTATTTTTCTAAAATAATATACCAAAATAATGTTTCGGTCAAATTCAGTTTCTTACATTGATTCTATACATCTTAATTATAATAATATTCGACATGAATTATTATATACTTTTTCAGTTCATTAAATTACATTAGTATGTAAAGTTAGGAAATATTGAGTATATACAAATTAAAGATAAATGTTAATCCATAAAAAAATGTTTTTTTTTTTTTTTGATAAGTGAATGTAACATAACGTCAATGCCAATTTTTTGGATAGAATTGTACCATGTTTAAGGGAATGAAAAAAAAAAAAAAAAAAATCCCTCCCTTTCTAATAATATTCCACATTTTTTTTTGAGGCAAAAAATAAAGTACACAATATGAGATAGTAAACACAAAATATACCCACTATCTTTAAAACACATAAAAACTACCAACTAATTCAAAAGTGGGACAAAAATACCCCTCCAACCTATTTCAGCTTTCCTCCATAAAATAAATCTTATTTAATCTCTCACCTCCTCCACAAAAATAAGAAACGTATACTCTCTCTCTCTCTCTCTCTCTCTCTCTCTCTCTCTCTCTCTCTCTCTCTCTCCCTCCCCAACGCTCACTTCCTCTCTTTCTACAGAAAACCGCCGTCGCCGCCGCCACTAGTCTTTCTTGTGCGATCGTCGTCGTCCTACTTCTACTTTCTTCCCCTTCCCGTATTCTTCCTTCGTACCAATCGCACAAAATCATACTGAGGAGTCCTTCCAAGAGGCACCAAACGGAATCGCGTTCAACCACCGCGACGGCTCCGGCGGAGACCATGTCCCAAAGAGGCGGCGAAGAGGACAAATTACCTACCGCACAACTCTTCACAAATCCAGAGGTAACCATTACATTATGCATGTTAATGTTGGTTCGAAATTGATTTTTACTGGTTTGTTTGTGTTCAAGCTTTTTGGATTTGTGAATTGATTTAGGGTTATGTTTGAAGAGGGTGTGTGCCTGATTTATTGGTTTGAAATTATGCCTATTTTTTGATGGTTTGTTTGTTCAAGCATTTAGGGTTTGTGGATTGATTAGGGTTCTTGTTTGAAGGAGGTTTGTGTCTGATTTTTTGGTATGAAATCCTGATTTTGAGGTTTTTTTTTTTTTTTTTCAAGCAGTTAGTGTTTGTGTTCCAAATGTTGTGTGTTTTAGGGTTCGGAGTATTCGGTTTATTGGTACGTAATTGGTGAAATCATGCTAATTTAGTGTTTGTGTTCCAATTGTAATGCATTTTATGGTTCGAAACTGGTTGATCCGTACTAAATTATTGTTCGTGTTCCAAGTGTTATGTGTTTTATGGTTTGAATTATTGTGTTTTATTGGTACGTAATTGGTTAAATCATACTAATTTAGAGTTTGTGTTCCAATTGTTGTTTCGAGGTTTGTGATAGATCCGGGTCAAAGATCCACAACAATTTAAGGGATTATTCATCATGTTTTGCAAATAGCATTCATGGGTAAAGCATTAGAACAGTGAAGAGCAAAAGATTCATGCGTATAGAAAAGCCATAGCCGAGTATTTTGTATAGGGCAAGAGGCACACAGCAACGACAAGTAATAGTTGAGCTAGTATTCAAGGATAAAAGGCGTATTTAGCCGTGAACTAGCGAGATTCATGGAGTTTTGCACTCATACAAGCAGATAACATAGAAAAAACACAAAGGAAAGAGGGAATCTAGGAGTGTGGAGCTCCGTTAAGCTTTGTTCCTCCCCAAGTAATGAGGGTTTTACCTTACGTTCAAGGTAGTATGCGTAAGAAAGAGACTCTTCCTGATGTTGGGAAGAGCAGGTGGATGTGGAAGCGGACTATGGTTTCCCGGGAGAAGCTCTTGTCCGTCTCGGCTAGCCTGAGCTCAGGGGAGATCGCGAGAGAGAGAATATGGAATGGAACAGTACACTAAGGAGCGTGTCTACTCGTCGGAGAGAGTGTATGTGATAGATGAGCTCGTATAATATTTATAGGTATGTCGAGGGTAGAAATGGAATTCCCATAAAGACAGTACTCTTTCTTGCCATTAATGCCGTGGTCCCCACACAAAGAGGACTAGACTCACGCCGATTTCATGTTTAGGCAGATCCTTAGGTTCTGGGGAAAACCTGACAGGATTAAGACGGCTTCTGCGCCGACTGGCTCCTATGCAGAAGCCTTGGCATGAGTTAAATTAGGCCCCAGGACCTTATTAGTGAAGTTGGTATTCCTCTCTTATCAGAAGATGTTATTTAATACTCATTCTGATTTAGGGGTGATACTCTCAAGGTTTAGAGAGGTTAATTTTCTCCAGCATTCAGATTTACACGAGGGAAGACTAATATTAGTCCCTATCAGCTACTCCCCCCCCAGGTTCAGAAGCGTATTTGGCAAGCTTCTGATTTAATGCTTTGGCTGGAGATGATAATGCCTCGTTTCCTCTTCTTATTTAATATTCATTATTTCTTTTGACGACGTCACTCAAGTCTTGTCCTACGGAAAAGTAGAGAGACGTTTAGTTTTCCAAGGGAGCAGAGATATAAAATTTCTTTCTCCCCCTTTTCTTTCTACCATCCTGTCACCATATCATCAAGAGAGGAAGGGCGAAGAGAGAAATCTTCTCACTCCTTCTGCGAATTCCTTCTTCAGTAAGGCCGCCATTTCTATTCTTTTAGATTCGTCAAAACCAAACGGGTAATCCCTTTATCGACTAACGCTCTTGTTATTACAACCAAGAGGGAGAAAAATCCTTCTTCCCCTTTTTGCCAGATGTGTGAATTGTTTTTTAGCTTATGCCATTTATGTTTTGTTGTTCAGACATGTCGCTTGACTCTCTTCGTCGAAAAATCTGTGACCTGGCGTACTCGGAAGACATCTCCGACTCTCTCCGATTCCATCTACTCAGATTTCTGACTAGGAGGGAGATGGATTTCCTGGAATTTGAGGATTTTCCTAATATGAAAGCTTATCTCCAACGGCTAAAGAATCTCTTTGTTCAATACGAGATGTATGATGGGTATTTATCGGAGGAAGCGAAGTGCAAAGACATTCTCGCCCCTTTGATAGGTGGATTTTTCTTACCAGGGGATGTCGTTATTCATGACCCTGTCCGCAATGGTCGTATGATTACCCTGATGGCCGAAGTGCTCTCTATTGAGGAAGTTAGGAAGACGGAGAGGGCAAATGAGGCTAAAGGAGTAGTTGAACCCTCAGCTAGTCAGATCCCTCAAGGGGGGAACGAAAGACAAAGGACAGACGAGGGTAAGCCATATAATCCTTTGACTATATTGGTTTTATTCTACCTTCCTTGGTGCGATTTTGAACTGATTAACATGCATGTGCTTGCTTCTCTCCCTTTTTTTTTTTTTTTTTTTTTTTTTAAAGGTTCAACTACAGGGGAAGATAGCAACTACAGTGACTCCCATTCCTTCCCCCGAGGATCTGCAACCCCGTCATCTAGCTCGTGCTCTTCTGCCTTAGCTTAACATCGTCGTATTTTGGTGCTTGTGTAGTGACTTTCTTTTTTATGTTTTTTGCTGGGATATACACTTCAAGACTTGGAGGCTCATTTTGTGCCTTTTCTGCTGTGACTAGAATAGACTGTATGCTTTGCTGTTTATTGGGTGTTCTGCTTTCTTATGCATGTAATATTTTGGAATAGTAGGATATGAGCCTCTTCAGATGCTGTGCCCCGATTAAGAATGGTTTCTCTTAAGATTTACTGAGGTATTATCCTCCTACTTCCAGTCTTTGAATTTTTTCTAGTCTTCTTTTACCCAGAGGCTTGAGTTTACCCTTATTCCTTTTATGCTTTCTTTAATAATTGCTTAACGCATAGGATCTGACGTTTTAAGATAATAAATCGTGGAAAGCATTTTAAGATAATGGGATATGGGGGGTATCCCCCTACTCCCCCCCCCCCCCCCCCCCCCCCCCAAGTGGGTTATGAGAAATCGAGTGAATCATAACTCATTTAGTGCATGATTTCATACTAGGCATAATATTTCTTTAGGTTGTTAACATTCCAGGGCCGAGGTAACACCCTTCCTTCTTCATCTTGAAGTTCATAGGCTCCTCCTTTCAATACCTCCCTTACCAGGTAAGGTCCTTCCCAATTTGCGTCTAGCTTTCCTATGGGCTTGAGAGCATCTGCCCTTTTTAGGACTAGGTCTCCCTTGCAGAACCTTCGGATCTGCACTTTTTTGTTATATGCATCCCGCACCTGCTGCTTGTATCTTTCTGCCTTCTGAAGAGCTTTGCTCCTGAGCTCCTCGACCATGTCTAGGTTCTCCCTCATCAAGGATGAATTTTGATTTTCATCATAAACCACTATCCTTAATGACTTGAGCTCTGCCTCTACCGGCGTTACCGCTGTCGCCCCACAAACTAAGTTAAATGGAGCTTCTCCTGTGGCTGTTTTAGGACTGGTGCGATATGCCCATAGCACCGAATCTAATTCATCAGCCCAGTTTCCTTTAGCTTTTTCTAACCTGGCCTTGATGCCACTTACGATGGTCCTGTTTGTGACTTCGACTTGCCCATTAGCCTGGGGATGAGCCACAGCTACAAACCTTTGCTCAATGCCAATTTCTTTGCACCAAGCTCGTACCATGGATCCCGTGAACTGAGCACCATTGTCAGCGACCAGTATCCTTGGGATTCCATATCGGCAACATATATTCCTCCATATGAACTTCTTTATCACCTGTTCCGTGATTTTTACTACGGCTTCGGCCTCAACCCATTTGGTAAAGTAGTCTACAACTACAATTAAGAATACTCTTCCTCCCGTAGCTGTGGGGAATTTTTCCACTATATCAATTCCCCATTTATCAAAGGGACAGGGTGCCATCATGGCTCCTAATTCTTCAGCAGGCTTGTGGATGAGCCTCCCATTTCTTTGACAGCTATTACACCTTTTAACTAGGTTTTTAGCGTCTTTTTCCATTGTAGGCCAGAAGAACCCAGCCCTGAGTAGTTTCCTGACCAAATCTTTAAATCCAGTATGTGCTCCTGCAGCGTCTTCATGTATTTCTCGCAGTGCATATTCTCCCTCGGGCTCTGATAGGCACTTGAGGTAAGGATGTGTGAACGCCCTTTTGTACAGTTTATCTCCTATTAGGCAGAATTTAGCTTTAAATGCACGGGGCAATCTTCCTCCACTGGCTGAGGTTACAACTTTTGGTTCTCCAGGAAGTTTTTTTAAGGCTCGGATGATTGGAGTTCTCCAATCTTCCATTATTTCGATGGCCTGCATTTCGACTTTGACTAACTTGGCATCTGTGTTGCACAACACAATTTCATCTGTCCAGGTTCCTTCTGCCGCGCTGGCTATTCGAGCCAGTTTGTCGGCTTCGATATTTTCTTCCCGAGGGATCTGGATCACCTCAGCTTTGGCAAAATGCCCCATCAATTCATCCACAATTTTTGCATATGCCACCATTCTCTCTTCTCGCTTTTCACAAGTCCCTAGGACCTGATGCGTTACTAATTGGGAATCTGAATGAACCATTACATGGGCAGCGCCCATGGTTCGCAGCAAGTCTAGGCATCTGACCAGAGCCTCATATTCTGCCTCATTATTGGAGACATGATAGTTTAACTTGATAGCAAATTTATAGGTGTGGTTTTTGGGGTCCTGGATGAAGATCCCTACCCCTGCACCATCTCTAGTAACGGAGCCATCCACATAGGCTTTCCACCATTGGAATTCCCCTTCTTCTCCTCTAGTGGTTTCTTGCAGGAAATCGGCCAGAGCTTGGGCCTTGATAGCCACTCTCGGCTCGAAATCTACGTCATACTCACTCAGCTCTATGGCCCATTTAACTAATCTTCCCGACAAATCGGGCTTACCCAGTACTTGCTTCAATGGCTCATTCGTCCTGACTATCACTTTATGTGATAGAAAGTAGGGTCTCAGTTTTCTGGCCGTTACCATTACTGCTAAGGCAGCCTTTTCGATACTAGGATACCGTATCTCTACTCCTTGTATCATCTTGCTTGTATAGTAGATAGGCTTCTGCACCAACTTTTCCTCTCTCAGGAGTACTGAGCTGATGGATTCTTCTCCCACAGCTATATACAAATATAGAACTTCCTGTGGTAACGGCTTAGTGAGCAAGGGTAGTTCTGCCAGATGCCCTTTTAGTTCTTCAAAGGCCTTTTGGCACTCATTAGTCCATTCAAATCTACTGCCCTTCCTCAATATTTTGAAAAAGGGGAGACTTTTATCTGCCGATCGGGAAATAAAGCGACTGAGCGCTGTAATTCGCCCATTGAGCCTTTGGATTTCTCGAATATTTCGAGGGGGTGTCATATCTAATACTGCTTGTACTTTGGCCCGATTCACTTCAATCCCTCTGGGAGTAACCATGTACCCTAAGAACTTCCCAGCCTGTACGCCGAATGAGCATTTAGCTAGGTTCAGCTTAAGATGATATAATCTGGCTACAGCGAACACTTCTTCCATATCTTGTATGTGATTCTGAGCATGCACGCTTTTGGCTAGTATATCATCAACATATACTTCCATATTCCTGCCTATTTGGCTTTTGAAGATTTTATCCATCATTCTTTGATAAGTAGCCCCCGCGTTTTTCAAGCCAAAGGGCATGCTTTGAAAACCAAATGTCCCTGCACAGACTCCAAATGCAGCTTTCGGGAGATCTGATGGATTCATTTTTACTTGATGGTAACCTTGATATGCGTCCATCATGGATAGTAGTTCGCAACCTGACGTGGAATCTACTAATTGATCGATCCTAGGCAGAGGGTAATGATCTTTTGGGCAGGCTTTATTTAAGTCTCTGAAGTCAATACACATCATCCATGTGCCTGTGTTTCCCTTAGCCACCATTACTGCGTTGGATAGCCATTCCGGGAATTGTATTTCCCTGATGTGTTTAGCCTCCAATAATTTGGCGACCTCCTCCCTGATGATTTTATCTTTCTCAGGGCCGAATTGCCTTAACTTTTGTTTTACCGGCCTCACCGAGGGTTCTACATTTAGACAATGTAGTGCCACGGTTGCATCTACCCCCACTAGGTCAGATGACCCGAAGGCAAAGATATCTGCGTTCCTCCGCAGACACCTTATTGGTTGTTCTGATATGTACGGAGGCATCTGAGTGCCAATTTTTGTGGTGAATCCCTTCCGATCTAGGATCAATTCTATCTCTATCAGTTCCTCTGCGGGGACCATTAGGCTCTGCCCTTCTTTGACAGTGTCGGCCTCTTTGATCTTGCCCTCTCCCTTTTCTGGCTTGTGTCGAGGGGCTACAGGTTCTGGGACAACCCATTTTTTGGCTTCTCCCATTTTAACGGATTGAACATAGCAGTTTCTTGAAGTCATTTGATTTCCTGATATCCATCCTACTTGATCCCCCACAGGGAATTTCATCATCAGGTGATAGGTGGATACGATTATTTGGAAAGAGTTCAGAACAGCTCTTCCTAGAATAGCATTATAAGATGACTCCTGGTCGACCACCCAGAAGGTGGTCACACTTGATGTTTTAATATGTCCTTCTCCCAGAGTGAGTGTAAGATCCACTGACCCGACTGTCATGACAGGCTTCTGCGAGAAGCCTTGGAGGGGCACCCTGGCGGGTTTCAGAAGCTTTCTTTGGGGCATTTGATTAAGACAGCTCATGAGGATCACATTGATAGGGGTCCCGGTGTCTATAAAAATTCTCCGTACTTGGTACCCTTCTATTTCAGCTGTTACCACAAGAGCGTCATTGTGTTGATGTATGATAGCCTTGTTATCCTCAAGTCCGAAGGATATTCTTGGCGCAGTATTGCCAGACCCTGGCTCCTTAAGAGGATCGGAGATCTTGTCACCTGTCCTCTCCAGACGAGCTTCTGAATTAACCGTCATCCTTACAAGATTCTGCAAAGAATTGAGAGCGTTTTTAGGGAATCAACTCCGTAAGCTCTTTGGAAAGAGGTTCGAGATGTATGTAATTCGCTGTTGGCAACTTCTTGCATTTGAGCATTATTCACAATGGCTTTGACAAGTATAGCTTATTTGTTATAAGATTCTTGGAAGGGGGTGGCCCTTGCCAATATATGATGAAGGTAAGTAGTGATTTAAAGATAGGAATTTGATTATGACAAAGGGTTTTGACACAGTTCCCTCCTCTTGACATGAGGCATCTGATCATATGAGATTTAGTTACGATCCACTGCTGATTTAGCAGATCCTGTTGCAATCGTTAACCATTCAAAGCGGCTTTAACAGGCGTGGTTTACTTAGTATAAGGTTTTTCAAGGATGGATTTCGCCTTCATGGAGCTGATGTCAGTGACATCTGTCTTTACGAAATCTATTTTACTAGGTTGTTTGTCTTACTAAGGCTTTCCTGATGAGGCCTCTGGGAGGGATCTGATCAGAAGAAGAGGTTATTAAGAGTTTGTGTGGCATCTTATTTTATTAAGCTTAATACGATATGCCTCGGCCATATAGGCCCTTTTTATCATTAGCACCTATTTTATAGAGCTTTCTTGTTAAGATATTCCCTGTTAGCCAAGGATTGTGAGAATGGTGTCCTTTATGCGGGATTCCCGAGAACATTACTTATCGAACCGAGCCCACAAGAACTTGGTCCATTTTATAAAGCTTGGAGAAGCGCCGACTATCAGGTTAAGCTTATGAGAGCAATATCCTCCTTGGAGGTTTATAAAGGTATTGTTTATCAAATAGAGTTTTTTGAGAATACCACTCGTAAAGCGGGATTTAGGTGGGTTTTTACCCACTGGAATGCAATGGGTAAAACTTGTAGGAGCGATATACGAAAATGTCGCCTTTAGAGCAAGGCTTAGGGGTGCACTGCCCATTTAATGAGACTTATAAGGAATTTTGTCTATTGTATGAAGTTTAGGAGGATGTTGCCTATTGAGTAAGGCTTGGGAAAAGTTCTGCCCATTGCAAGGGGCTTGCAAAGGAGTCGCCTATTGGATAGGGCTTTGTAGAAGAATCGCCTATTAAATAGGGCTTACGAAATGTTTTGCCCATTGCATGGGGCTTATGATGGTATTGCCTATTAAACAGGGCTTTTTTGTTGAAAGGATTGCCTACTAAATAGGGCTTATGAAGGGTTCTGCCCAGGGTATGGAGCTTACGATGATGTCGCCTACTGTGTAGGGCTTTCTAAGAAGAGGTCCTGCCCGTTATACGGGGCTTATGAGAAGGTTGCTTGTTGGGCAGGGCTTATGAGCAAGGGTTCTGCCCGTTATACGGGGCTTACGAGAGAGTTGCCTACTAGGTAGGGCTTTTGAGAGAAGGTTCTGCCCATTGAATGGGGCTTACAAAAGAGGTGCCTATTAGATAGGGCTTCGTGAAAGGGTTGCCTATTAAGTAGGGCTTATAAAGTGTTCTGCCCATTATATGGGGCTTACGATGATATTGCCTGTTAAACAGGGCCTTTTGAGGAGGATTGCCTATTAAATAGGGCTTATGAAGGGTTCTGCCCATTATATGGGGCTTACGATGACGCTGCCTACTGTGTAGGGCTTCTGGGGGTTTTTGCCCGTTATTCGGGGCTTACGAGGGATTTGCCTGTTAAACTGGGCTTCTGAGAGGAGGTTCTGCCCGTTATTCGGGGCTTACGAGAGAGTTGCCTGTTAGACAGGGCTTCTGAGGGGTTTGCCCATTATATGGGGCTTATGGGAGGTTCTGCTTCCAGATGCAGGGCTCCTTCATCAAGGTGAATGAGGTAACCTCGGCATCTTTCGGCTCTCCCCTTTTTTAATGTTTTTACTATTTTATGGGTTTTTAAGTTATGGCGATTCAAGAGGCATTCGATTAACTTTAGAAGTGATACTTATTCAGTAGTCACCAATCTTTTGTAACTCATAAATGGGTTTCATATTGAGCAGATGATAGACAGGATTGTATGCTCACCAAGTACACAAGGTGAATCAAATGTGTTTAGAGATTGCTGCAGTCTGTGACCCGGCTTTCTTCCTGATCCTTTACAACCTTACGGTTTTGACAAAACAACAACAGATTAGCCATCACAATTCATGTCATGAAGGAGATATAGCCTTGAGACCGCTTTTAACTATCGTATTGACGTGCTATGAGCAATGTAGTCAAAACAAATTCAGGGCATACATGCTAAAATTCTCCAGGAATAATATAAATCTTGCGTTCAATACATATTCCTTCTATTAGACAGCCACCATCCTAGGTGATCACCGCGACAGAGTACATGACAAGGCAAGTTTATGCACACATCATCAGAATCAATTAAAACTTCGAGGGTAAACAGAGGATTAGCCCTCTGAATCCATGGATTTTTACAGCACTTACAGATATCAATTCTCACTTCACATTCAAGGAGAGAAAATCACATTCAAGGAGAGAAAATCAGCCTTTCAAAACATAGATTCTCCCTCAATCGACATGTTTACTACAATTTCCGTTTCAGAGGGGATGTAATCCTAGAATCACACCACTTTCAACAGCTCATAATTGTGGAGAGCTTAGCAAATATCAAATAGCCGCATACCCATCTATGTTTCCGCTACTCGGACCACAAACAGGGTATTTCCAACCAATATAACATCAGATTTTCTCATATTCTCCACATAAGGACGGAATAAAGGGAAATCGCAAACAACATTACAACAAGGAGCTGGAATTTCACATAAAAAGCAGAGGAAATCGACATCTTAACTCAAGGATTTCCCACAGACGGCGCCAGTTGATAGATCCGGGTCAAAGATCCACAACAATTTAAGGGATTATTCATCATGTTTTGCAAATAGCATTCATGGGTAAAGCGTTAGAACAGTGAAGAGCAAGAGATTCATGCGTATAGAAAAGCCATAGCCGAGTATTTTGTATAGGGCAAGAGGCACACAGCAACGACAAGTAATAGTTGAGCTAGTATTCAAGGATAAAAGGCGTATTTAGCCGTGAACTAGCGAGATTCATGGAGTTTTGCACTCATACAAGCAGATAACATAGAAAAAAGACAAAGGAAAGAGGGAAGCTAGGAGTGTGGAGCTCCGTTAAGCTTTGTTCCTCCCCAAGTAATGAGGGTTTTACCTTACGTTCAAGGTAGTATGCGTAAGAAAGAGACTCTTCCTGATGTTGGGAAGAGCAGGTGGATGTGGAAGCGGACTATGGTTTCCCTGGAGAAGGTCTTGTCCGTCTCGGCTGGCCTGAGCTCAGGGGAGCTCGCGAGAGAGAGAATATGGAATGGAACAGTACACTAAGGAGCGTGTCTGCTCGTCGGAGAGAGTGTATGTGATAGATGAGCTCGTATAATATTTATAGGTATGTCGAGGGTAGAAATGGAATTCCCATAAAGACAGTACTCTTTCTTGCCATTAATGCCATGGTCCCCACACTAAGAGGACTAGACTCACGCCGATTTCATGTTTAGGCAGATCCTTAGGTTCCGGGGAAAACCTGACAGGATTAAGACGGCTTCTGCGCCGACTGGCTCCTATGCAGAAGCCTTGGCATGAGTTAAATTAGGCGCCAGGACCTTATTAGTGAAGTTGGTATTCCTCTCTTATCAGAAGATGTTATTTAATACTCATTCTGATTTAGGGGTGATACTCTCAAGGTTTAGAGAGGTTAATTTTCTCCAGCATTCAGATTTACACGAGGGAAGACTAATATTAGTCCCTATCAGCTTGAATTATTGTGTTTTATTGGTATGAAATTGGTGAAATCATACAAATTAAGTATTTGTGTTCCAATTGTTATGTGTTTTATGGTTCGAAATATTGTGTTTTATTGGTACGTAATTGGTTAAATCATTACTAATTTAGAGTTTGTGTTCCAATTGTTATGTGTTTCGAGGTTTGAATTATTGTGTTTTATTGGTATGAAATTGGTGAAATCATTCTAAGTAATGGTTTTGTTTATGGGTTTGGTACAAATTTAGTGTATATTATTTAAAATCATACGTGCTAGTAGCTAATTTAGTACGAAATTAGTGAAAATCGTACTATTTTTCTTTTAAACTGTGGTGCAGTGCGGATAATATGGAACCAAAATTGCAAGGCTCTTTGCTTGTTCAATATTAATTGATCATTTCTTGTAATTTGTTTATTTTATTTTAGGTTGAATGGATATACACCCGATACGAAGGACGCATAAGAAAATTAACATGTTCCACTACATCGTTTTTTGAGAGGTCAAGTCATCTCCAAAGTAGGCAACACGATGTTGCATTTTTCATACCAAATATTAGCTTGTAGAAATATAATTACAAATTGTAAAGATATTGGTGTTGTTGAAATTAGTTTGGTATGGTACGTATTGTTTGTAATCATGGTTGAATGTGTCAATTCACAATGATTATTAGTTGTGAATGAGTCAATTCGTAACAATCACTTATATATAACATAGTACGATATATATAAACAAGTATAAAGTTGTTGATACGAATATGAGTCTATTCGTACCACTCACATATAAAAAGTAGACAATGTTGGAGAAATCTAGATCCCAGTGAAAAGACGTAACCTTATCAGGAAAATTAAAACCCTATTAGAGAAATCATGTAGAAGAAGTCTAAACCATGTAGAAGAAATCTAAACCATGAAGGGAAAACACTAAACCTTATATGGAAAATCTAAATTTTATCGTGTCACATAATTATGGTTACGCCTCTGTACTCGGTACGAAGTGCATATTAAGTACCAAAATACGAAATAAGGTGTATACGAAATGTAATATTTCATACCTTGTCAAACCAACAAATGGTAGTATATTTCTTAGTTTATAATACATGTTAGCAATCTCATTTAACTAAAAAACAAAACACATGCTTACATGTATCGGGTACGGCAAAACAACAAACAAACCTAAATCATTTCGTGCGACATTGCAAAAACAACATCGTACCAAAACTAAATCAACAAACCACAAACAACAAATTCGAACCATAAATATGTGTTGGTCTGAAAAGAGCACCACCATTATTGACGACTACAACCTTCGGCATCGCTACGCTTTTCGCACGCTAGTCCGGAGTAAGAGAAATATTTATTTGCAGAAAATCACAGCACATGGAAAAACACTTCGTAGATGTATAATTACAACCATCGTATTCAAGGTTACCAATGGCGGCGGAGACGGCGCCGCCACAAAAGCAATTGTTGTCGTAATCTATTAGGGAAGAACAAGAAGAAGAAAAAAAATGAAGAAGGAGGAGGAAGAGAATGATGATTGCAGAGAAGAAAACATTTAAATAGAAAAAGGAAATTAAAAAAATGGTTGCTGCGGGGGGGGGGGGGGGGGGGGGTGAAGAAGAAGGAGAAGAAGAATAAGGGGAAAGAGAAAAACACATGATAGTAGAGAGAGGGAAAAAAATGAGAGGGATTTTTTTTTTTTTTTTTTTTTTCATATACATCCAAAAATGTTGTTGGAGAAATAAGGGGATATGTATGTTTCATAAATTCAAAAGTAAGGGTAATATGGTACATTTAAGTTAAAAATGGGTAGTTTTTGTGTGTTTTATAAATGGTGGGTAAGTTTTATGTTTGTTAAGTGAGAATGGTTACTTTTATATATTAACTCTTTTTTTTTTTTTTTTTTTTTTTTTTTTGTCTATTTAAACACACTTAATAATCATAATAAGTGATTTGATATGATGGGGGATACAAATTACGCCACTAATAAGCGACAAATACTCTTACCCTTCCACGTCAATCTTTCATTTCATTATAGTAATATATTTCGCTATATAATATAATATTACATACATATATATGTATTAAATGAATACTATATCAAAATGTGTTTATTTAATTAAATAATTGTAATTTGATCATATTACAGAATAACAATGAGGATTTCCATTTAGATATGGATTGACGAAATAATGTAGAATAATAATGAGGATATCCAATCTCGCACAATTACAAAAGTAATGTTATTTTTATAATAATGTCTTTTTTTTTTTATAAAATTGTCCTAAGTTAAGGGAGAAAAATGAAGTCATACCGGAGGCAAAACCGATGGCCGAGGCGACCAAATTAATCAAACCAAGAGAAGGTAAGTGAGTAAGGAAATTGTGGATCGGAAAAGGCTATCCAGAGGCGACACTATGCGTGAGGTACATATTGTAGCGGAAGGACGGAGGCTCCAGACAACGGCGATGTGCTTGAGGAGCTACGGCACTGCGGTGGAAAGGCGAGGGCGGGAGCAAGATCACGGTTTGCCAGTACCTCAGGAACATGGCGGCGGCGGCGTTCATCGGCGTAGGTGGTGGCATTTACGAAGTTGAATATTGGAAGAGTATGCATGAGTGGTTTGTTCTAATGTTTGGGAATTTCGGGAAATGATGTTGGAGTTAGGAAAGGGGGGGTGTCTGGACGGTGCCTGCAGTTGCATAGTGTACAGTTCCTTGCGTTTTACATATACTGGATGATTTTTTTTATTTTTTTTCATTTTTATTAGTTTTAAGAATTCCGAGTTTGTGGAGATGGGAACATAACATATATCGCCAACTAATGTAACGCTACGTCAAATACCATATATATTTTTTTAAAAATGGTTAGCCGAGTCTATATAAATTTAAGTTATTTTAAAACGTAAAGTATTACTGCTTTTAATAAATTATTTTGTCATTTTGCATATCTCGATTGTGTTGCTTTATGAAAAAATTGGAAATATTATATAATGAAAAAATGAAAATATTATTTATACTTTCGGTGAATCATACATAAATTTAACTGTTTGTTTTTAATAAAAATATATGTTTGATGATAGATGTTTAAAATCGTTGACTTTGGTTTCTCCATTAATTAATTGTTAATATTAATTACATAAACCAAAATATGTACATATACTATTAAAATCGAAGCATATGTTTAATCAAATTTTATTACTTTTCTTGCAACTCATAGAGTGCAGAATTATTTGGAAGGTCTATATAATCATAAAACTCCAACTCATATGGATATTCCTTTATCAATTAACCCTCACCCACTCTGAAATGTCTTCATCGCATGCGACTGCAGCGTAAGCTTCAACATCAAAGATCGGCTCCCCTATAGTGAGACAGAATAACACCAATTGCATGTTTGATAATTTCATGTCTCTTGCAAACTCAGTCCAACCATCAATGAAGTACCAATCTCCAGTGTTATCGACAACCTTAATATGTACTACGTCCCACATCTTCCCTGTTGATGTTCGCAATTTCATTGATCTCTCAATAACTCCATGGTAGGTTTGCACAAACCATGATGGTATCACTTGCGCATGTCAAACATGCATACATGTTAATAAGATTGATAGATAGAGCACAACATGAATGTAAGAAAAAAAAAAATTACTTACAATAATTTCATTTAACAAAGCGTTCAATTCTTTCATGATCGAAGGTCGAAAGTGGGTATTTGGTTAATTGGTCATAACTCAATATTTAATGGTATTGTATACAAAATGTTTAAAAGACACTTTCATAAAGAGGGATGTGCAAGTTATGAGGCTGACAAAAAACATGAGGCTCCACACAGTGACTTCTGAAACTGAGTTAACGAAATCACAAAAGTTCTCTAATTGGGTGGCAGCAATAGGAGATGAAATTCTTGGTGGTGCTAATGACGGACATGCAATTATTGATATTCCTGACGACTTACTGTTAAAATTTTCTGGGGATCCAATTGAAACAATTGTTAATAAAACATATCCATAATTTGTAGGCACGCCCAGTGATTTGTCTTTTCTTCAAGATAGAGCGGTACTCGCACCGACCCTTGATGTAGTCGATTTGTTGAATCAATACATGATTCCATGAATAACACTTAGAGCAAAGAAAATTCAAGTTCAGACAAACATGCAAATCAGATAGGGTGCACGATGTTATACGAGATATCAACACACGTTATACGAGATATCAACACACCTGAATATATAAATGGTTTGAAATGTTCAGGAATGTCGAATCACGTGCTTAATCTAAAGGCTGGTACGTACACCAATTATGTTGCTAAGAAATATCGTCCATTCTATGGGTTTGTGCAATGGTACGCGCTTGGTGGTCACGAGATTGGGCAATCATGTTTTAGAGGCTTAGATTTTATCTGGGGATAATTTTGGCCAAAAAGTGTTCATTCCGAGAATGTCTCATACTTCATCTGATCAGCGTATGCCATTTAGGTTTAAATGAAGACAATTCCCTCTTATTGTTTCGTATGCTTTGACGATCAATAAATTCAAGGTCAATCCCTCTCACATGTTGGTCTTTTTCTTTAAAAAACCAGTATTTTCTCATGGCCATCTTTATGTTACTGTTTCAAGGGTACGAAGTCGTAGTGGACTAAACATATTGATATGCGACAAAGATAGCAACAACACATGTACTACGTACAAACGTAGTACATAAGGAAGTTTTTCATAATTTATGAATGTAAGAATTCATATTTGAGATTTTATTTTATTTGGCTATTTAAAAATAGATTTGTTATATTACGCTTCATATTTGTTCTGTTTATTAAAAAAAATAGAAAAAAATTAAATCAATTGAATTATGACTTACGTACATATGAAGTAAATAATATGCATAAAAAAATCGTTATATGGAAGTTAAATAAAAATATACAAATGAATGTGAATATCAAAATTTTAGATATATTATGATCAAAGCTTTATAATAAACACATTTAGTTAGCCTCGTGTGTCACACGGGTACATAACTAGTAATACTAGTTATGTACCCGTGCGATGCACGGGGCTAACTAAATGTGTTTATTATAAAGTTTTGATCATAATATTTCTAAAAATATGAAATTTATATTCATTTGTATATTTTTGTTTAATTTCAATATAATGAATTTTTTGATGCATATTATTTACTTAATATGCACGTAAGTCATAATTCAATTGATTTAATTTTTTTTTTTAATTTTTTTTATAAACAGAACAAATATCAAACGTAATATAATAAATATATTTTTAAATATCCAAATAAAATAAAATCTCAAATATAAATTCTTATATTCATAAATTATGAAAAACTTCCTTTTATACTACGTTCGTAGTACTTGTGTTGTTGCTATCTTTGTCGCATATCAATATCTTGAGTCCACTACGACTTCGTGCCCTTGAAACAACAACATAAAGCTGGCCATGAGAAAACACTGTTTTTTTAAGAAAAAGACCAACATGTGAGACGGATCGGCCTTAACTTTTATTGATCGTCATAGCATACGAAACAATAAGTATTTGCTTCGTTTAAACTTAAATGGCATACGCTGATCAGATGAAGTATAAGTCATTCTCGGAATGAACACTTTTTTGGCCAGAATTATCCCTAGTTAAAATCTTAGCCTCTAAGACATGTTGCCCAATCTCGTAACCACCAAGCACGTACCAATGCACAAACTCATAGAATGGTCGATATTTCTTAGCAAAATAACTGGTGTACCGTACAACCTTTAGATTAAGCTTGTGATTCAACATTCCTGAACATTTCAAACCATTTAAATATTCAAGTGTGTTGATATCTCATATAACATCGAGCACCCCATCTGATTTGCATGGTTTGTCTGAACTTAAATATTATTTGCTCTCAATGTTATTCATGGAAATCATATACTGATTCTCCGAATCGACTACATCTAGGGTCGGTGCGAGAACCGCTCTATCTTGAAGAAAAGACAAATCATCGAGCGTGCCTACCGATGATGGATATGTTTCATTAACAATTGCTTCAATTGGTTCCCCGGAGAATTTTAACAGTATGTCATCGGGGATATCAATAATTGCATGTCTGTCATTAGCACCACCAAGAATTCCATCTCCTATTACTGCCACCCAATCAAAGAACTTTTGTAATTCCATTGACTCACTTTCAGAAGTCACTGTGTGGAGCCTCATATTTTTTGTCAGTCTCAGAACTTGCACATCCTTCCAAATATAAGAAGAGTTGATACTTGCATTCACGACTTGCTGTCTGGTTCCCTTCGGTTTGACGGACAATATTTGTCTGAAATTGATGGAGTCCAAGGTTCGTCAAATCAAGATCCTGTTCGTGTTCCCAAAGGGCCGGTGACGAGAGCTCGAGCTAAGAAATTCAAGGAAAGCTTGCAAGGATTGATCCAAGAAGTTTGGGCTCAAGAATTGATGAAGAAGCCCATTGGAGAAGGCGAACCGGACAGCCCGCGAGTCATTAACTTTATCGAGTGCGTTCGGGCTGAAGAATGAAGACTTTATGTTTATTTTCGTGTGTTTTGGTTCAGACCACGTTTTTTGGGTCTTAAAAGACTTGTTTTTGGGTTTTTATCATGTTGGTTAATGGGTTGGGCCATACCAATGACTTTGGGTCAGTTATTTCCTAGTTAGATTAGGTTTAGATGGTTTTATTTACCTCCCTATATAAGGGGCTCTTTGTGGACGAAAATTAGTTAGCTTTTGATCATTAATATTATTGTGAGTTATTCTCTCTTGAGAGTTTTCGAATTCCTCTTGATTATTCCAAGACGAATTCATTATCCGGCGAATCAGCGAGTCAATCAAACCTCGTTGTGTGTCATTCATCGTCCCTGTGTGGCTTGGCGACCGTTTCTTTGGGTTATAGAGACTTCGGTTTATCTATAGTACTTAGGAGGGTTTAGTCCATTGACGTATTGGGATCTCCATTCGTTAGTTAGTTTCGTTTCTTCCGCGTGCGTTACCATTCGGTCATCAAGGATCGTATCAGAAATTACCCCCAAATACAATTGTTTTACCTCCAAATGGAGATTGAGATCCTAAAACACTTTTGAACCGCATTAAATCTCTCAATGTTCTGTCCAGTGCTTCAAAACAATGTTTGTGCATAATTGGTGTCTCATCCCTTATTATGAGCTTGCTTTGAATAAGCAGTTCAGCCAATGGAGTTCCTTGTTTGATGTTGCAGACTGAATCTTCGTTTAGATCCACGGGAATAGAGAAACGGGGATGTGCGGTCCTTCCACCTGGCAACAATAAAGATGTTATGCCACTCGAGGCTACATTTAATACAATGTCACCTTTTGATCTAATCGTCGTAGATAATGTCTTCCAAACAAATGTTTTTCCTGTCCCAACATATCCATACACGAAGAAAACACCACCCGCGCTGGAATAAACGCTATGAATTACCTTATCGTAAACATGACGTTGTTCTTCCGTCAGATGTGTCATTTATGAAGCATGTTTTATTGCCAAATCTGATCGATTATATCGCAGCTCATCATTTATCAAAATATTGCATGACTGGACTAAATACTCGGTATCGGGATATGGCATCTCACTAAAATCACGAAGACTACGACCAATTTTTCGGAGTAACTTTTCCCACTCTGCCAATGCATAACTTTTCAACTGCTCTTTGTTCAAATGAAGATCTGCATTTGATGAAATTTCATTCATGTACAAATTTTATATATTATTGATTTAAACCACATCAATAATATATAAAATCTCGTAGTTATTTTTAGAAAATTCAATTCATTTATTATGAGCATTCATGTGCATTTATTTTAGTTAAATTTCAAATTTTAAATTCAGATAGGAATACTAATTTTGGATAGGAATTAATTATATAGTGATTTGAATATATGTATGTACCTTTAGAGTGCAAAGGAGCAACATGATATATAATTAAATTGCAAGTCACGATAACAATTTTTTCAATATTTTAATTATATTTTGTAAATTCTTTCTCGGTCAATGAATATATGTATGTATAAAATATTGAAACGAGATTAATATGTTGAAATGGAGGGAGTAGAACATAATATGATTATAATGGTGATTTTTATTTTTTTTTACAAAATATAGTACCGAACATAGAATTGTTCATGTAGTTGTTCTATACAAATTTTAATATTATGTAGAACATAATATGATCAAAATAGAGAAAGAAATCAATTTGTTTCCATAAATATTGATTTTGTAACATATATCATATAATGATTTTATGATTGAAAACAATTATTTGCATTCAATATATAATATTATTTTCCTAAATAATTACCAAAATTAATATATTGGTCAAATTCAGCTTTTATAATAATAATAATAATAATAATAATAATAATAATAATAATAATAATAATAATAATAATAATAATAATAATAATAATATTCAATATGAGTTATTCTATCATATTTCATGAGGTACAGTTCATAAAATTCAAATTGCATGCAAGCTTGGAAATATTGATTTATGGAAAGATAAATGTTTAATCCATAAAAGAAATGGTAGTTTGACTTTCTTTTTGAAAAGTGAATGTAATATTCACATGGCAATGCCATTTATTATATAGAATTGTACTAAGGTTAAGGTTAAGGTTAAGAGAATGAAATTGGGCATAAATCCTCCTTTTCTTATTATATTACACGTTGTTTTTTTTTTTTTTTTTTTTTTTTTAATACTGTTTTAGCACACTTAATTATATTAATATTTAATATGTTTTATTCTATTATATTTTGTTAGCATCAGTTCATAAAATTCAAATTGCATGTGAGTTGAGAAATATTAGATCAATGGAAAAATAAATGTTAATCCATTAAAAAAACCGTAAGAAAATGGCAGCTTTACTTTCTTTTAGAAAAGTGAATGTAATACTTGAAAATCAAAAACGAAATAATTGCGTGATTGCTTCTCTCTCTTCAAATAACTTTACGAAATTAACATACTTGAATCGATGGGAAATGTTTAAGTCTCTTGATTGTCTCCATTCAAGATCAAATAACTGCTTTTTCCCCTTTGCAATGCCAATTTTTTTAATAGAATTGTGCTAAGGTTAAGGGAATGAAAGGGGCATAAATCCTCTCTTTCTAATTATATTACACTTTTTACTGTTTAAACACACTTGACATTCACTATACAAATAGGAGATGTGAATCATTTTAAACACAATCATGACACTTTTTTATAATTTGATAAGTCATATCACCGAAACATGCAATACTGCATGTGATTTAGTGTTGACAATTTGAATTGTTCATATGTATAAATCTTATATTTTTGGAAATAACAATCAAGTCTCATCGTATGGGTTAGTATGTCATGATCATTTAGACAATTATTCACGATACAATTAGGATAGATGACCTATAATCGTTTCAATGTTAAATTTGTTGTTGGGGGTCGATATGGTATTATGCATTTCAAAGTGCAACCAAATAGTATGCAATACAATAATACAAAAAATATGTTTATATTTGTGTCACATTCTTATACGTAAGTTATTAACATAGAATAGTGCATTCCCATCTATCATGTGCATTTTTCGTCATTTTTCCACACTTCAAAAAACCTCACAATTGGATGAAAATATATTGTCCATTAATATAATATATTTTTTTTATTACTGTTTGTTGTTTGGTTGTTACATAACTCATATTTATCCACTAATGTATCTAAAATTGTGTGCGGATGTCATCGGAAAGGTGAATAATGGGCAATCCAATGACGAAGAATATAAATGGCCGTGAGACTATGATGGTGGATGTAGAGCTCAAAAATATTCAGTATGTCTAAGATTTTTTTTACTAGGCATGTTGTATTTATTATATAAGTTTTATTTTTGTAATATTTATTTACTGTTTTGTTTCGATTGTATGTAATTTGAAGTTTGTACTCTTTGAGCTGATGCAATTGAAGAAATAATTCGCTAACGTCATGATCCGTCCACATGTCCGCCTATCATGGTTTTCAATTGGTATGTCATGTACTTAATGAATATACATTAAGTTTATCTATTTGAGATTGTGTATTGATCGCTGCTATTTTACCACCCTAAAATAGTGTAGTAAAGGGAAGCAGGAGTTGTATCCTCAGGGACCGATATCCGAAAATATAGGAGTTACCTCTACTAGATATTCTCAGCGATGTCTAGGCAAGCAAAACTTAGGAAATTAAGTTAGCTATCTAATACATAAATTAAATCAATTAAAATAAATAAATACAAAAATAAATAATAAAAAAAAAATAAATAAACTAACAAATAGAGAAAAACATTGATCCTAGGGTAGTAGATCTAATCAAACATACAAAAATAACCAATAAATCTATTTAACCAATTTAATCCAATCTAGATGCGATACACAAAAATAATCTAACACTCCGGCTAAGGCAGCATAGATCGTCACTCAATAAAATCCTAATCTCCTCCCGGTCTCATAGATATTAACTCAAGTGCAAAACAGATCAAGTATTGATAGATATAATCAATAAGGTTCAGCTACGACACCTATATCAACTATATGCAAGACCTATGATAATCTAACTTCGGCTAAGACAATTAAATCATCATACCATGTATTCAAGAGATTATGCAATTATCCGGCTAAGGCATAAAAACATAATTATGCACACACAATTAATAGCCAGTTAATCATGCATGAAAATAAGCAACATGAAACATACATCTAGATTGGAAGGCTAAAATAGATCTAAAAATTACTCATGTAGATTCAATTAAACATACAAACCCTAGAATCAATCTAGGAAAATTAGCTAAACATAATTAAAAGAAAGGTAGAAAGAAGAATAAACATAATTAAAAGCATAAGTAAAAGAGAAAGGGATAGAAAAACTCTTGAATCTTGAATAAATCTTCAATCTCCAATGGTCTTCATACATAAATATAAAAAGTGTAGAGAAAAGAATAAAAACTAATCTAGAATTATGGATCTATGAAATTTATGAGAAACTATCAAAACTTTGGTACATGATGAGTTTTGGGGTATTTATAAGGTAGGGATTTGTAATGGTTACCTAAGTGTACAAGGAATAGGTTAAAAGAATAAAAAATATGAAATTTTAGGATTCCCGGGAGATCCTCTCGACCCCCCTCTCGATCGAGAGGGCTGTCGAGAGGTTTTGCACATGTTTCTTGTTTTGGCCATATCTTCCTCATCCGAACTCCAAATTGACCTCCGTTTTCGCCTACGTGCTCCTATCGATCTCCTCTTCGATATTATACATTCATTACATCTAAATAAATATGCCATAAAATCGTGAAAAGTCAGATCTTGGGATCATCGTCCTTGGTTTCGTCGTGTCTCATCTCATCTTGGGTTTTCTCGACTCAAAAGCCCTAAAAACACTCAAAACAACACAAAAGCTTAATCTAGCTCGAAATAACGTAAACAATACAAAACATGAGCTAAACTATCAAAATAAGACAAGAAAACGATAATCTAACACTTAGAAAATATGGTAAAAATACACCCTGTCATGTACTTCCATAGACTTTGATATCAAAAGAGTTGAACATCACATTTTGAAAGTTATAATATAGACATATGATAATATATTATGGTCAATATATATTGATTCACAAAATATCACAAATTCCTTCATATCCGCGAAGTTTCCTCCCGTGATATGAGTTACTACCCCCGCTAACAATAAAATATAAGCATAACCATAAATAAAATATCATAGCAAAAAATATATTATACAAATTTTGAATGTACTATACTTTCCAACAATATATTACTATTGGTAAAATTTTAACAAATGCTTCAATTTTATCCCGTGCAAGGCACGAGTGAAAATAACTAGTATAACAAGTAAGAAGCCCCAAAACTAGAAGTTTTTTTATGTCTTCATCATAGAAGCAATCGACCTTTGTGCATAGTTATGCCGGCCATTAATAAAAATATTGACATCAAGTAGAGCTTTATCCAAGTGTTTCCTAAGTTTGGCGATCTACCTGCAGAGAGTGCATATAAGCAACTTGTTGAATTCGATTTAGTGTGCACTACTTTACGCATGCAAGGTTTTTTTGATGATAATTTGAGACTGCTTACTTTTCTCATACCTTTCAGGGAGGAGCTAGAGTTTGGTTGTTTGACCTCTCATCCGAATCTATCAAAACATGGAATGACACAATTTTTTTCCCGAATCTAGAGTTGCAAATTTGCGAATGGCAACTAGTAGTGTATAGCAAAAGCAAGGGGAACATTTAGCCAGTTATTGGGAGAGATTCCATGCCAACAACTCTTTCTCTAATTATCAGTTGCTCACTAATATTTTTTTACCGTGATATGTCTTCTTTTGGTTGGAAAATTATAGATTTTACCTCTGGATGAAGTTTGATGAATAAAACCTAAAACGAAATGGGATAACTCATTGTTGATATAGTTTCCAATGACCAGGTTCAATTTGATGTAATCCACCGGCACATCATTCACCATGTATGTGGCGCAAATATCCAGAAACGTCTTTAGATGGGCGTTGGGATCTTCCACCAAATCTTCACCGAATCGATGCATTTGCACCATGTCGATGAGCGATGTCTTGATCACGAACGTGTTCGCCTCAACTGTCCCCCATCCTCTGCTCTCGTAGTCGTCAACAACCGACTTGAACCGATCGTTGAGAGACTTCTTCGGTTGTGGATCTCCCATGGTGGATGGTGGTGTTTGATTGACTTCAACTTCTTCTCGATCCTGCTTCACTACCTAAAAGCAAAAGATAAGACCAAGAAAAATGTTAGATCAAACAAATAAAAACAGAAAAATAAAACTCCTAGAGCACCAATCGAGTCTCGTACGAAATAATCCTATATAATCTCAGTCCCCCGCAACGACGTCAATTTGATCGCAACCATTTTACCACCCAAAAATAGTGTAGTAAATATAAGTACGAGTCGTATCCTCAGGGACCGATATCCGAACGTATAGGAGTTGTCTCTGCTAGATATTCTCAACGGTGTCTAGGCATGCAAAACTTTAGAATTTGGTTTTCTATCTAAAACAGATAATAAATCAAATAAAAGACACGAATATAAAATTAAATAATATATGAAGAATATATGAAGAATATAGAAACTAACAAATAAGAGAAAAACGTTGATTCTAGGGAAGTATAAAAACTAATATAGGGGAGGAGAGAGTTTTTTTACAATGATAAGTTTAGAGGTATTTATAGAGTAGAAGTTTACATCTAAAACCTAAGTGTAAAAGGAAACAAATAAGGAATAAAATATTGCGAAAATAGGGTTTTCCGGAAAGGTTGACTCGGCCATTGACTCGACCGAGTCATAGGTCGAGTTGAGCTTCTGTTACGCTTGACTCGGCCAATGACTCGGCCAAATTGGTCGAGTCGGTGGCCGAGTCAGCATGCACATCTTTCTTGTTTCGGTTGTATCTCTCTCGTTCGAACTCTGAATTAACCTCCGTTTTTGCCTACATTCTCCTATCGAACCCCTCTTCAATATTATGCTTCCATTATTCTAGAATAAACATTCAATAACATCGTGAGAAGTCAGAACTTGGGATTAATATTTCATCATCTTCCTTAGTTTCTTCGTCTCTCGTCTTGTCTTGGGTTTCCTCGACTCAAAAATCCCAAAAAACACTCAAAACAACCTAAAAGCATTATCTAGCTAGGAATAACATAAACGATACAAAATATGAGCTAAATTATCGAAATAGACCAAGAAAACACACTTAGATGATAGGCTAAAAATACACCCTATCATTCCTCTCTTTTGTTGTTGCGATCTCCTTCGCTGTGATGATCTTCCTTTTCTTCATGTAGCATCGGATTGCCTTGCTCATCTAGATTTTGAATGTGCCCTTCGGGGGTCGGATCTCTCATCGGGCTTTTTCTGGGTCGCATTTGGCATGTTTTGTCACCGTTGTTGCAATGAACAACCTTAGAAGTAGCGCTCCGTGTGTTCCTCATCGTGATGATTGATTACCTGAGAAAGCGTTGATCGTTAACACAAAAATAAGATTTCCCACAAACGGTGCTAGTGATCGATCTTATTTTCGTAGGATAATTAAAGTCGTAATGATGATGTAAAGAATACAAGGAAGTAACGTGGTTCGATCTATTAGAATAGATCTACGTCCACATAATAAGTGTTTGGATGTTGGAAATTATTAAGGATTCACATGTTAAGGGGGGGAACCTATTGGGACGCTTAATAAAATTGTTCATTATATTTTGATTCGATCCCAAAACCCTCTGTGCTAGTTCTATTCCCAAGCAACCCTATTTGATTAGTATGATAGGTTGGAATGTTTCAAGCTTATAATGTTAGGAAAGCTTTTTTTGCTTTAGTCGCTTTAGGACTAGACTGCAGGTTTTGTGCAAAGCGAGAAGACCACTCGCTTGAGTGTGTTTTGAAGCCAAAGCGAGGCTACCCGATAAAGCGAAAGCGAGTGCTTCGATAAAGCTAAGCGAGTCTAGCAGACAAAGCTGAAGCAAGTGCACTGATAAAGCAAAACGAGTACGATGCAAAACATGAAAGCGATAGTTCAACTACCAATCTTATTCGAACTCAAGTTTGAATTCGAGTCAAGTGAAGATCAGCCGCCATTTAATGCGGATCTCCACGTGGCAAGAAAGGATTGGATGCTATAGTTGACCAGGAGGACTGACAAACAGCCGCTACAGTTTTGGCCCAAGCCAGTTACTGTTATGCTTGGCCTTTAGCCAAATTGGGAAAGAAGACAAAGTTGTCCTCTGAAAAGCTGCAAGTCAACTCCAGTACTGTCGAGAGTGGAGAGACAAAGCCACTGTAGTGGATAAAATTCCCAATAAACTTAGCCCAAGAGCCTAATAAGCCGGGTTAAGTTGGCCGAAACGGCCAAACGATAATGGCAAAACGGCCGAAACAGCCCAACAGTAAAGGCTAAACGGCCTAAATCAGCCCAATACGTCCGAAAAGGCCCAATAACGTTATTGGGCCACAAATCTTATCTGTATCAAGGTGTCAACGAAATCGGCCGTTACGGCCCATACGGCCGACGTGGCCAACAACTTGACTCACCACTTCATTCAAGGACTGAGTCAAAGATAAAGGTGACGGCCGAAAATATAGGAACAGGCGTGAAAGGTGGCAACAACCAAGACGGCCGCATGATGAAAAACCCTAAACCCTAAGGCCGTTATATAAATATCGGCCGACTAGGTCAAACACATATCCAATCTCACACGCTCATACTCTCCACTACCCTTTCAACTTCTCTCTAGCACTCACCGCGCACTTGGCAATCACCTCACGTCCGCCGCCGCCGGAGTCAGTCGTACAAACTCCCTCCGTCGTCAATCCACCTCTCACGTCACCCACCTCCGACCGAACGCTCACAGTCGTCCGCGACCACCACCATTGCTTTACTGTTTATTTTCGTTATTGTTTACGTTTACATTCTCTTATTCGAATACCATACTAACTTGAGCGTTGGATGTCCTACGACCGACACCCCTCCAGTGTTCTTCGTAGGACTCTAACGTGTCCGTTGTGTTGGTTACAGGTTGCTAGTGCCCTAATCGACCGGATCGACCGAATCGTCCGGCCAACCGTAATTGTAGATCCTACCTCTACAATTTGGCGCCCACCGTGGGGCCCTAGCAATCAAGCGAATCAGCACGATCCGAAAGCTTTCGAATTTCCAACCATGGGTGACGAACACAACATGTCCGATGCGCCTGTGGGGACCACCGATTTTGCCGCTCAACTTGCGGCCCTGACCGAACAGATGAACGGAGAGCGGGAGGCTAGGGAGAGGCTTGAAAAGGAGAATGCCAATTTACTCAAGCGTCTCAAAGCGGCCGCAAATCAAACCCAAAAGACTCCGACCTCTCGGTTGAAGACTCCAGTTGACCCGATGCAATCCCTGGAGTATGAAGACCACTTCACTGATGACGACAATACCGACAATGTCAAACCCGGAGATTCATCCGGTCCGGTAAATAATCAAGGTTTTCATCAGTTTAATCCTGACCGTACTCGTGTGTCTTTCCTTACAGGCAACCCAGTATCCCTTGATCTCGAACCTCAACGAACCGTAACACGGCCAATACGGTCTGCTGGAATTGGCTCAACCGTCCCGGCAGCCGGTGCGGCCGAATCAATCCATCCAGCCATCGGTCTTCAACATGTGACTCCCGAACCGGTTCGCACGACACCCAGAGTTAGTTTAAACCATGCAGTCGCTGGAGGCACAAGTCTGACGGCACATGCGGGCGTTCAACAACCAATTCAGGGTGCAACCATTACTGCGGTCCCAACAGTTGGAACCATGAGACCCGAACAAAACTTTGGCTTCCCCCATCAGAACCAATTCATCACCGTCGAACCAGTCCAAACGGCCGCAATCGGGTCCTCCATGAACCTCGATGGAAATTTGGCTCTCAAGTTGGCCAAAATGGAAGCGATGATCCAGCGTATTCCTGGAGTACCAGCACCAATCAAGAAAAGTGCTGCGAGCTGTTATGCCGACTCACCGTTCGTGGATGACATTGCGCTAGTGTAGATGCCTCCTAAATTTAGCTACCCCAACATGAAGCCGTTCGACGGGACAAGCGATCCAGACGACCACATTGCTCAATACCGACAGAGGATGTTTACTGTGGCTATCCCTCGTCAGTCCAGGGAAGCCTGCATGTGTAAGGGGTTCGGTTCTAGTTTGATAGGACCGGCCCTCCAGTGGTATACCAATCTTCTGAATAACTTTATCTCTTCTTTTGCTCAACTAACCGATATGTTTGTACAACAATATGCCAGTAGCAGGAAGTTGGAGAAATTTTCGGAAGACTTGTACGTGATAGTCCAACGCAGAGGAGAGCCCCTCCGCGACTACGTTGGATGTTTCAACAAAGAAAAGGTGTCGATAACCAACTGCAACCAACAAACTGCCATCACTGCCTTCCGCAAAGGCCTCCTCCACGACTCCGATCTCTACAAGGAAGTCACCAAGTACCCGTGCAAGACGATGGAAGATGTTTTGGCAAAGGCATGGGCACAAATCAAGTGGGAAGAAGAGCAGTACAACAAACACATACGAACGCGGAGTTTCAGAGTGGGCGACTGGGTACTCCGACTAGTCTTTCAGAACACAAAGGAAAGCGGAGCAGGAAAACATGCCCCTAAGTGGGAAGGGCCATACCTAATCACCAAGGTGGTCGAACATGGAGCGTACAAACTCCAAACGAAAGACGGACGCGGCATTTCCAACAGCTGGAACGACATTCATCTTAGACAGTATCATTTCTAAACTTAATCTCTCATTTCAATTTATTTTTCTTTCTCATACACGTAATTTTTTGCAACACCGATACTAACAATTCTACCAAGGACAATTTCAGAACTACATCTTGGCTTGATCCCAATTTCGGGTATGTAGGCAGCTCTCCGGAGCTCAGCCAACTTTATAAGTTAACTGTCGAATCTATCCATACAGGAAACGGGCCATAACAGCTCCAAGGAGCATAGTTTCGGCCGATTGATCCCCAAACAGACGCGACATGCGAAAAACTCTCCGGAGTCCAGATTTTGCTTCTCATCACCTACACTTGCCCGAGACAGAAAGGACGAAAGAGATATCGTCAAAAGCTACCTACGGACAGTAAAATAACTCTTCCACTCTAGTCTTTCTCACTCGACAAGTTAAAGGTTTCAACCACAACAATTCTGACAGTTTTTATGCAGGAACTGTCAGAACTACATTCGGGCTTGATCCCTTCTAAAGGGTATGTAGGCAGCTCTCCGGAGTGCAGCCCATCATCCATCTCTATAACAATCACTTGCCCCGGCTAGCAAGTATTCGAAGATAAATGATCATACAACAAAGCGACAAGCAACAAAAACAACCATAATGCAATGCCATTAAAGATAGTAAAATCTACACACCGGACGACCACGTCGCCAATACAAAATATAAGTCCAAGCCGAATCAACCGATTCGACTTACACTTAGGAGGGAAATAAGTACCTACCCTAACCAATAAATCAGTACGAAGTCATAAGATACATACATAAAATCTCGGGTACACACACCCGGCAGAATAAAAGAGGTAAGTACATCATTGTCATAAAGTTACAAGGCTAAAATCTACCACTCCTCGCCAAATTCAAGGGCCGAACCCTCCGCCTCAATTATGGCCAGAAACGAATAGATGACGGACACTCTCAAACCCCCAAGATGAAGTGTCAGCCGTCGTGGAACTAGCCATTCTAAAGATAACAACAAAATAGCCAGAAGAGCATAAACGGTCGTCGAATCTCTAGTTGCTGAAATGGAATAAAATTGTCATCAATTTCCAGCCATAATTTCCACAACGCTTAAGGACAACTTTGAACGGCCGAAAATTCAATGTAACAACTGCCGGAAACGACCAAACAAAAATTCGCCTATTAAATCTATACCGCCCTGAAGCTGCTGGTCAATACCTATTCGGTGAAAACAACAGCAGCTGCTTTTATGCAAACAGAAAACAACAACAGCTGTTTATGATAGAGTTAGAGGTTTAGATGAATCCTCAATTGCGGCCGAATCCGAAATAAATCAGGAATAATGTGCAAGAGGGAAAACAACAAACCTAGTACAACTAGATCCCCTCGGAATGCAACTTCGAAGGCCACCGTTTGTTGCGAGTGGGATTAATCGTGCTGAAAAACGACTATAAAGCAATTATACCCTCTGTGAACTGGAATCCATCACCTGTTCGACAGAATGCCGCAATGAAATATTTGGTTGAATCCTAACCTGTTGCTGGCAGGAATAGGAAGTAGAAAGGAAAGGGAGATAGTCAACAAGAAAGGAAGATTTTCGGCCGAATGAATATATCGTCGTCGATCAATTGACCATATCTCACACCTCTTACCAGATTTAGAATTTGATTCACATGATTCAGCCGAAGCTAACGAAGGAGCAACCGAATTCCAAAATCAGAAAATACATATATGTGGAAAAGGAAGGAGAAAATTCGAACTTACCCAGTGTCACTTGAATCGATCGAGTGGATGAGTGGTACTCAAATTTCTCTTCACAATTCCGGCCGAAAATAACTGAACCCGGGGAAGCAACGGCCGAAAAGATGTCGCCAAAACATGGCTGTCAAAACCACCGAAGCAACCGAACTTCGTGATTAAGTTCTAACTTCCGTGTTGACCGAACAGTTGTAATCCAATGAGCTTTGAATTTCGGCCGAATCAAGAGCATGGAGTTAATGAATTCCCTTTGAATTTCGGCCGATTGAAGGCCTTGAATCTTGGCGTCATGTACGAAGAGGACGACAATATCCCATATTTTGAATTGGTTGTGTTTTTAATGGGCCATCAATCTCTTTCCAATTGAGTCAGAGCCCAAAACCCATTCTTTACCGACGCCCACGTACGAGAAACAAGCCCAAAGAAAATTATCAATATCACATTTAGCGTGGGCCCCACCATTATCATTCTTGAGTATTTATATGCGTGTGAATGCATATATGTATACCATATACGGATAGTTCAAGAGACCAAGGATTTTTAAATATCCAAACGGCCGAACGAAACCTCTTTATCGATAAATTAATCGAAACGACCGTTATTACTCTCTAGTCAAAAAATTATTTTGACTTGAGAGTGGGGGACAAATTGTAGTGGATAAAATTCGTAGCCCCAATAAACATAGCCCAAGAGCCTAATAAGCCGAGTTAAAGTGGCCGAAACGGCCCAACGATAATGGCAAAACGGCCGAAATAGCCCAACAGTAAAGGCTAAACGGCCTAAATCAACCCAATACTGCCGAAAAGGCCCAATAACGTTATTGGGCCACAAATCTTATCTGTATCAAGGTGTCAACGAAATCGGCCGTTACGGCCCATACGGCCGACGTGGCCAACAACTTGACTCACCACTTCATTCAAGGACCGAGTCAAAGATAAAGGTGATGGCCGAAAATATAGGAACAGGCGTGAAAGGTGGCAACAACCAAGACGGCCGCATGATGAAAAACCCTAAACCCTAAGGCCGTTATATAAATATCGGCCGACTAGGTCAAACACATATTCAATCTCACATGCTCATACTTTCCACTACGCTCTCAACTTCTCTCTAGCACTCACCGCGCACTTGGTAATCACCTCACGTCCGCCACCGCCAGAGTCAGTCGTACAAACTCCCTCCGTCGTCAATCCACCTCTCACGTCACCCACTTCCGACCGAACGCTCACAGTCGTCCGCGACCACCACCATTGCTTTACTGTTTATTTTCATTATTGTTTACGTTTACATTCTCTTATTCGAATACCATACTAACTTGAGCATTGGAGGTCCTACGACCGACACCCCCTCCGGTGTTCTTCGTAGGGCTCTAACGTGTCCTTTGTGTTGGTTACAGGTTGCTAGTGCCCTAATCAACCGGATCGACCGAATCGTCCGGCCAACCGTAATTGTAGATCCTACCTCTACAGCCACCAACTTTCAAACGGCTTCTACATGTTTCTCACACTATAAATAGAGGAATGCAGATCAAGAACACTTCAACACTTCCACAAATTTCCAGAGCTATAATTTGCAAGCACTCACGAGTTTTCCAACTTACATTCTCTCGAGTTCTTGAAGAAGTGTTCCAAGCTTCAGTTCTATCGAAGCTTGCATGTGCAACCTTTACACTCTAGACTCCAGGCTCATATATACATTCAAAGCTTAGAAGAAGAATACATACCCTTACATTCATTGTAAAGGATTCTTCACTTAGAGTGTGTGTGTTCACAAATCCAACCCAGAACCCTTGTCCTTGTTGTGTCAAGTGTGTTAGAGTTGTGTGTGTTGTTAAGGTTGTTGTAAGATCCAAGGTTTCGCTTTCATCGATTGCGAAAACCTCGATCGAAAGTTGTTGAGTTGTAAGATCCAAGCTTGCGCTTTCATCGATTGCGTGAAGCTCGATTTGTGTCTTAGATTAGTGGAGAACCCGTAATCTCCAAAGTGTTTTAGCGATTCAAGCTTGCACCGTCATCGATTGTGCGAAGCTCGATCTGTGTCGAAGGTTTTTGGAGAACCCGTAATCTCCAAGTTTCTTGAGTGAAGAGAAACTGTTCCGGTGTAGAACAAAGTGCTGAACCACTATAACTCTCCGTGTCGTATTTATATTCCTTACATTACATATTGCGAACCACTATAACTCTCGGTGTCGTATTTATATTCCTTACTTTACATATTGTTTACTCGCTTTGATTATCATTCTTGCATACGCATGTAAACAAACCTAACACGAGATTTTAATTACTTAAGAAATAATAGCTCACTAAATTTCGCATTCTAGCAAACGAGCAACTCTAGAGATCAAGCTCTCGCTTAGGGTCTCTAGAAAGCTTAACTGTAGATCAAGCTTATGCTTTTGTCTTAAGTTTTCAAGTGGCTCACTTTGCTTACTCTAAGGCAAGTTTGAAAAAGAAGTTGAAAAACTTCTATCACACGTATTAACCCCCCCCCCCCCCCCCCCCCCCCACGTGTGATCCTACTTGTCATTCCGGGACCAACATTGGATCTTTATTGAATAGTATGAATTTTAATTACAAAGTGGTTGTCCCCTCTCCTTCTATTCTAGCCCCTATTTATAGATGATTGTTTGGTGTCATTTTGGGGTGTTTTAGTCGTAGTTTCGGATCTATTTATCTTTATATTTTGATTGATTTTCGTTGTACTTTGCTATGATTTGGGTCTTTTGTGATTTTATGATCTTAGGTATTGCTTGGAACTAAAAATCGAGAAGATGGAGTGAAACGAGCGAAGAAAAGTTCTTAAGCAATCATTCAGCCAAGTTCTAACCTCTTTCAATTTGAATGAAGATTGAATTTAGCTTTAATCAAAGCATATTATCAAAGAGGGGTTCGATAGGAGCACGTAGGCGAAAACGGGGGTCAATTTGGAGTTCGAACGAGGAAGTTATGGCCAAAACAAGAAAGACGCGCGCAGTCCTAGCGAACCAGCAACGGAGCGGGCGCTCCGACCCCAGTGGACCACTAACTGGGCCGAATTTTGCTTTCTTTTCCTTTTTGAATTAGGTTTTAGATGGTATCATAAATACATACTCTTAGGACACGAAAATAACATCTTTCTCTCTAGTTTTTTAGCATTTTTCTTTAGTTTTATTAGTTTGTAACTTTAGGATTGAAGATTATTTTTGAAGATTCAAATTTTATTCAAGTTTCTTTCGTTCGTTCCTGTTCTCTTATTTCTGCTTTTAATTCGTAAGTTCTTTATTGCTTTCCTTTCGTTTGATTAATTGCGTTCTAGTTTCTCAGATTTAAATTCCTAGTTCTTCGTTTAATTCCTTTGTTCGTTATTTAGTTCGTAGTTTAGATTCGTTTTTCAAAGTTTCTTTTCTCTCGTTTTTAAAAGTTTCTTTTCTTTCGATTTTCATGTTCTTAGAGTTAGATATATTTTATTAGATTTTCAGATTTAATTATTTATGTCTAGATTCGTTTTCTTCATTGCTTTCGTTATTGCTTTCTCTACAATTTTTGCCTAGGTAGTTTAATCGCTTTTATTTAAATTCTCAAGATTAATTAGTTTAGATTTATCAATAATGCTATTTGGCCATAATGTGGCCGGCCACACAACAATATTTTTCGTATTTTTTGTAATTTTAAAAATTGTAAATTATAACAATAATTTATTAATTTCATATTTTAATTTAAAAATATTTTTTCCCCAAAAATTACATAATTTTTTTCATTTTTTAGGTAAAAAAGGTAAAAAAATACTTTAAAATAGTAAAAATTATCAAATAATTAAAGGATTAATTTTAAAAAATACGTAAAAAATACGGAGTATCACTTTTTGAGTATTTTATAATCTAAAAAAGTTTGGCATAAATATATAAATTATTTGATATTATAAAAAATAAAACAAGTTAAATTATGGCCGGCCACATTATGGCCGAATAGCATCACTCTAGATTTATTTCTTGCTTTCTAGATTAGATTTATTTATTTGCTTTTGATTTATTGCTTATTTATTTTCTTGCCTAGGATTTAGAAACAAAACCAAACAAATTCTTTTTACTTGCTTTCTTAGATTTAGGCTAGTTTAGGATTTTTGCTACACGATTATTTGCCCTGCAAAGTTCCTTGAGATTCGACATTGGGTTTTTACTTACTGAGTGCTAGGATAGATTTCGTTCTATTGCGAACCCTTTTTAGTGAAACAATGATCATATAGAATTTTGACCTTAATACGAAGTCTTCTCCTATAAGGATTCTTTGAGTTTATCTCGGTCTTCATGTAACCATCCGAGTCTTCTACGTCTCTAATTGGAGTTTGAGTTGTAGTCGATCAAGGAGTCTTTCTTATTTGGGCCGAACTTGAGTAGGCCAAGCTTAATGTCGGGGTCCATTTATATTGGATCTGTTGCTTGAGCCTACTAGTAGTTGGGTCATATTCTATCAACTACAGTTTATTATGGCGATTAAATAATTTACATACTCGATTGATTATTTAATCGAAGTAACCTTAAAATTCAAATTACAATTTGATTTTCCCATAGAAAGTATCTCTCTCTTTCGAACAACTTTTAGGATTTTTTTTTTCTCCTTCTAATCAACTCTTAAAGAATTCTTTCTCCAAAAATTATATCTGCATTGGGAATAGAACCTATTCGCTAAAGTTAAGTAACCTCCTTTAATTTACTAACTTAACCACTAATGAAAAGTTAAGAAGGTGTTGGGTATTACATTAAGATAGTATCCAATTTATATATTACCACCATAAAGCACCATTAAAGTATCTCTAAACATTCAATATGTAACAACAGTATATTTCAATTAATAGACGGCGAGTATAAGTTTTTAATTATTAATATAAGGATGATTTTCATTTGAATCCTCCTATATATATAGGGATCGGTTTCAATAGAAACCATCTCTAGGTAGATACTAGGATTTATATACACCATAGATCTAAAATATTTAAAATCAAGATTTACCTAATATATAATAATTAATCCCAAAATAACCCAGGAAACCTCAACACAATTATAGGAATTCAAAATGAAAGTAATTATTTTCCTTATTAAAACTTAATAGAAAATAAAGGATTTACTATAATTAAGCCAATTTTTTTACAACTTTAATTAGATTTCATTGGACAGATGCATAATTATAATTAAAATAATGCAAATTATAAGAGTCTTAAATGCTTAATCATTTATCTAAACTTAATCTTCATTTGTGATATGCTTAATGAAGATTAATATGATGCTTATTATTCGAGTCTCAAATGCTTAATATGATGCTTATTACTATGGATATATAATAACCAAACCAAGACCAATATTAATATGAAACCGAACCAAATCAAATCATATAATATGATGCTTATTATTTGAGTCTCAAATCCTGTTTGATTTACGGTTTAATCAAAACTATGAACACCCCTAAAAAATAGTGAATAAAATGAATGAATAAAATGGAATAAATATTAAAGCAGAATTCCATAATTTGTGGATCGTAGCAGTTAGAGTGATACTACCTCCATCTCATATAAGTAGTCTCATTTGCCATTTTAGTCCATCTCATCTATTAGTTCCATTTCTGATACGATCCTTGACGACCGAATTGAAGACGCACGCGGAAGGAATTTAACAAGAACGAACGAAATTGATGGATATTCCAATATACCTAAGATCTAATCCTATAAATGATATAAGTCAGTTCTATGAACAGCCTATACCCCAAATAGCGATCGTCTTAGTCACACGGGAACGATGAATGACACACAACGAGGGATGATTGACTCGCTGATTCGCCGGATAAGGAATTCGTCTTGGAATAATCAAGAGGAATTCGAAGAACTCTCAAGAGAGAATAAACTCACAATAATATTAATGAATAATCTGTCTAATTTTCGTCCACAAAGGCCCCCTTATATAGAGAGGCAAATAAAACCATCTAAACCTAATCTAACTAGGAAATAACTGACCCAAAGTCATTGGCATGGCCCAACCCATTAACCAACATGATAAAAACCCAAAAACAACTCTTTTAAGGCCCAAAAACGTGGCCTGAAACCAAACATACGAAAATTAAAACTAAAATAAAGTCTTCAATCTTTATCCCATATCATCTATAATTCTGGGCCTCCGGGCTTCGAACCATGACTTACGGGCTCCATCATTCCCCTCCTCTTGAAGAGGATTTGTCCTCAAATCCTGGCCGCCTCCTACGTCAAAAGGAAAGAAATTATTCTTCTTCTTTGTCTCATCGAACAGCATGGACACCAAATCTTTCTCCCCCTCCAACTCAATTTGATGTTCACTTCTCTTGATTGATAATATGCCATGCCACGTATCTTTAGAAGAAACATCATTGTATGCCTGCACAAATGTATAAGTAAAAGGAAATAGACAATCAAGATCATTAGTGGACAAAACATTCCCCTTGTTCCACCTTGCCTCCATGGACTTCTCTTCATTCACAATCCACTCCAAAGCACTACTCTGATCAAGTAGAGACTCATGCATCAATCCATACTCGCCTTCCTCTACTTTCTCCTCCTTGGACTTCACTATCTCCACCTCATTTGACAGCTGCACTTGATCATCCTCATCCACTTGTATTGGAGTAAGAGAAGCAGTCGACACTTCAACCTCATGAATGACATCCTCTTGCGGCTTTCCATCATACTCTCTATTCTGCACACTCAGAGCAATATCATCGAATAAAGTAAGCGGTCCAGAAGGTGCTTCGATTTCTTCCACCTCTTCATTCTGTTCTTCCAAGACCGTCACTTTCGGATCTCCTCTCTCATCTTTGGTCACAATTCCGTCATCATCACAGGTTGTAATGGAAAAACTAGAAGAATCTGACCTTGGCTTCACAAATGGACATATGTACCTCTTCTTCGGCTGCTCTTCGTTCTCCCAAAACCTTCTCTTCGAATATGAAAGAGTAGTAGCTTGGGACTGCCTCCAACTATTCTGATTCCCACAATAGAAATGGTAAGGTGCAAAATGTTTCCTCATCACCGCCTTCATCTCTTTCCAAGTCATGATTGGCTCCACTCCATTCCTTCTTCTACTCTTAGCCAATCGATCCCACCAAGTTAGAGCATAGTCCGATAACAACCTGGATGCCAAATTCACCTTCCTGAACTCAGAATAGTTATGATGATAAAACGCTAGCTCCATATTTCTCTCCCATTGAAGATACAACTCTGGATCATATTTCCCTTGAAAGTAGGTAATTCCCACTTCTTCGTCCTCACCAAGATGACCACATTGGTTGTATTTTCGGGCATTGTCTTTGTATCGACCTCCACTCTTCGAACAAATTAACACCGACTCAGACCTCATCTCCTCGCCCCATAGTTTCACCATCGCCTCTATCATGGATTTCGTTTGTGAATCAATCTCTTCATCCGACATACCTGCAAAAGGTTAGTAGAATAGGATCCTCACAACCTCACAAGCACTCGTGTATCCCTCAATACCGTTCACACTCAGCACTCGTGTATCGCTCAATAACAATGGCTTCTACCCTCTAATAATCTCACCTCTCTTGCCTTTTTCCACTCAATTCTCTCTTAAGAAGCTCAAATTCCCTTAATCTACCACAGAAATCACTATTAACGAATCAAGAGTACTGAAAATAGGAAGGAAGGATGACTGGACTAAGACAACCCTAAACCGAGACACGAAAAAAAACACGAAAATTTTACCGAAAACTTCGGCGGACGATTTGACCCTTTAAACGACCTTTTTTTGCAAAAATAATGGACCGATTCCGACGTAGTGGGAACCACCGTATAGATCTTTTCGAAAGCTTTCCGAAAAGGTATTATGGAGCACAATCGGAGTTCGTATGCAAAAGTTATGGCCGTTTTAGTGCTGGCCGACGAAAAACACGAGAAAAAGACGAAAACACACCGAAACGAATATATAACTGATATCCCAATGAAGAAACACGTAATAACCAACTCAGAAAACACAGTGACACACTAGGGCTTCGAATATATCCTTTTTTTTTTTTTTTGATCGAAACTTTTGCCCCTAATATGTCACGACAACGTGTAGAAGACCCACCTAAGACGTGTTATATAATATAAGGTATGGGATTTATATTCTGAGTATGTTTCCTATTCTTGTAAGGAAAGAAATCTTCTACTCCTTAATGACCAAGAAAACAACTTTGACTGAGTATCAAAACGAATCTGAATCTTGACACGAAAGAAAAGCTACCAAGAACGACTCTATGAACAGATACGACTCTATGAGCAGAACGAAATATATATATATATATATATATATATATATATATATATATATATATATATATATATATATATATATTTTGACACATAAACGAATAGACGAAGACTCAAACGAACGACTGACACGAACAGAATGCAAGAACACGAAGAAACGAATACTAAGACGAAAGAAAGATAAAACCTGGATGACGTAAACTCTGGCTCTGGTGCCAAATGATACGATCCTTGACGACCGAATTGAAGACGCACGCGGAAGGAATTTAACAAGAACGAACGAAATTGATGGATATTCCAATATACCTAAGATCTAATCCTATAAAAGATATAAGTCAGTTCTATGAACAGCCTATACCCCAAATAGCGATCGTCTTAGTCACACGGGAACGATGAATGACACACAACGAGGGATGATTGACTCGCTGATTCGCCGGATAAGGAATTCGTCTTGGAATAATCAAGAGGAATTCGAAGAACTCTCAAGAGAGAATAAACTCACAATAATATTAATGAATAATCTGTCTAATTTTCGTCCACAAAGGCCCCCTTATATAGAGAGGCAAATAAAACCATCTAAACCTAATCTAACTAGGAAATAACTGACCCAAAGTCATTGGCATGGCCCAACCCATTAACCAACATGATAAAAACCCAAAAACAAGTCTTTTAAGGCCCAAATACGTGGCCTGAACCCAAACATACGAAAATTAAAACTAAAATAAAGTCTTCAATCTTCATCCCATATCATCTATAATTCTGGGCCTCCGGGCTTCGAACCATGACTTACGGGCTCCATCAATTTCCTAAAATGGTAAAGAATACTTGGCTAAAATTAACTCTTTCTCTTCATAATCAATTACAACCACACATTTCCTCCTTTATTGGCTATTGTGCCCATTCCAGATGGGACTACTTATATGAGATGGAGGAAGTATGTAGTATGAATATATAAACCATCAAGATTGGTTCCTACTTTCTACCTATGAAATAGAATCCTACGGTTTATTCTTGTATGGGTGTAGGTGCACTATACTCACATTTCACGTGTGGAGTAATATAATACGTGAGTGTCTATATTAATATTTTAATCAAAATGTGAGAGGTAAGTGTAGTATACTTACACCCACATAAGAATTTCTCAGATCGTACATGACACCATCAAGTCATCAACCTTATATATATATATATATTGATTTTAATTAGAAATATTACATAGTTTTTCGATTGGGCTTTAAAGTTATAGATTGACAAAGGGAAATTATCTTATAATTTTAAAAGGTTTATTCAACTTTTTTGAAATTTGTAGTTGGTTACATATTTGAATCCTATTTATGAGGAGATGCTGCCCAACATAATTTTCTTGCACAAGCATTAAATTCCAAGCCTAAAAAATCAACGTGACAGTGTGAACGGGGAAGAAATCTTGCCCCATGTCCCACATCTTCAGACCTGTCTTCAAATGGATAATTGGATATGCATACCGACAACGTTCTTAATTAGAATTGGAATATCCATTTGCATAATCAGCACGTCGTTACCAATAGAACTAATTTTCCATAAATATGTGTTTTTAATTACATACAAATATGGTATGAATGGACGTTAGTAATTATGTATATTTTCCCACAAAATTTAATTCTTCCATTGTCATCAATATAAGTACCATATATTTATATTTTAGGGGAAATATGTTAAAATACCCGCTTGGGGATAGTGGATATAAATAATAGTCACTTAGATAGAAAAAATAAAAAGTACTCAGTCTTATCATACCTAATTCACGGATTTGGAGGTCGTGAATTCAGTCACATAAATGTTTGAAATCACGAATTCACGAATTTGAGGTCATGAATTCACTCACATAAAAAATGAGGTCGTGAATTCACTTACAAAGTGTCTGAAATCACGAATTCTCAAATCCAAGTCGTGAATTCATTCAAAATTATATCTAAAATCATGAATTCTCAAATATAAGTCGTGAATTCACTCAAAAAAAGGCCTGAAATTACGAACTCTCAATACAAGTCGGAAATTCATAAATTCAAACTCAAAAATAGCAAATTGCGTTTTAAATATTTTTTTTATCAACAATTTTAAATATAATTATTGGGTAGGGTTCATTGGTCCGTTTAGGGTCTATAATTATTTTATAATATTTAATTTAGTTTTTATTTGTTATATTGAGGTTAATAAAATACTCCCTCCGTCCACCTATTTCTGACACGCTTTCCTTTTTGGGCCGTCCACCTATTTCTGACACGTTTCCTTTTTTGGAAAGAATTAGCCACTAAGTAGTACAATTAGTAAATCCCTTATTACACTTAACATTCCATACTTAAATCTCATCCACTCATTTTTTCTGCACGTAGTTCGATATAATTTAAATTTCGAAAGTTTAAATTATTATAACTTGCTCGTTTGTTATCGGATTTTTATGATTTTTATATCAAATTAAAGGTCTTTATACGATCTTTCATTTAAGATCAGACAAGAATATGTTTTTATGCATATATGATGCTCTGTTTCTAAAATATGTTTATTCCCTACAAAATACACTTTATACACTACACCCCAAAACACTATACACTTAACACACTAACCACTCCCGTCTTAAAACCCGTGCAAAAAGCAAACGTGTCAGAAATAGGTGGACGGAGGGAGTATTAAATTTCGATATATGATTATTAAAATATAATTTATTTTAAAATGCTTATATAAGTATGTGTGGAGAGAGAAGATGGAGGGGGTTGTGTGTGTATGTGTGTGTGTGAGAGAGAGAGAGATAGAGAGTGAGGAGTCGTGAGAGAGTTGAGTTGTGTGTTGTGTGCGTGTGTTTGTGTTGTGGGTGAGTGGGTTTTAGGAAGGAGTGAAATGATTTGTTTGTACTATAATTCATTAAAGGTAACAACGTATTTTTATGTAAAAAGTGAGTATATCCTATCTTTTTTATCCAAATAGCTGAATTTTTATTTCACTGAATGAAAGTGAGTATTTTAATTTTTGCCCCTATATTTAATGTAACGGGTAAGACCATAATAATAATATATAGTACGTAGAAAATACATGTAATAAAGTAGCATAGATAATTCACATAGAACGTGGAATTTGAAATACAAACCGGTCGCCAACAGAACACATAATGTTGGTGAAGTTGAGCTAGCAAAAAGCCAACATTATACAAACCACAAAAGTTTTGCATTACGATGAGCTACACCACGAGCAGACTCCTAGTGTATTCGTGCATTTTATTCGGAATACAACAGATAGTGCCAATTTTCCTTGGCTATACATATTTCAGAAGGCTGTTTAATTCTGACCCTCAACGTCTGGCTTTTGGCCAGCAAAAGTGCAGCACCGGCAACCGTTGTAGCTCCGCCCACAGCAGCCGTAGCGGCAGTATCCACCCCGGCCTCCGCCTCCACCATGTCCTCCGCCACCATAACCACCACGGCCTCCGCCGCCTCCATATCCTCCACGGCCTCCACCGCCGCCTCCATATCCACCACGGCCTCCTCCATATCCTCCACGGCCTCCTCCGCCGCCTCCTCCATATCCCCTTTGATCACTAACTGCATTTCCTTCTTCTGCTTCCTTAGCTATATGAGAGTCCACGAGCCCAGTTAGCTAATCAAATTATTATTGCAAGAAATGCACTCAAAATTCACTTTGGTAATAAAAGGTCATGGTAATATTTTTGAAGGCGATCTTGCAATCTTCTTATACTTTGTAACCGGTTACTGTAGACGTATGAAGAAGACAAAGATTAGCAATATCAATTAACCCAATTATCTTTTAATTTGTAACATGATTATTATATATTTAACATTTTCATATATAATATACGAGCTTCCTAATTTTTATACGAACCCTGTGCACCAACGCATATACATAGAAAAAGAAGCATGAAAACTGCTTACATAGATCGACAACATCAGTAGTCTCTGCCAGTTCTCTAGCTGAAGCTACTTCCGAGGAAATAAGAAGAGCCACAGCTAAGAAAAGGCCGAGAAGAACAATCACTTTAGCACCCATTTTGCCTTCGATTGAGTTATGAGAGTAGATAAATTTCTGGTTTTGGATGAGATTATTGATGGGATTGCTTCTCTTTTTATAGACAAAATCCTTAGCAAGTGTGTTTAATGGGGTCATCACATGGGCCCCTATGTAGTTGGCTGTTGAAGAAACATTATCAATGTGTACAAAACTATCTGGCCCATGCATATCTTTATCCATTATTAAAATATTAGCCCATGCATGTATGCTGATACTAGATCTCTCTACCACTTGGTGATTGATCAGAAATTAAATTAAATCTTATTTATGCCTGAGTACTATCACACATCATATAAAAATTACTCCAATTATACTATTTTTTTCCCTTGAAATTCTCTCTCTGTTTCGATTTTTGTATTCCAACCATGAATCAAATATTTTTCATTGATCAGTCTTATGCTTATCTTTCTTGCAATTTTTAATTCACAATGATTTAGTTTAGTTTTTTAAGTTTGTTCCAGGGTACATTCATCCATTTAGGGTTTATAATTTTTTAACATTTAATTTCTTTTTTATCGATTAAAACATGTATGATAGATCTAAACTTAGGTTTATAATTTTTGAAAATTTTAATTTTAACTTACACTCCCCCCGTTTATAAAAAGGCACTCATCAATCAGCTCGACTACTTTCCTATTTCGCTTTTCTGCCTATTAATAGCATATAATAGAATAGGTCACGACGGCCTCCCTTTCTTCATCTATACCAGATGGCGTGCACGAACCAATAAAAAGGATTCCAGCGCCCCTCTCTAGAAAAGAACCAGAACGTTCCATCACCTACAATCCTTTCCTCTATTGGGGACTTCCACGAAATGAAAACGAGCGGCATCGTCGTATGCTCCATTCATTTTGCCCTGGTTTGTATCCCGGAGTACACCTATGGCCAACATGTCACCTCAATTCATTCGGTATGGCCAAATCTTGAAATGCTCCCATATTAGCATGGAGAGAGAAACATAACAAGATTTAAGAAAATAGTACTCCCCATATCCCACTCTACTAGTCCATCTTTCCTTAAAGCTTGTGTCGTTTCTCTCTCCTCGTTACTATGAGGGACGAAGGGAGTACTCAACAATCAAAGTTCACATGTCATGTTACTTTTCATGACATGATTCTAAACATAATGTTATACTCCCTCTGTCCCATTCTAGTTGACGCGTTAGTTGAATATATATGAGGTATAAAATAATGAAAAACATCAACAAGAATGGGACGGAGGGAGTAAAAAGTAAAAGATTCATATTAAAATGTAAAAGTAATTATTTATTGTTTAAAAAATATTATTATCGAGGGGGGAAATTTTAATTTAGTATTCAAGATTATTGAAGTGAGACAAATAGTGTAGTAAATGTGAATTTAATCCAAAATTTTAATTTGTTTCCTTATACAATACTCATTCCTTCCGCCATCTTTGTGCTCCTAATGAAGTCATGTTTCTAGCATTTGTGAAAAGTGTATTTCGTTCCATTTTAGGCGTGAACCTAATAGTCATTACTAGTTTTATACTCACTCCGTCCAATTTAATTGTCCATGTTTGATGTCCCATTTAATTGTCCACTTACGTAAAGTGGATACTTTTACTCTCACAATTAATATAATACTAAACCCCACTATCTCACATGGCCTTGGTTACTGTGTCATCTCCCATTTAAATGGGACGGTGGGAGTAAATCATAAAGCAATAAAAACCTATTTAAGTATTATTTCTCTTTAACACTCACCCACATCAATTTCGACCTAAATCGTACAAAACGAGCGGATTTGGACTAGGTCGTAAGTCCACCGTGGTCCCTAAATTCGAACAAAATAATTAATATAAAATAAATAGATTTCTTAATAAATTAAGTTTTCTCAAATAAAATAAGTGTTCAGATAAAAGTTTAGTTAAATCAGCCATTTAGAAAAAGGAGGAATGCTCTTCTATCCATTATGAGCATTCTTATTGTGCCCACATATAACATGACATACTACGAATGAATAAAAGATCAATACATATATCTTAACTTTTTTAAAAAAATAAGTCATAACACTGTCACATCAACGATGGGTACATTAAGAGTGTCTGCAATTGGTAGGGCAACATTTTTCTTGGAAAGAGTATTAGTGAATTTTTTCAATAAAATAATCTAAACTAAATAAAATCACCTAATTAAATTTTTTGTAAAGTGCTAGATATACAATCCTAAAAAATGTATAACTAACTTTCATAGTCTTCAGTTAATGACTGATTCATAATTATACGTGTCATGTACAATTGACTTTGAATACACTGATGAAAATGAGAGTGACATGTGAAACCACCTCAAAAAGGATTCCAAACTTATTCATGCAAAGTGCTAAACCAAAACAACCAGAATGAATATATCTCTAATTTTGTTACACTAATTTTCGAGTATTTGTCATTGGACACGTGGTTGGATCCGTTGTACGATTGGCTTCTTTCGTCGCACCAATAGTGTGAACTGCGGAAATTTGTATACAGTTGGAAAATCATATCCTGTGTGATTAATGATAGATATCTTGTCGGCGACTTGTACATGGAAACAGATTTGTGCAAGTTCCATTAATCGAATCATATCATACTCACCTTACGTGTGCATTTTTTGTGTTGGTCAATAAAGTTTTAGTATCATTACATGGAAACCGTGATTCAAGTTTCAGTTTCATTTTTTGTGCATGCATAAAATTTTATTCTTTAAAATGTATTGTCGAAAATTTTTTATTTCAAAATTTTAGCTTGTACTAGTGTTTTTTTTTTTTTTTTTTTTTTTTTTTTTTTTTTTTTTTTTTTTTTTGTTATGGAAAAGTTATTACGGCGAAGTAGGGGTGAAAACGGATCGGATACGGACGGATAGTGCTCATACCGTATCCTATACCATATTTTCTATCGAATTTTGAGTCGGATATGGAAAAGCCGGTTTCGAATACGAATTCGGAATATTCGTTATACGGACACGGGACGGATACGGAACGAATCTGGATCGGATTTGAATAATTATAATCGGATAGTAGAATCAAAGTTTATGGCGTAGGTGGGTCTTCTTCCAATTACGGGGGTAAAGAAGAACAAAAAAAAAAACGCGAAGAAGAAGAACTCAAGACAAAATGACAGCTAAATAAATAACTTATATTTTTTCTTAATAGTTAGTGATTTTTTAAAAATAGATACGAGTAAGGGATAGAAAACATAAAGAGAAAGGGATAGAAAAAATAACTAGACATATTTAAAAGAAAGGTAGAAAAATAACTAAACATATTTAAAAGAAAGGTAGAAGGAAGATTAAACGATACGATCCTTGACGACCGATAACACACAAAACGCAAGCGGAAGACTCGAAATTGATGGAACAGATGGAATATCCCAATATACCTAAAGTCTAACCCCACAAATGATATAGAATCGGCCTAAACCCCCTATACCCCAAGTGGTGATCGCCTTATTCACACGGAGACGATGAATGACACACAAACGAGGGTGATGAACTCGATTGATTGGCCGGATAAAGAATTTCTTGGTCACACCATAAGAAATTCGAAGATAAATCTCATAAGAGAAATAAACTAAAGTATTATTGATGAATAAAGATGTAATTTTCGTCCATAATATTTGAGCCTTATTTATAGGCTTCAAAAAGTCCTAATTCCACAAGGAAACTACTTAAAAACTTATCCTAAAAGATATATCAAACCAAATCCTAGTCTAAAAAGGAATAAAATCACTAAAATGATGCTAAAAATTAACCTACCAACTATACTACTCATAAAAAACGAAAATTAATAAAAATAAAACAACTAAATAAACTACTAAATAATATCTTTCATTTTCAGCCCATATCATCTTTAATTCTTGGCCCATGAAGTGAAATCCATGATCTACGGGCTGCATCAAGAAGGTTCACTACTACCCTTTGGTAGGAAAGCTGGCCTCGGATATGAAGGTGGATCCTCCAAAGCCACAGTATTTGTCAAAGCCTCAAGCACACAACCATCATCAACCTTGCCAGAGGGAACATGAATGATTGCTTTCTCGTCAATTACCCGGCGGAGGCTGGCGAACTCATTTATCATCGCTCGAAGCGTCCCGTCGGCACGCTCAGCGAAGAGGCTTTCCTTGGTGAGCACGAGCTCTGCCGTCTTCTCAGATACCTCCTCGAGCAAGTAGTTGCACTGTTTCTCTCGCTCAACCAGTGCCTTCTCCTTCTGTGCTACTTCGCTCATCAGATTTTCTAGCGGCTCAACCGCTTTGAAGCGAGCCTCAAGCTCCACTTCCACCTCTGCTCTGATCTGCTTGGTTTTATACTGCATCATAAGATCAGAAAAGTTAAAGGAAGCGGCGAGCTCCGCTTCACGGATGGCTAGGGCTTTTTCGCGGTTGTTGAGGTTGGTTTGGAGGATGGCAGATGTAGCTATACACCGAGTGAGCTTGTCAGCTTGAGCGTTTGTTTCAGCGATGGTCTGATCTAGCTTGGCATGCTTCAAGTAGAATGCCTTAGCATCTCTTCTTCGGCTCTCAAGCTCACTTAGATCCTCATCGTAATTGCTTTGGATAATGGTCTTCTCTTGCTCCAGAGTGGTCTTGGCCAGCTCTGTACGGGTGAGCTCGCTCTGCAGCGATATGAATTCACTCTCCTTCTTCGCAAATTCACTCTCCTTCTTCGCAAGTGTTTGATTAATCTTTGATATGTCCTCCTCGTGTCTTTGCACAAGCGAGGCCTTTTCTTCCTCCTTCTTTTTCAAGTCTCCTTCCAAAGCGACAAGCTTGGAGGTGAATTCCTTCAATTTGTTCCTCTTCTCCTCAAGCGCAAGCTTGGCATCTTCTGATCGCTTCTTCTCCTCTTCGAGTTTTCCATCAAGCTCGGCTTTTGCATCGTCGAAATCTCTCTTTTGAAGCTTTATATCCTCAGATTTTCGAAAGATCTCATCCTCTTGCTTGGAGATTTTGCCTTTGAGATTTAGGATCTCTTGATCTTTCTTGGACAATTCTTCCTCATGTTGTTCGACCAGCTTCTGCTCTAATTCTAAGAGCTTCCTTTCTGGGAGCTCAGCGTCCGGGTAGGCACGCTTCACAACTGTGTCAAGCAGCTCCCAATACTTCACCTTGTTGATTAAGGCCTTGAAGCCGTCGACTCCAATGAACTGCAACTGTGCAGCTTCCTTCTCAATGATGGATTCCTCTGAGAAGGCCTGTCGGAGATTGAATATCTTGAAGTACTCCGTGCCACGATAAGCAATGTAGGTGAGGAAATCGGCGGCACGGTGGAGGAATGCTTCATCCATTGGTACGCGCGGATATCTACGCTTGACCTTTAGCGCGGCCTGCTCCCAGTCATCATGGTATCGTTTGAGGGCTTTTTCGGCAGGGTTTGTGGGAGGTGGCTGAATGGCTGTGTGGGAGAGAATTTTTGAGTCGAGAGTTTGAGTGGGTGAGTTTGGGTTAGAAGCTTGGATGAGGGATTGGGTTATAGCTTGAGTGGGGGCTTGTGTGGAGGCTTGGTTAGGCTCGTAGATTTGGTAAGCTGCGTCTGGGTTGGGATCGAGCAGTGGGAGATCGGGTAGAGGATGAGTGCTGACGGATTCTTCGTCCTCAAATAGGGTTCCTCGGTGAGCGAAGATCCCTTGGGCATTTTTCGGGTGAGGGGGTCGAGGCTGAAAAGTAGGTTCGGAAGCTTGGATTTGAGGTATTGGCTCTGTTTGTTGGGTTTGGATATTTTGAGGCTGGCGTATTTGTGTGGCTTGGGGTTGGCTAGGAATGGTGGTTGATGCTTTTGGCTAGGGTTGATTGACTTCATCACCCACCGGAGAACCGACTTCCTCATTCTCCGTCGTCTCCGGTATGGTGTCTTCAAGCGGAGACTCCACCTCCACGCTTTGTTCGGGTGTAGCAACTCGCTTCACCCTTTTTGCAGCCGCTCGCTTCACTGGTGAAGCGGCTCGCTTGGATCTCTTCTTCTTTCTCTCTGCAGCGGGCACTGCAGGGCAAACGGTTTTCTGTAGAAAGCCACGATCAATAAGTGGCCTTCCTGCCTTGACAAGGTCATGGAAGACGCTTGACTTTTTGTATTCAAACGTTCCGGACCAATTCCTCCCTGGGAATATTTGTTCCAGCGCGTATGATAGCTTCCCGAAGAGGCGAAGCTTCCCTTTCCAGATTATGTTGACGGTGCTGCCTTCCTCGAATTTGAAGTCCATGGCCGCTTCTTATATGTTCCTTACGAACCAGTTGAACCAGTTAAATTTGGTTCTCGTCAGGCTATTGACGATGGCCGTTACAGCAAATAATTTGTTGTCGGAGACTTGCCCAAGTCCTCCGATGTTGCACACCACAAATTTGGTGTACAACTCACAAATGTAATTGAACGGTGTTGGTCCCGGTTTGTTAATAGGAAAAATACGTAGAGGGGGGGGGTGAATACGTATTTTGAAGTTTTTCAACTTCAAATCCCTTAACTCAGAGTGACAAGTAAAGAGCTCACTTGAAACTTAAGACCGAGCTAAAGCTAGATCTACAGTATGTAGCTTGCCTGCTTGACCGAAGTGAGTATTTGATCAAGAGGGAGTCTTTACTCGTGTGCGGAATTTGGTGAGCTAAATCTTTCCTAAGTAATTAAAGAATCAAGTTTGTTTGTTTAAATGCACGTGCAATGAATAATCGAATATAGTAAAGAGATAAGGGTTAGAGAGATACGACACGAAGATTTATAGTGGTTCGGAGATAAAGCTCCTACGTCCACTTGTTGCACGACGGCAACTGTTCTCTTCACTCAAGAACTTGAAGGTTGCGGGTCCTTCAAAAACCTGGTCGAGATCGGGCTTCACTCGCCTGGATCAAACGACTGACGTAGTGATTGCGGGTTCACTACACAAACCTAACAAAGACTGGAAGCTTCACTTGCTTCAGTCAAAACACGACAGGGAGATTACGGGCTCTCCTTACAGCCTAGCTTCGATCGAGCTTCACACAAACGATGTAAGTGCAAGCTTGGATCTAGACTCTATGATCGAGGCTTCTTCAATCGATGAAAGAAGAGCCTTGGATCTGGACAACCTAACGACAACACTCAAAAACCTAACAGACAGAGTTTAGGGTTTTTGGTTGACGAACACACTATGAAGAGCTCTTTACAGTAGATGCAAAGTAGGCTAGAGCTCTTCTTCTAAGCTTGGATATTAGAAGTGGGCTTAGACTCTATGTGTGAAGGTTGTGAAGACGAGTTCCGATGAACTGGAAACTCGGAGAACACTTGGTAACAAAGACTCGAAGATTTGCTCGAAGGCTTGGGAGTGTTTGTTTGCTGTATGTGCTTGAATGCTCAAAATAGTGTTCTGCTTCTTCACGTTGTGATCCTTCACTATTTATAGGCGGAGGGTTGGCTGAGATCCGTTGCTTGGTTGGTGGCCTTGTCCCTCCTCCTCTCGACAGTACTTGAGCAGGCTGGCACCTTTTTCAGACGTCCAGTTTTGGCATTTTGCCAAAAATGGCTAACTTACAAGGTTAACAGTAACTGGAGCGAGCCAGTACTGTTGCGGCGCCTTTGTCGGCCTGCCAGTCAACTCTTCCGCTCCACTCCGTTTTCGACACGTGGAGATCTCGTAATTAATGCTACGATCTCCTGTTGACTGGAGTTCAAAATATGGGCGGGAGTCGCGCTGTCGCTTTCTGGTAGGTAGTGGCTTGCTTCGCTTTGAAGTTGTAGCGTCCGCTTTAGTTGAGTCACTTCGTAGTCATTCTGTAGTGAGCCGCTTCGGGAAATAAAGTTCCTAGTGACTGCTTTGGAAACTGCTGACTAGAGTTGACTAGCTTTGACTCTTCACTGTAGTGCTTGCTTCGCTTCGCTTTGGCTTTGAACTGTAGCGCTCGCTTCGCTTCGCTTTGGCTTTGAACTGTAGCGCTTGCTTAGCTTCGCTTTGGCAGACTCACTTCGAATCTACTGTAGCGATCGCTTCGCTACACTGTTCTTCGGCACGCTTCACTTCAGTTTGCTAGGCTTGCTTCTCTCTGGAAAACACACTCAAGTGAGTGGCCTTCACTTGAACTCTTGAAGCCTATAATCTAAGCAAAAATTAAAGAGCCATCCTAACAGAGTAGGCTTAGAAAATTCTAACCTATTAACTACATCAAAGTGGGTCACTTGGGAGTTGGACACTTGGGGTTTTGGGATCCAATCAAAACAAATGACTTTGTTTATCAAGTATCCCACATAGTTCCCCCTTAACAAATTGGTCCATAACGATTCCCAACAATTTCCCCCTTTTTGATGATGCCAAAACCCAAAGGCTAAGATTTAGAAAGTTCCAGCCTATCTAACCGTGAAGGGAACTCCAAGCGACTGCTTCCTTTGCAGCTTCGTTTGTAAAAATTTTTTAAGTTCCTTTCCCTTTTTTTTTTCGGTTAAATTATTTGAGTTTGTAGCAAAAGGTAAGGTCATTCACAAAGCAGGTAAATGACAAATTTTGACAGAAATTGAAATTTGATAGATGAACAAGCAGTTCACAAAATATATAAGGAACTTGAAACTCAAAGGTTTCCTGCAGTTCCTTCCATGTCATCCTCCTTTCCCTTCGTCACTTCCATTTCCTTCTCTTCTTTCTCTGCCTCCAAATCCTTCGCAATCATTTCTTCTGGTATGGTGTATGCACTGAAAACCTTTGCTTCCAGCGAATCAACACTGTGGATACTTGGCCTCCTCCAAGTCTCTTCCAGTTGGAAGGCTTCATCCACCTCAGCGTCGATGATGCTGCGATTGGGGACACTGGTGCCAGGTAGGAATGGCATAGGAAATTCCTTCTTGGCTGGTACCTTGATGATTAACGGCATGGGCTCTGCAAGCTGTGCAAGAGCGAAGACCTGTCGCCTGAACTTCTCATCATAGGCACTAAGAAAGTTGTTGAGCGCACTGACCCTTGAGCATTTGGTCTGCAATGGCACTACCTCCCAATAGTAGTATGCTTTGATAAATTTCTCCTTGTAATGTAGCCATTGCTCGAGTAATTCGTCAGGGATGAATTGCTCAATCTCACGGGCATCTGGGTGCTCATTTCTGCGCACAGTCAACTCATCTTCCGACCGACTGGACATCTGTGCCATGACCGTTTTGAACTTCTTTCCTGACTCGCCGCTCCAGATAGGAAGCTTCTGGTTGAGTTGCTTCCGAATGTAATTGCGTTCCTCTTTGAGAGGGTAGCGACCAGAGTTAATCATCTCTTTAGCAGTCTCGTGACATGGATCGATCATAGCCTGAGCTAGGCATGCATCGGACTCCTCTGGTATGACCGGAACAAAGGCACTTCGGACTAAGACGGACTGGATGAGTCTCACTTCATTGAAGTGTTCCTCAATCCGGTCGTCAATGACTTGCAGTCGCTTTGCCTTTATCCTCTTTTCCTTCTCTGCTTCATCCCTTCCTACATCTCTTCTCTTCCCTTTTCTCTCGTCCTTCTCTGCCCTTGAAGCAACTGCCTTCTCGACCTTTTGGCGCTTGGTAGCTGAATCATCTCTTATAGTTTTTGGAGCAGTTCGCTTCACTATTTGCTTTGGTGGTGGGGGAGGCGGCATGTCCTTCTTTGTGGTTGCACTTGAAGCGACAATTGCAGATGAAGTGACTTCTTCAGTTGCCAAGGTGAGTGCAGCACTTGCGGCGGCAAAAGTATGCGCATTGGAACTCGAAGCACCTGCAAGAGTTAATCTTCCTAGCTCCGACTGCCTGGCTGAGGCTTCGTTCTCCTCCGCTTGCTTCCGCCTTTCCTCCTTGGTTAACACCGTAACTGGAGGATGTCGTGCGATAGAAGAAGCCAGCACTTTTTCTTCAAGTGGCCTGCGAGGTTCCTCGGGCTTCTTCATTAGTTCTTCCTCTGTGAGCTTTCCTTTGCCTTTCTTGGCAAGCTATGCCTCCTTCTCCTCTTCTCTGGTACCACTACCTTCTTCCAACAATCTTTCTACTTCAAACGCACCAATTACTCCACCTTGTGGTTCCAAGAGATTGGTATTTTTCAGTACCATCCCTTCCTCCTTTTTGGCATCATCACTGCCAGGGGTTGGGACGATTGTCTTTCCAGCTAGAGACTTGTAAAGTCCCTCAATCTTATCAAGCACAGCACGAAGCATACTTTCTGTTCGTGTTGCGAAGACTTGTTCTTCCGACAGTACCATTCCTGCTGTTTTGATCGAGATTTCTTCCAGCAAATATTCACATTGCTTTTCTCTCTCAACTACAGATCTCATCATTCTTTCCAAAGGCTCTAGTCTTCTGAAGCGAGCCTCCAGCTCCGCTTCAATTTCTCTCTTCATATCCTTCTTTTGCTCTTGCAGGTTGAAGTACCAGAAATCCTGTGCTGCTTGAAGTTCTGCCTCCAAGGTTTCAAGCGATCTCTCTCTCTGATTGAGAGAGAGATGGAATTCGGCACCTGCAGCTACCTTCTCGGTGTACAATTCACCCAATTCTTTGATTGTCTTTAGCAGAATTGAGAGCTCGGCACTCTGTAAATCAAGAGCTTGAGCACTCCTCCTTCGACTCTCCAATTCTTTCTTGTCAATGTCACTCTCTTCTTTGAGTTCCTTCAGTTTAGTTTGAAGTAAGTCGAGGGTCTTTTTGGTGCTTATCAGCTCACTCCCTTTTCTTATCACTTCTTCATCTCTCTTCTCTACTGCTTCCTTCAACTTCTTCACCTCTTTCTCCAATGCCTCCTTCTCTTTACCAACTGTGACAAGCTTGGTATTCACCTCTCTCAAGCGGCTCCTTTCTGAGTCACGCGAGCCCTTGAGTTCGTTGATTGATTTTGTGTGATCATTCACTAGCTTCATTTGCGCCTCCAGCGCCTTCTCCTTCTCTTCCAACTCCATCTTCTTTTTGGTGATCTCGCTTTGTATACTTGAGATCTCCGCCTCCTTAACCTCCACCTCCTCTGTGTGATCCCTCATTAGTTTCTTCTCATGAATGGTCGGAGTATGCTCAGGGACTTTAGCGTCCGGATAGGCACGCTTTACTTTTGCGTCCAGCTTATCCCAGAAGCTGGTTCCAGTGAGAAATGCATGAAAGCCATTTTCACCGATGAAGTCCAGGAGCTTTCCTTCCATCTGGATGAGATCTTCCTTTGAGAAGGCCTCCAGGAGCTTGAAAACTTTGTAAAACTCTGTGCCGCGGTAGGTGACGTATGTCAAGAAATCGACTATCTTGGTGAAGAAGTCGTCTGACATAGGCACTGAGGGATAGCGGGTTCTGAGGGTTTCAGCTGCTTGCTCTCTGTCTCTCTTGTATCTTTTGAGAGCATCCACCTGTGAGGGGGTTTTGGGGATTTGGAACTGGGGAATTATGGATGTATGGGCTGTATCGGTTGTTTCTGCCGATGTTGAAGGGGATTGGAATGATGTAGCTTCAGGGGTTTCAGGGATATGGATGGGTTTTGTGGCTGGCTGAGTTTGCTGGGTTTCAGGGATTTGGATAGCTTTAGTAGATGAGGATTGGGATTTGTTAACTTCAGTGTCCTCAAGCGGCTTCTCCACCGCCTCGCTTCCTTGGACAGGTGAAGTGACTTGCTTCAATTTCTTCTTCCCTTGCTTTGTAGCCGCTTGCTTCAGAGGTGAAGCGGCTCGCTTTGCTTGGGGAGCTTCAGCTTGTGCTTTCGCAACTGGCGTTGCTGCGGGCACTTCTACAACTAGAAGTCCCTGATCCATTGGTATCTTTGTTTTCTTCCATTTTTCGTAGAAGATTGTCTGCTTGTTGTATATGGTCGTGTCGGAATCCGGCCATCTTTTCTCCGGAAACTTCAACTCCAACGCGACGGATAGTCTTGAGAAGAATTTCAACTTCCCTTTGCGGAGAATCTTGTTTGCAGTTCCTGGTACAAATGCAAAATCTTCAGCAGCCTCGTAGATTTGTTTGAGAAACCACTCGTGCCAGTTGAATTTAGTTCCAGTGAGGCTGTCGACGATCATGGTGGTACCGATCAGTTTTGTTTCCGACAACGTCTCTAGGGATCCGACATAGCATGCGATGCTCTTCGTAAAGAGTTCGCAGATGAGGTTGAAAGGGGCCTTCAAATTTGAACGAATGCTGGCCACTCTGAAGTTTGGTTCTGCTTTGTCGATGGCGAAACGACCATATTGGTCTTCGGCCGAGAATCCCAAATCCAACAGGGAATCTCCTCCTTCCCTTGGCAAATCGAACACGCTGATGAGCTCGTTCAAGTCCACTTCCACCGGCTTCCGGGTTTGTGGATCTATAAATGATGTTGTGTTTTGTTCCTTCTTCAAGTTCAGAAGTAGCTCTCCCACTGCCTTTGCCAAGACCTTCGTCGGAATCAACGTTACAAACTTCCAAAGACCGGCCGTGGTCACGGCTCTACGGAAGAGGCCCTTTCTCTCGATGACAATTGGGTCGAGATGGGGCTCAACGTTGATGTGCTTGTCTACCTTCGTCATGAATTGCTCCATTGTTTCTGTACTCAGCTTTTTGCCCATGGTGAGATTTGGGAAGTTTTGAAACGAGATTTTAACAGTGTAAGGGTTGAGACTCGTGAGTTGCAGAGGTTGCAGATCTAAGCACGAGAATGGCTAATATTGAAGGTTGTGAGAGGCTTTGAGGGATTTTAGGTTTGAGATTTCAGAGGTGCAGAGGTTTCACTAAAATGGTAGTTTTGAGACTTGTGAAATTTTTCTGCAGCCTTTGGTGTTACATATATATAGAACTAGGGTTCGGCTGACGAGGCAGGGGCAAGACAGTAATATCTTCCAAGATCCTGTGCAGGGGCGGCAGACCTTCGGTGATGGATCTGACGTGTCCGGCGTCATCACTGGAAAAGTGAACCGCCAATTTGGTTTGACGTGGCCACGTGGCAGCTTTTGATTTGTCTCTTCCAATAGTAGTCAATCCAGCGGTTGAGATTTAGAGACGGTTCAGATTCGACGGCTGGATTGAGTGCGGTTTTTCCCGCTTTCCTCGGCTTTGACGTCCATGCGCCTGTCGTTTCTTCTTCTACGCGCCGCTGCATTAAATGCTTGGCAGAAAGTAAAATAGGCACTCGAGTGCTGACAGCTCATACGCTTCGCTACGTATCCGCTTGCTTCGAGTGTAGCCGCTTCAGCATCCACTCGCTTGCGGAGTACTCGCTTCACGTGACTGTTCCGCACTCGCTTGCGATGGCTAGCTTTGAGTGACGTAGCACTCGCTTGGCCATCTGAAGCGACTGGAATAAGAAACTGAATTTCTTTACTTAAATTTAAAATGTTTCTGACGTACATACTTCGAGGATAAACAAGAGTGTTTTCCTCTTTGTATTTGTGTCAGATTCATTTCATATTTTCCACATAGCGAGTGAAGGTTTCTAGCACGCTTCAGCTCACTTAGTGTACTTAAAATTGAAACGCTTACCAGTCAATCTCACTTCGTAGGAGATTGATACCACTATTTGAAGACTTCATTTGATTTGGACTTCAGATTGTAGAATCCACTTGTTTGCTTTGAAGCTTGTTGATGCTACCTGATTGGTAATTCAACTTCTTGGCATTAGTCTTCATGGCATTCATCTTCCTCTACGAATTAGAGAGTCCTCCATCGAAGTGAATGAGGGAGGAAATGAATATAGTACACAAGCTTACTACAACCCAGAGGGGAGTTTCACGTAAGTGTACATATTCACTACGAATGGGGGATGAGTACAAGTCCTTATCTCAGAGCAGAAATGGACAGGATGACAATGAGAATGCTCTGACAAGACAATCTCGTATTTTACGCAGAAGCATGTCACCAGCCCTGCAACCTTTTGTAGAAAAAGGTAAACCTTCAAGCATCCTCCTACATGCTACAGAATGAACTTGCAATCGACTCGCTTTGACCCAAGCTTGGGCAAATTGAGGCGATGCAAAATTCAAAGTGAGAGGGGAATGGATAGACATCCGGCAGCTCAACTCAGTAAAGAGTGAGTAAGGAATGGATATTTATCCACGATGAAGGAGATGAGAAGACTTGCTCCTCTTCGGCGGAAAGATGGGAAGAGGACACAAGGTCTAGGTGCCAGCCCTGCCTAAGCTTTCACCATTTTTACGTGGGAAGGCCCGCTACATGACCCCACAACCGTTACTAGAAACGGCACTTGCGAGTGTTTATACCCACTCGCTAGGAATCCTAGGCTAGGTAGCAGCTTTCCTTGCTCGCTTTGGAAGTAGCTTACTCCGGGAGCAAACAATAGTTCCCCCTTAACCAATGGCTTAACAATTCCTGTAAGCGGGTAGGGAACATCTTCCAACACTCCACCTTACTCCACCTTGTTTCTCCTTCTTCAAGCGAGTGAGATTTTGAAGTGACTCGCTTGAGTTGATGAAGATTCGAAGCGAGTGACGCTACGAAAAACTAGCGATCACTCCTTCGTGCATCCTGGATCTAGCATTCTTCACCAGGGTCTAATAACCCTAATTCAATGCATAGCTGGTTGAAACGAGACTCAGCTAGAGGCTTGGTGAGGATATCTGCTCGCTGGAGATCGGTATGAATTTTCTCGAGCTTGATATCCTTCTTCTCGACATGATCTCGAATGAAGTGATGTCGGATTTCCACGTGCTTGCATCTGGTGTGAAGCACTGGATTCTGCGAAATACATATGGCACTGTTGTTGTCGCAGAAGATCGGAATTTCATTCGCTTCAACTTTGTAGTCCTTCAACTGTTGACGAAGCCATAGGATTTGAGAACAATAGCTTCCAGCGGCCATGTATTCAGCTTCAGTTGTTGAAGTAGCTACGCTTGTTTGCTTCTTTGAGAACCACGAGATCAGCTTGCTTCCCAAGAACTGACATGTGCCCGAAGTTGACTTCCTATCGACTCGGCACCCTCCATAGTCAGCATCGGAGTATCCAGTGAGCTCCGAATTGTCCTCCGCTGGATACCACAGACCCATGTTGACAGTGCCCTTCAAATATCGAAGAATCCTTTTGGCAGCTTCAAGATGGCTGTGCTTGGGGTTGCTTTGGAAGCGAGCGCAGACTCCAACTGCAAAAGTAATATCTGGCCTACTTGCAGTGAGATATAGGAGGGATCCAATAAGAGCACGATAATCTGTAGCATTCACAGATTTTCCCTCTTCATCTGGCTCCATCTTCCAGTTGGTATTCATTGGGATCTTCACAGCTTTAGCATGTTGAATACCGAACTTAGCAAGCATATCTCTTGTTTACTTCGCTTGATTGATGAAGATACCATCATCCTGCTGCTTCACTTGAAGACCTAGAAAGCAGCTCATCAAGCCAATCATCGACATCTCATATTTGGTCTTCATCAGCTCTCCAAACTTCTCGCTAAGCGACTGGTTTGGCGATCCAAATATGATGTCGTCTACGTAGATCTGAACCCATAGCATATCCTCTCCATGGTTGATTGTGAAAAGGGTTCGATCTATCTTTCCTTTGTGAAATCCATTATCCACTAGGAATTGAGAAAGTGTATCATACCAAGCTCTGGGAGCTTGCTTCAACCCATATAGAGCTTTCTTCAAGCGATACACCTTGTCACCTTGCTCGAAACCCGGTGGCTGCTCCACATACACTTCTTCCTTGAGTTCACCGTTGAGGAATGCGCTCTTCACATCCATTTGATAGACCTTAAACTTCTTGGTTGCTGCATAGGCTAGAAACAATCTGATAGCTTCAAGCCGTACCACTGGAGCGAAGGTCTCGTCAAAGTCGATTCCTTCCTCTTGGCAGTAGCCTTTGGCAACGAGTCGCGCCTTGTTCCTCACAACGTTGTGGTCCTCGTCCGTCTTGTTCTTGAACACCCATTTGGTGCCAATAACGTGCTGAAATTTGGGACGTTCCACGAGGTACCATACGTCATTCCTGGTGAACTGGTTCAGCTCTTCTTGCATGGCGATCACCCAGTTTGAGTCGGCTAGAGCTTCCTCCACGCTTGATGGCTCAATGTTTGAGAGAAAGCAACTGAACATGGCACTTTCTTCAAACACTTGACTCCTGGTCACTACACCCTTGGATGGATCTCCAATGATTTGACTTGGTGAGTGATCTTTGAGCCACACTCGCTTGGACCCGCCAGCTTCGTCTTCATCTTCTTCTTGGTCACTTGCTTCACCATCTGTAGCAAGTGGATTGGGTGCTTGGCCTGCACTTGCTTCAGAAGTCTTGGGGGCAGCTTCATCTGACTTTCCGTTTTTAGATAGATCCTGTTCCTGTGGATGACTTAAAGAAGATTCATCAAATACGACATGGGGTGATTCTTCCACGATTAGGGTTTTACAGTTGAACACCCTGTAAGCTTTGCTTGATGTGGAATATCCTAAGAATATTCCTTCATCAGCTTTGCTTTCAAAGGCTTTCAACTGTGACTTCCCATTGTCATGGATGAAGACCCTACAACCAAAGATATGGAAATAAGATATGTTAGGAATTCTTCCTGTCCATATTTCATATGGTGTTTTGTCGTGTCGTTTGCAGAGAAGCGTTCGATTCTGCGTGTAGCATGCTGTATTGGCTGCTTCAGCCCAATACTTCATTGGAAGCTTTGAGTCTGCAATCATGGTTCGAACTGCTTCCTTGATGATACGATTTCTTCTTTCAGCAACTCCATTCTGCTGTGGTGTGCGTGCTTAGGAGGTCTGATGTGCTATGCCATGCTCCGTGCAGTAAGCTTCGATGGTAGAGTTCAAGAACTCTGTCCCTTTGTCGGAGCGGATGGTCACGATCGCTTGATTCTTCTCCACAGCCAATCGCTTGAGCAGTTGTGGTAGCTTGGTCAGAGTCTCCTTCTTGCTGTAGAGAAATACGACCCAAGTGTAGCGAGAGAAGTCGTCGACTACAACTAGAGTGTATTTTCTTCCATTCACACTAACTGGAGTAACTGGACCAAACAGATCCATGTGAAGCAGCTCGAGCACTCGCTTTGATGAGGCTTCTTCGAGACTGGCGAAGTGCTTCTTTGTCTGCTTCCCTCGTTGGCATGGTGAGCATGGATGGTCTTTGATGAAGACTTCATTTGGTATGCCTTGCACCAAACCCTTACGAGCTAAGCGATTGATTGCTTTGAAGTTGAGATGGTTCAAGCGTCTGTGCCAAAGCCATCCTATCTCTGTAGCACTCCTCGCTACTAAGCACGTCTCCACTTTGCAGCTATCCCATTGTGCTATATAGACGTTCCTTTGTCTAATTCCAGTAAGCACAATCTGGGATGTGAGCTTGCTCTTTACAATGCACTTGTTTGAAATAAATTCCACCTTGTATCCTTTGTCACAAAACGGTGAAATGGATAGCAAGTTGTGCTTGAGTCCTTCCACATAGGAGACTTCTTCAATTGTGAGCTTTCCAACTTTCAGTGCGCCGTAACCTTTGGTGCTTCCTCGAGAGTTATCACCAAATGTAACGTGTGGACCCTTCTTCTCTATGTAATCTTGAAGTAGAGCTCTCATGCCGGTCATGTGTCTTGAACATCCACTGTCCAAGTACCAAATTTGTTGACCCTCACATGGCATGGGATCCACGGCGCTCTCCTGCAATTAGACAGATTTTGGTACCCAAATCAGTTTGGGTCCTTGCAGGTTAGTTCCCTTAGGTACCCACACTTGCTTCACTCTCTTTTGAGATGAAGCTTGTGCTTTGGGCTTCTCGACCTTCGAAAACAGTGACTTCTGCCTTGAAGCAGCTTCACATGTGCAGCAGTGTGTGCAAGAGGGGTAGCGGCTCGCTTCAGTCCTACCAATGCTCTTCCCACTTTGCTTATATCCTGAAGCGACTCGCTTTGGATTAGCTATGGTTTTAGAGACTGACTTAGGATTTCTAGGCTGTCGAAGCGGCTCGCTAGGTTTTCTCGAAGCGGTCCAACTAGGGTTCTGTCCCTGACTCGCTTGAGTAACCTTGGGAGCTCGAAGCAGCCTCTTTGGTGCTTCGAATTCTTCCCCCTCAACGTTAGTCCGGTTGGACCATCTCCAGTCCGGATAACGTGACACATAGACATTATTCCTCTTCTTGAAAGGGAGATCCTTTGTATCTCGTGTCTTGGCTTGAGGCTTAGAGCTACAACTGGTTTCCCTTTACCTTTGGATTGGTAATCTTCAGCATTGTGAGTGCTCGGGATAGTTGTATTTTGCTTACCCTTAGATTCAGTCCTTAAAGATATAGACATCTTCATTGGCTTTTTCTTAGGGTTCTCAGCCATTTTGCCTTTGTCTTTGTTAGTGGTCGCTTTGGATGCAGTGGGCATTTCCAAAATGACTGATGGTTTGTTTGAAGCACCAACAAAGACAGTCGGCTTGGAAGGTTCACCCTCAAATCCAAGTCCTTCCTTTCTACCAAAAGGTAGAAGAGAGCTCTCTAGTGCCTGTCTAGCATATGAAGCTTTGTTTAGGTTGGCGACTAGAGTGGATTGGGCTTCATACCTTCCTTCCAAGCTTTGATGTCTCGCGAAGAGATCCTTGAACTTACTAGTCATAGCCCTTAGATTAAGTTTGACTTGGTCAAGCTCAGTGGCTAGCTTTCGGTTCTCCTTCTCGCTTTGAGACAAAGCTTGTTGCAGCACTTCGTGATCACTTGACAATTTAACGTGCTTGTCAAGCAATTCACTCCATGTTGAGGAATTGGGTTCCTCTTGGTGCGAGTGTGCGAGTGTAATTGAACTAGATGGGAGATAGATGAATACCTCTTCTGTTTCTTCATCGGTGAGCGCCATGAGTCCAGGATCCTCACCCTCACTGGAGTTGGGATCTGTGAATGCATCCGAGTCGCTTGAGATTTCTTCAGTTGAAGCGACCGGCACCTCACTTGCTACGAGCGCTCGCCTTGGTGCATCCCTCTTTGCTTTCAGTTCTTCTCGCTCCTTCGCACTCAGCTTTGGGCAATCGGATTTGTAGTGGCCCATCTTGTGGCAATGGTAACATTCCACTTCCATCATGTCTCTCGGGATCGGCTTTGTCGTCTCTTCTCTCTTCCCTTTTCCTTCTCGAGCATCATTGCTCCTCCCTTTGTATTGCTTGTAGAATCTTTTGTATTTGCCCACTCGAGAATTCATTTTGTTGAAGTTTTTGGATAAGAATGCAATGTGTTCTTCCAACTCTTCCCTCGTCATCTCGGCTAGCGACTGCTCGCTTGGCCCTTCAGCAGCTTTGAATGCTACTCCTTTTGACGTAGTGGGCGCTTCATCCTCTTCGTCGAGGTTCATTAGATTCAGATCGAATTCATGAGCTTTGAGTTCGGAAAACAGAATCTCCGGTGTGAACTTTGATAGATCCTTGGTTGCTAGGTACAGCTCCTTCATAGTCTGCCACTTCCTTGTGAGAGCTCGGACAATCTTCAGGTTGACTTCCTTATCTGTGAGTTCCTTCCCAAGCGAGTTGAGAGTTCAATGATGTTTGTAACTCTCAGCTCGAAGGTGTCGATGGACTCTCATGGCTTCATTATCAGACTCTCAAACTCCCGCATCTGAACGGCGAGTTTGTTCTCCTTGATTTTGTCTGTTCCTTGAGAAATGAGGGCTAGAGTTTCCCACATTTCCTTCGCCGTCGCACACTTCCTGATTCTAGGAAGATAGGCATCAGACACGGTGCTCTGCATCGTGTGACGTGCGATTTTATCCAGGTTGGAGATCTTGAAGTCGTTGGGATTGTATTCATCTTTGTCCTTCTCAACGTACTCTTGTCTGACATGAGCTTCGCGTCCTTCAGCAGCTGGTACGTTCACAGATATGGCTTTCTTGATTTCGATTGGTCCGTCCTCTATGACTTCCCACATCCGGTCGTGGATGGAGCAAAGGAAGCTCTCGACTCGGAAACTCCATGTCTCGTATCCTTCGATCGAGAACTGTGGAAGGTTTGAAGCACTGTATGTAGACATAGCAAACTATCAGCAGTAAATGCAATATGCGTGAGTGAGGTTTTGATGCACTTAGGAAAATAGGATCCGGTTCAGTGAGACAACGTGAAGCGAGTGGGGACTCGCTTCGGATATGCAAAGCAGAGGCTCGAAAGAACCGCTGCTCTGATACCACTTGTTGGTCCCGGTTTGTTAATTGGAAAAATACGTAGAGAGGGGGGTGAATACGTATTTTGAAGTTTTTCAACTTCAAATCCGTTAACTCAGAGTGACAAGTAAAGAGCTCACTTGAAACTTAAGACCGAGCTAAAGCTAGATCTACAGTATGTAGCTTGCCTGCTTGACCGAAGTGAGTACTTGATCAAGAGGGAGTCTTTACTCGTGTGCGGAATTTGGTGAGCTAAATCTTTCCTAAGTAATTAAAGAATCAAGTTTGTTTGTTTAAATGCACGTGCAATGAATAATCGAATATAGTAAAGAGATAAGGGTTAGAGAGATACGACACGAAGATTTATAGTGGTTCGGAGATAAAGCTCCTACGTCCACTTGTTGCACGACGGCAACTGTTCTCTTAACTCAAGAACTTGAAGGTTACGGGTCCTTCAAAAACCTGGTCGAGATCGGGCTTCACTCGCCTGGATCAAACGACTGACGTAGTGATTGCGGGTTCACTACACAAACCTAACAAAGACTGGAAGCTTCACTTGCTTCAGTCAAAACACGACAGGGAGATTACGGGCTCTCCTTACAGCCTAGCTTCGATCGAGCTTCACACGAACGATGTAAGTGCAAGCTTGGATCTAGACTCTATGATCGAGGCTTCTTCAATCGATGAAAGAAGAGCCTTGGATCTGGACAACCTAAAGACAACACTCAAAAACCTAACAGACAGAGTTTAGGGTTTTTGGTTGACGAACACACTATGAAGAGCTCTTTACAGTAGATGCAAAGTAGGCTAGAGCTCTTCTTCTAAGCTTGGATATTAGAAGTGGGCTTAGACTTTATGTGTGAAGGTTGTGAAGACGAGTTCCGATGAACTGGAAACTCGGAGAACACTTGGTAACAAAGACTCGAAGATTTGCTCGAAGGCTTGGGAGTGTTTGTTTGCTGTATGCGCTTGAATGCTCAAAATAGTGTTCTGCTTCTTCACGTTGTGATCCTTCACTATTTATAGGCGGAGGGTTGGCTGAGATCCGTTGCTTGGTTGGTGGCCTTGTCCCTCCTCCTCTCGACAGTACTTGCGCAGGCTGGCACCTTTTTCAGACGTCCAGTTTTGGCATTTTGCCAAAAATGGCTAACTTACAAGGTTAACAGTAACTGGAGCGAGCCAGTACTGTTGCGGCGCCTTTGTCGGCCTGCCAGTCAACTCTTCCGCTCCACTCCGTTTTCGACACGTGGAGATCTCGTAATTAATGCTACGATCTCCTGTTGACTGGAGTTCAAAATATGGGCGGGAGTCGCGCTGTCGCTTTCTGGTAGGTAGTGGCTCGCTTCGCTTTGAAGTTGTAGCGTCCGCTTTAGTTGAGTCACTTCGTAGTCATTCTGTAGTGAGCCGCTTCGGGAAATAAAGTTCCCTAGTGACTGCTTTGGAAACTGCTGACTAGAGTTGACTAGCTTTGACTCTTCACTGTAGTGCTTGCTTCGCTTCGCTTTGGCTTTGAACTGTAGCGCTCACTTCGCTTCGCTTTGGCTTTGAACTGTAGCGCTTGCTTAGCTTCGCTTTGGCAGACTCACTTCGAATGTACTGTAGCGATCGCTTCGCTACACTGTTCTTCGGCACGCTTCACTTCAGTTTGCTAGGCTTGCTTCTCTCTGGAAAACACACTCAAGTGAGTGGCCTTCACTTGAACTCTTGAAGCCTATAATCTAAGCAAAAATTAAAGAGCCATCCTAACAGAGTAGGCTTAGAAAATTCTAACCTATTAACTACATCAAAGTGGGTCACTTGGGAGTTGGACACTTGGGGTTTTGGGATCCAATCAAAACAAATGACTTTGTTTATCAAGTATCCCACATAGTTCCCCCTTAACAAATTGGTCCATAACAATTCCCAACAAACGGCTTCTCCAAATCCGTCCTCATGTTCTTCCCTCTATCCTTCCATTCGACTCCTCGATTGACTGCAAACCTCTCATACTCCATTTGAACGGACAGATCCATCTTGAAGAATGAAGCAACTCCTTGTCTCGGTAATTCCAAGATTTCTGCGATTTTGAGGAGGCTAACATACGTGAGCTTTCCAGTGTTTGGATATGTGATGCTAGATCTCATCTTTCCTTCCTTCAAGTTCAGCAGGAACTGTGCCACGTGCTTGGTGAGGATTTGTGCTGGTCGGACAGTTACTAGCTTCCATAGTTCGTCCGTGGTCACGGCCCTACGGAAAAATCCAGTGGGTTCGACTATAGCTTCGTCGAGGTGGGGCTCGATGTTAATGTTCACTTCTGCCTTTGATAGAAACTCCTCCATGGTTTGAGTAATAATCTTCTTCACCATTTTGAAAGGTTTGAGAAAGTTTTGAGAAAAATATAGGGTTTGAGTCTCGTGATTTGCAGAAAATTGCAGAGAGTTTGCACGAGAATGGCAATTTGGGGGTGATAAGAGATCTGCACTCTGCACAATTGGCCATATATAGCTTTAGGGTTCGTGCTGACGTGGCAAAAAGAGAGACACAGTAATTTCGACGTGGGCGGCGGCGAGAGGCGACGTGGCTGACGTGTCGCGGTTAAATGCTGCGTCACCGTGGTTAAAAGTGAACTGCACAGGTGAGTCAGCATGGTGCGTGGCATGCTGTGGTTCGCTCGCTTAAACGGCTGAGATCCAACGGTTCAGATTTGAAGATTGTTGAGATTCAATGGTTGGATTGCTAATAGTTTTGGCGCTTCAATTTCGCAGTGAACTCCACGCGCCCGATTTCTCGGACCATAGTACTGTTCAACATTAAATGCAAAGTAAAAAGTGAAATAGGCACTCGAGTGTGTACAACTCGTACGGTTCGCTTGTACTTGCTCGCTTAGCGATAGTAGCCGCTTCGCTTTTTACTCGCTTGACGTGATTGAAACACACTCGTTTGCGATGGTGAGTTTGAGTGACGTGGTACTCGCTTGACCATCTTAAAGCGACTAACTTAAGAATTGAATTTTCTTTGCTTTAATTTAAAATGTTTCTGACTAACATACTTCAAGGATAAACAAGAATGTTTTCCTCTATGTATTTGTGTCAGATTCATTTGTGTTTTCCACATAGCAAGTGAAGGTTTCTAGCACGCTCCACTTTGCTTAGTGTACTTAAATTGAAACACTTACCAGTCAGTCTCACTTTGTAGGAGACTGATACCACATTTGTAGACTTTAAGCTTGTGTCTTCTTGACATTCATCTCTTCCATCTTCCTCTACGATTAGAGAGTCCTCCATCGAAAGAATGGATGAACAAAACACACGGCAGCTCAACTCAGTTAAGAGTGATTATAGTTAGTGTTTTATCCATGATGAACGGGAGATGAGAAGACATGCTCCTCTTTGGCGGAAAGTGGGAAGAGGACGCAAGGTCTAAATGGTAGCTCTGCCTAAGCTCCCACGGTTTTACGAAGGAAGGCCCAATTCAAGACCCTTCAACCTTTACTAGAAAAGGTACTTGCAAGCGTTTATACCCACTTGCGGGAATCTTAAGCTAGGTAGCAGCTTTCCTTGCTCGCTTTGGAAGTAGATCAATCCTAGAATGATCAATAGTTCCCCCTTAACCATAGACCTAACAATCCTGTTAGTTGGTAGGGAACATCTTCCAACACTCCACCTTTCTCCACCTTATAACTTCTTCAAGCGAGTGAGAATGAAGCGACTCGCTTGACTTGGTGAAGATCCAAGGCGAGGGTTGCTTGATGGCAAGCTTCCACTCCCCTTGTGCATTCCAGAACTAGCACTCTTCACCGGGGTCTAGTAACCCTAACCCCATGCATAGCTAGTTGAAGCGAGACTCAGCTAGAGGCTTGGTGAGGATATCGGCTCGCTGGAGATCGGTATGGATTTTCTCAAGCTTGATATCCTTCTTTTCGACATGATCACGAATGAAGTGATATCGAATTTCCACAAGCTTGCAGCTGGTGTGAAGCACTGGATTCTACGAAATACAAATGGCACTATTGTTGTCGCAGAAAATTGGAATCTCCTTCGCTTCAACTGACGAAGCCATAGAGTCTGAGAACAACAGCTTCCGGCGGCCATATACTCGGCTTCAGTCATTGAAGTAGCTACGCATGTCTGTTTCTTCGAGAACCACGAGACAAGCTTGCATCCCAAGAACTGACACGTGCCCGAAGTTGATTTCCTATCAATTCGGCACCCTCCATAGTCAGCGTCGGAATATCCTGTAAGCTCTAGATTGTCTTCTGCAGGATACCATAAGCCCATATTGACAGTGCCTTTGAGATAGTGAAGGATTCGCTTGGCAGCTTCAAAATGGCTAAGCTTGGGATTGCTTTGGAAGCGAGCACATATTCCAACTACAAACGCGATATCCGGCCTGCTTGCAGTGAGATAGAGAAGGGATCCGATCAAGGCTCGGTAGTCAGTAGCATCCACAGACTTCCCTTCAAGGTCTGGCTCTATCTTCCAGTCGGTGTTTATTGGAATCTTAACTGCTTTGGCATGCTGAACACCGAACTTAGCAAGCATATCTCGAGTATACTTCGCTTGATTGATGAAAATCCCATCATCTTGTTGCTTCACTTGAAGACCTAGGAAGCAACTCATCAAGCCTATCATCGACATCTCGTACTTGGTCTTCATAAGCTCTTCAAACTTCTCGCTAAGCGACTGGTTTGGTGAACCAAATATGATGCATTCGACATAGATCTGAACCCATAGCATGTCCTATCCATCATTGATGGTGAAGAGAGTTTGATCTATTTTTCCTTTACGGAATCCATTATCCACAAGAAACTGAGATAAGGTATCATACCACATTCTCGGGCCTGTTTCAATCCATAGAGAGCTTTCTTCAATCGATACACCTTGTCTCCCTTCTCAAATCCAGGCGGCTGCTCCACATAGACTTCTTCTTTGAGCTCTCCATTGAGGAACGCGCTCTTTACATCCATCTGATAGACTTTAAACTTCTTGGCCACTGCATAGGCTAAGAAAAGACTGATTGCTTCAAGCCTGGCCACTGGAGCGAAGGTTTCATCAAAATCTACCCTTCCTCTTGGCAGTACCCTTTGGCGACGAGCCTAGCTTTGTTCCTCACGACGTTGTGATCCTCGTTCGTCTTGTTCTTGAACACCCACTTGGTGCCAATAACATGCTGGAATTTGGGACGATCTATGAGATACCAGACATCGTTCCTGATGAATTGATTGAGCTCTTCTTGCATGGCGATCACCCAATTTGAATCAACTGAACAATAGCACTTTCTCCAATCACTTGGCTTCTGGTCACCACGCCTTTGGAAGGATCTCCAAGAATAAGGCTTGGTGAATGATCTTTGAGCCATGCACGCTTGGATCCTCCAGTTTCTGCTTCTTCTTCAAGCGGGTCGCTTGCATCATCATTTGAAGTGACTGGGAATGGGTGCTTGGCCTGCAATCTCTTCCTTGGACTTGAGGGCAGCTTCATTCTCTTGAGCATCTTGATCACTTGATTCTTTCACTTCTTCATCATCTTCAGGCGTGTCCCATGTCAGTGGACTGACAGGCTCCTCGCTTGAAGTCTTTTTATTCACTTGAACCTGTTCCTGTGAAAGACTTAAAGTAGATTCATCAAATACAACATGGGGTGATTCTTCCACAATTAGGGTTTTGCAGTTGAACACCCTGTAATCTTTGCTAGATGTAGAGTATCCTAAGAATATTCCTTCATCCGCTTTGCTTTCGAAGGCTTTCAACTGTAACTTCCCATTGTTGTGAATGAAGACCCGACAACCAAATATATAGAAATTAGAAATGTTAGGAATTCTCCCTGTCCATATTTCATATGCTGTCTTGTCGAAGCGTTTGTTGAGAAGCGGCCGGTTCTGGGTGTAGCATGCGGTGTTGGCAACTTCAGCCCAGTACTTCATTGGTAGCTTTGAGTCTGCTATCATTGTTCGAACGACTTCCTTGATGATTCGATTCTTTCGTTCAGCAACTCCATTCTGTTTAGGTGTTCTAGCTAAAGACGTTTGATGCGTAATGCCATGCTCCATGCAGTAAGCTTCAATTGTAGAGTTAAGAAACTCTGTGCCTTTGTCGGAGCGAATGGTTGCTATCGCTTGGTTCTTCTCCACAGCGAGTCGCTTGAGCAGTTGAGGAAGTTTGGACAGCATCTCCTTCTTAGTGAACAGAAATACAACCCAAGTGTGGCGAGAGTAATCATCGACTACCACTAGAGTGTACTTTCATCCATTGATGCTTACTGGAGTGACTGGTCCAAACAAGTCCATGTGCAGCAGCTCCAGTACTCGCTTGGAAGATGCTTCTTCTAAGATGGCGAAGTGCTTCTTTGTTTGCTTTCCTCGTTGGCATGGTGAGCAAGTGTGGTCTTTGACGAAGACCTCATTTGGTATGCCCTTCACCAAACACTTACGAGCTATGCGGTAGATCGTTTTAAAGTTGAGGTGGCTCAAGCGTCGGTGCCAAAGCCATCCAATCTCTGTTGTACTTCTAGCGACCAAGCATGTATCTTCTTTACAGCTTTCCCATTGAGTAACGTACACGTTCCTCTTCCTTTCTCCAATTAGAGCAACTTGGGAGGTAAGCTTGTTTCTCACAACACACTTATTGGAGATGAACTCCACATTGTATCCTTTATCACAGAACTGTGAAATAGATAACAAGTTGTGCTTGAGTCCTTCAACGTAGGAAACATTTCTATGCTCAGCTTCCCAATCTTCAGCACGCCGTAGCCTTTGGTGATTCCACGAGAGTTGTCACCGAAGGTTACTTGTAGACCCCTCTTCTCTGTGTAGTCTTGGAGTAGAGACTTCATGCCCGTCATATATCTTGAACATCCACTGTCCAAGTACCACGTAGCTTGACCTTTACTGGGCATGGGATCCACGACGCTCACCAGCAATTAAGCCAATTTTGGTACCCAAATCAGTTTGGGTCCTTGCAGGTTAGCTTTCTTTGGTACCCACACTTGCTTTACTCCAAACAATGTCTCAAAGGCATCCAAACAATCCTTATCAAATACGAACTTAACGTCTTTCTCGAGCAATCCACACAACAGCTTCGTGATCTTTGTAAAGTTCTTGATGAATCTCCTATAGAAGCCGGCATGTCCCAAGAAACTCCTCACCGATTTGACATTGGTTGGTGGTGGTAATTTCTCGATGGCTAGAATTTTGGCTCGATCCACCTCCAATCCTTGAGAAGACACCTTGTGGCCTAGAACGACTCCTTCTTGCACCATGAAGTGGCACTTTTCCCAATTGAGAACGAGGTTCGTCTCTTCGCACCTTTGAAGCACTGTGGCGAGATTCTCCAAGCATTGATCAAAAGAAGAACCAAAAACTGAAAAATTGTCCATGAATACCTCCATTATGTTCTCGATTAATCTATGGAAGATGGCCATCATGCACCTTTGGAAAGTGGCCGGTGCATTGCATACCCGAACGGCATCCTCCGATAGGCAAACACTCCATATGGACAAGTGAACGTCGTCTTGTGTTGATCCTCCGGAGCGATGGCAATTTGATTGTAGTCGGAGTATCCATCAAGAAAGCAATAATACTCGTGTCTGGCCAATCGATCGAGCATTTGATCTACGAACGGGAGGGGAAAGTGATCCTTCCTTGTTGCTGCGTTGAGAAGACGATAATCGATGCACACTCGCCATCCCGTGACAAGTCTTGTCGCTATAAGCTCCCCCTTCTCATCGTTGATGACCATCATGCCTCCTTTCTTTGACACCATTTGAGTAGGGCTCACCCACTTACTATCCGAAATAGCGTAGATCATGCCGGCATCAAGCAACTTCATCACCTCCTTCCTCACAACTTCTTGCATAGCCGGGTTTAATCGCCTTTGAGGTTGGAATCTTGGGCGATGTCCATCTTCGAGCAATATCCTATGCATGCAAATCGAAGGACTAATACCTTTAATGTCGGCAATCGTCCATCCAATCGCAGATTTGTGCTTCCTAAGGACCCTCAATAGCTTTTCCTTATTCGTCTCCGTGAGTTGAGAAGAAACGATCACCGGGTACGTCTCTTCTTGTCCTAGGAACTCGTACTTGAGGTGCTCGGGTAGTGGTTTCAACTCCACCTTATGGGCTGCATCCTTCGTCTCTTCCTCTTCGAGAACTCCATCGTCTACCTTCTTGTTGATGTCGAGGTAGGGAACTTCCTTGTGGTGAGGTGATGGTTGGTTTGCGTCCAATTGATTGAGATACTCAAGAATCTCATCGCAAGCTTCATCCAACTCCGAGTAGACATATAGAGAATGTGAGATGCAATGATTGAGTGCCTCCTCCAAAGTAGGTGGTGTCAATGTCTCGATGGAGAAGATATCCTCACGTTGATCGCTGGGTCTCTTCATAGCTTCATAGATAGAGATTTTCAGCTCTTCTCCATTGACTCTAAAGGTGAGGTCTCCATCTTGAACATCGATCAATGCTCTCCCCGTGGCTAAGAATGGCCGTCCTAAGATCAAAGGTTGATTTGCATCCTCGGGCATATCCAACACAACGAAATCCGCCGGAAAAACAAGTTTATGTACTTGAACAAGAACGTCCTCGACTATTCCCCTTGGATAAGAAACCGAACGGTCCGCCATGAGTAGAGAGATGGTGGTTGGCTTCATCCTCCCGATCTTGAGCCTGTTGAAAATAGAGAGGGGCATCAAATTGATGCTAGCACCAAGATCACATAAAACGTTTTGGAAAACTTGATCTCCAATCTTGCATGCTAGTGTGAACCTCCCGGGATCCTTTTGCTTCAAAGGTAGTTTCTTTTGGATCACCGCGCTACACTCCTCCACGAGGTTGATCGTCTCGAACTTCCCCCACTTCTTCTTTCCCGATACCGCATCCTTGATGAACTTCATGTGGTTGGGCATGTCTCTAAGAGCATCGAGAAGCGGGATGTTGACGTTGACATTTTGTAGTATCTCCAAGAAACGTTGATACTTTTCATCTTGCTTCGTCTTGGTCAAACGTTGTGGAAAAGGGGCCTTCGGAACATACGCCGGGAGTTGGGACGGTTGTGCCCCTCTCGATCACCCTCTCGATCGAGAGAGGTGTCGAGAGGTTCCTTCTGACCTCAAACTTTGACCTCTGGACCCCTATCTCGATCGATAGGGGTGTCGAGAGGTTTCCTCTGATTTTTCTGGGCGACCTCTCGATCGAGACAGGTATCGAGAGGGTCGCATTGAATCTCCTTGTTGTAAAGCTCTCGATCGTCCTCTCGATCGATAGGGGTATCGAGAGGACCCTTCTATACTCCTGTGTTGACCTCTCGATCGTCTCCTTATCTTCTCGAACTCCGCACGCTTGTAGCTTCCGTCTCCACTATCTTCAGCTTCCATGGATGGATTTGTGTATTTTGTGCCACTCCGAAGCTCAATAGCATGAACGTGACGGTTGTTCTTCGGGTTTTGCTCGGTGTTGCATGGGAATTGGCCGAGCTTATGGACTCCTCGTTGAGCATTGGCTATTTGACTCATTTGCGTCTCCAACATTTGCATTTGCTTGGTCAAGGCATTGATGCTACTCCCCAAATTGTTACTCAAAGTATTTTGAGTAAGCTCCAATGTTCTCAACTTTGCATCTTGTTGCATCATCCTCATCTCCGATTGAGCCATATATTGACGAATCAAGTCATCGGTAGACATCTCCTTCTTTGGCTCTTGGATGACTCCGTTTTCAACATGGAAGCCGGGAGGTGGTTGCAAGGCATTGTTCGGATTGGCATAAGAGAAGTTCAGATGGTTTCGGTTGTTGGGAAAATAAGGCTTCTTGTAACATCCTTGATAGTTCGAACCTCCTTGGCCTCCTTGTCCTCCTTGCCACTTGTTTCCTTGATTTGGTTGCCACTTGCCACCTTGTTGCACAAAATTGGCATCCTCTTCTTCGGGTTGGGGTGCGTGTTCATCAACTATAGTATCGAACCGAATCACTCCTTTCTTGATAGTATCCAACTCATTCGCTGTTTTTGTGTAATTTTCCATGAAGTTTTCGTAAGCTTCGATCCCAATGTTGGCAACTCTCCTTATTCCTACTCATCGGTCAGTAGCTTCTTCATAACTCGAATTGACGGTAAGCTCAATAATCTCCATGACCACATCATACTCGTTGTTCAAAAATCCCCCTTTAGAAGCATAATCAAGCTCCTTCCTACACATCTTGTTCAAACCACGATAGAAGCATGTGATTTGATCCTCCTTGCTAATTCCATGGTTCGGTCATGCTCTCAAAAGCTTCTTGAATCTTCCCCACGCCTTGTAGAAGTACTCATCCTCATATTGTTGAAATTGGTTGATCTCATTGATAAGTTTCTGAGCCCTCGAAGGTGGAAAAAATTTGTTGAGAAACCTCGTGCACTTCTTGGTCCAAGTCCTTATCTCAGTCTTGTCCAATCAATCAAGCCACTCCCTCGCATCGTCCTTGAGAGACCACACGAACAAACTAAGCTTGAGGCAGTCCGATGAAACTCTGTTGGGAATTGTTAAGAATGAATATGTTAAGGGGGAACTTATAAGGGATATCTTAGTGTTTTGATTTGATCCCAAAACCCCAAAGCGTTCTGTTCCCAAGCGACCCATTTTGATGTAGTTGTTAAGTTAGAATTTTTCTATAAGCCTACTCTGTTAGGATGGCTCTTTAATTTGCATAGACTTTAAGCTTCAAAAGTTCAAGTGAAGGCCACTCACTTGAGTGTGTTTTTCAAAGCGAAGCGGGTCAAGCAAACCGAAGTGAAGCGTGCCGAAGAATAGCGAAGCGAAGCGATCGCTACAGTAGATTCAAAGTGAGTCTGCCAAAGCGAAGCGAAGCGAGCGCTACAGTTCAAAGCAAAGCGAAGCGAAGCGAGCGCTACAGTGGAATCAAGTGAACCCACTAAAGCGAAGCGAAGCGTGCGCTACAAAGAAAAGCCGAAGCGAGTCAACGCGAGTCAACTCTTAATTAAGTGGCGTCACGAGAAATTTATTTCTCAAGTGACTCACTACAAATATGACCGCGAAGCGACTCACTTCAGAGCGGCCGCTACAACTTCCAAGCGAAGCGAGCCACTACCTACCAGAAAGCGACAGTATATTTCCCGCTCCAAAATTTGAACTCCAGTCAACTGGAGATCTCCGCATTAATTACGAGATCTCCACGTGTCGAAAGCGGAGAGGAGCAGAGGAGTTGACTGCCAGGCCGACAAGGCGCCGTAACAGTACTGGGTCGCTCCAGTTACTGTTGAAATTGGAACTTAGCCATTTCCGGCAAAAATCCAAATCTGCGCTTCTGAAAAGCAGCCAGCCTGCGCAAGTACTGTCGAGAGGAGGAGGGACAAGGCCACCAACCAAGCAACGGATCTCAGCCAACCCTCCACCTATAAATAGTGAAGGATGAAGACGAAGAAGTGCAGAACACTACTTGAGCATTCGAGCGCATACAGCAAACAAACACTCCCAGCTTTCATAGCAATCTTCGAGTCTTTGTTTTCCAGTGTTCTCCGAGTTTCCAGTTCATCGGAACTCGTCTTCACAACCTTCACACTTAGAGTCTAAGCCCATTCCATATCCAAGCTTAGAAGAAGAGCTCTAGCCATCTTTACACTTATTGTAAAGAGCTCTTCATAGTGTGTTTCGTCAACCAAAAACCCTATACTTGTCTGTTAGGTTTTTGAGTGTCGTCGTTAGGTTGTTTCGATCCAAGGCTCTTCTTTCATCGATTGAAGAAGCCTCGATCATAGAGTTGAGATCCAAGCTTACACTTACACCGTTTGTGTAAAGCTCGATCGAAGCTAGGCTGTAAGGAGAGCCCGGAATCTCCCTGTTGTTCGGACAGAAGCGAGTGAAGCTTCGTGTCCAGTTTAGGTCTTAATAGTGAACCCGTAATCACTGCACTGTTCGTCAGATCCAGGCGAGTGAAGCCCGATCTCGACCAGGTTTTTGAAGGACCCGTAACCTTCAAGTTCTTGAGTGAAGAGAACAGTTGCCGTCGTGCAACAAAGTGGACGTAGGAGCGTTATCTCCGAACCACTATAAATCTCTGTGTCGTATCTCTCTAACCCTAAACTCTTATTTATTTGAATATTCACTGCATACTGCATTTAAACAAACTGTTGGGAATTGTTAAGAACGAATATGTTAAGGGGGAACTTATAAGGGATATCTTAGTGTTTTGATTTGATCCCAAAACCCCAAAGCGTTCTGTTCCCAAGCGACCCATTTTGATATAGTTGATAAGTTAGAATTTTTCTAAAAGCCTACTCTGTTAGGATGGCTCTTTTATTTTGCTTAGGTTAGGCTTCAAAAGTTCTAGTGAAGGCCACTCACTTGAGTGTGTTTTTCAAAGCGAAGCGGGTCAAGCAAACCGAAGTGAAGCGTGCCGAAGAATAGCGAAGCGAAGCGATCGCTACAGTAGATTCAAAGTGAGTCTGCCAAAGCGAAGCGAAGCGAGCGCTACAGTTCAAAGCGAAGCGAAGCGAAGCGAGCGCTACAGTGGAATCAAGTGAACCCACCAAAGCGAAGCGAAGCGTGCGCTACAAAGAAAAGCCGAAGCGAGTCAACGCGAGTCAACTCTTAATTAAGTAGCGTCACGAGAAATTTATTTCTCAAGTGACTCACTACAAATATGACCGCGAAGCGACTCACTTCAGAGCGGCCGCTACAACTTCAAAGCGAAGCGAGCCACTACCTACCAGAAAGCGACAGCGCAAATTCCCGCTCCAAATTTGAACTCCAGTCAACTGGAGATCTTCGCATTTATTACGAGATCTCCACGTGTCGAAAGCAGAGAGGAGCAAGGGAGTTGACTGCCAGGCCGGCAAGGCGCCGTAACAGTACTGGGCCGCTCCAGTTACTGTTGAAATTGGAACTTAGCCATTTCCGGCAAAAGTCCAAATCTGCGCATCTGAAAAGTAGCCAGCCTGTGCAAGTACTGTCGAGAGGAGGAGGGACAAGGCCACCAACCAAGCAACGGATCTCAGCCAACCCTCCGCCTATAAATAGTGAAGGATGAAGACGAAGAATAGTAGAACACTACTTGAGCATTCAAGCGCACACAGTAAACAAACACTCCCCAGCTTTCTAGCAATCTTCGAGTCTTTGTGTACAAGTGTTCTCCGAGTTTCCAGTTCATCGGAACTCGTCTTCACAGCCTTCACACTTAGATTCTAAGCCCACTTCATATATCCGAAGCTTAGAAGAAGAACTCTAGCCAATCTTTGCATCTATTGTAAAGAGTTCTTCATAGTGTGTCGTCAACCAAAAACCCTATACTTGTCTGTTAGGTTTTAAGTGTTGTCGTTAGGTTGTTTCGATCCAAGGCTCTTCTTTCATCGATTGAAGAAGCCTCGATCATAGAGTTGAGATCCAAGCTTACACTTACACCGTTTGTGTGAAGCTCGATCGAAGCTAGGCTGTAAGGAGAGCCCGGAATCTCCCTGTTGTTCGGTCAGAAGCGAGTGAAGCTTCGTGTCCAGTTTAGGTCTTAGTAGTGAACCCGTAATCACTGCACTGTTCGTCAGATCCAGGCGAGTGAAGCCCGATCTCGACCAGGTTTTTGAAGGACCCGTAACCTTCAAGTTCTTGAGTGAAGAGAACAGTTGCCGTCGTGCAACAAAGTGGACGTAGGAGCGTTATCTCCGAACCACTATAAATCTCTGTGTCGTATCTCTCTTACCTTAATCTCTTTACAGTATTTGATTATCCATTGCACGTGCATATAAACAAACTTAACTTGGATTTTCAATTACTTAGGAAAGATTATAGCTCACCAAATTCCGCATAAAGAGTAAAGTCTCACTCTTGATCAAGCTCTAAGCTTAGGTCAAGAGATTCGTGATTGCTTTAGATCTAGCCCTCGGCTAGGTTTTAGTATTTCCAAAGAGCACTTTACTTTATACTCTGAGTTAAGGAATTGAAGTTGAAAAACTTCAAAATACGTATTCACCCCCCCCCCCCACGTATTTTTCCTATAGCAAACCGGGACCAACAAGTGGTATCAGAGCAGCGGTTCTTTCGAGCCTCTGCTTTGCATATCCGAAGTGAGTCCCCACTCACTTCACGTTGTCTCACTGAACCGGATCCTATTTCCTAAGTGCATCAAAATCTCACCCACGCATACTGCATTACTACTAACTGTTACCATGAATGCTTCTAGTCTTCCACAGTTTTCCATTGAAGGCTACGAGATCTGGAGCTTCCGTGTGGAGAGCTTCTTATGCTCCGTCCATGACCGCATGTGGGAGGTCATAGAAGATGGACCTATCACAATCAAGAAGAGCATCACTGTGGATGTTCCAGCAGCGGAAGGACGAGCAGCTCATGTTCGACAACAACTAGTAGACAAGGACAAAGATGAGTACACTCCCAACGACTTCAAGATTGCCAATCTTGACAAGATCGCACGCCACACGATGCAGAGCACCGTGTCAGACGCCTATCTACCACGGATAAGGAAATGTGCAACGGCGAAGGAGATGTGGGAAACTCTAGCTCTCATTTCTCAAGGCACTGACAAAATCAAAGAAAACAAACTCGCCGTACAAATGCGGGAGTTTGAAAGCCTGATAATGAAGCCAGGAGAATCCATCGACACCTTCGAACTGAGAGTCACCAACATCACTGCAACTCTCAACTCGCTTGGGAAGGAACTCACGGATAAGGAAGTCAACCTGAAGATTGTCCGAGCTCTCACAAGGAAGTGGCAAACTATGAAGGAGCTGTATCTAGCAACCAAGGATCTATCAAAGCTCACACCAGAGATTCTATTTTCTGAACTCAAAGCTCATGAATTCGATCTAAATCGAATGAACCTCGACGAAGAGGATGAAGCACCCACTACGTCAAAAGGAGTAGCATTCAAAGCTGCCGAAGGGCCAAGCGAGCAGTCGCTAGCCAAGATGACAAGGGAAGAGTTGGAAGAACACATTGCGTTCTTATCAAAGAACTTCAACAAGATGAACTCTCGAGTGGGCAAGTACAAAAGATTCTACAAGCAGTACAAAGGGAGGAGCACTGATGCTCGAGAAGGAAAAGGGAAGAGAGAAGAGACGACCAAGCCGATCCCACGAGACATGATGGATGTGGAGTGCTATCACTGCCACAAAATGGGCCACTACAAATCCGATTGCCCAAAGCTCAGTGCTAAAGAGCGCGAAGAATTGAAGGCCAAGAGGGATGCCCCAAGGCGAGCGCTCGTAGCGAGTGAAGTGCCGGTCGCTACAACTGAAGATCCACCAAGCGACTCAGACGCATTCACTGATCCCAACTCCAGTGATGGAGAGGATCTTGGATTTATGGCGCTCACCGATGAAGAAACAGGAGAGGTATTCTTCTATCCTTCAATCACTTCAATTACACTAGCACACTGTCAATGAGGAAGAACAATCCTCTACATGGAGTGAATTGTTTGACAAACACCAGAAATTGTCAAGCGACCACGAAGTGGTAAAACAAGCTCTGTCTCAAAGCGAGAAGGAGAACCGAAAGCTAGCTCGTGAGCTTGACGAAGTCAAACTTAATTTAAGGGCTATGACTAGTAAGTTCGAGGATCTCTTCGCTAGACATCAAAGCTTGGAGGGAAGGTATGAAACCCAGTCCACTCTAGTTGCCAACTTGAACAAAGCATCATATGCTAGGCAAGCACTAGAGGGCTCGCTTCTGCCTTTTGGTAGGAAAGCTGGCCTTGGATATGAGGGTGGACCTCCCAAGCCGACTGTCTTTGTTGGTGCATCACACACTACACCATCAGTCACTTTGGAATTGCCCACTGCATCCAAAGCGACCACCAACAAGGATAAAGGCAAAGTGGCTGAGAACCCTAAAAGGAAGCCAATGAAGATGTCTATATCTTTAAGGGCAGATCCTAAGGGCAAGCAAAGTTCAACAGTCCCTAGCACTCAACATGCTAAGTCTTACCAATCCAAGGGTAAAGGGAAAACTGTTGAAGCTTCTAAGTCTCAAGCCAAGACACGAGAGACAAAGGATCTACCTCCTAAAAAGAGGAGTAATGTCTATGTGTCACGTTATCCGGACTGGAGATGGTCCAACCGGACTAACATTGAGGGGGAAGATTCTGAAGCTTCCACTGGGTCGCTTCAGATTCCCAAAACTTCTCAAGCGAGTCGGGGTCAAAACCCTAGTTGGACCGCTTTGAGGAAACCAAGCGAGCCTCTTCGACAGACTAGAAACCCTAAGTCAGTCTCTAAACCCAAAGCTAATCCGAAGCGAGTCGCTTCAGGATTTAAGCAAAGTGGGAAGAGCATAGGTAGGACTGAAGCGAGCCGCTACCCCTCTTGCACACACTGCTGCACATGTGAAGCTGCTTTAAGGCAGAAGTCACAGTTTTCGAAGGTCGAGAAACCCAAAGCACAAGCTTTCTTTCAAAAGAAAGTGAAGCAAGTGTGGGTACCTAAGGGAACTAACCTGCAAGGACCCAAACTGATTTGGGTACCAAAATCTGTCTAATTGCAGGTGGGCGCCGTGGATCCCATGCCAAGTGAGGGTCAACAAGTTTGGTACTTGGACAGTGGATGTTCAAGGCACATGACCGGCATGAAAGCTCTACTTCAAGACTACATTGAGAAGAAGGGTCCACACGTTACTTTTGGTGATAACTCTCGAGGAAGCACCAAAGGGTACGGCGCACTGAAAGTTGGAAAACTCACAATTGAAGAAGTCTCCTACGTGGAAGGACTTAAGCACAACTTGTTATCCATTTCACAATTCTGTGACAAGGGATACAAGGTAGAATTCATTTCCAACAAGTGCATTGTGAAGAGCAAGCTCACATCCCAGATTGTGCTTACTGGAATAAGACAAAGGAACGTCTATATAGCACAATGGGACAGCTGCAAAGTGGAGACGTGCTTAGTAGCAAGGAGTGCTACAGAGATTGGACGGCTATGGCACAGACGCTTGAACCATCTCAACTTCAAAGCAATCAATCGCTTAGCTCGTAAGGGTTTGGTGCAAGGCATACCAAATGAGGTCTTCATCAAAGACCATCCATGCTCACCATGCCAACTAGGGAAGCAGACGAAGAAGCATTTTGCCAGTCTCGAAGAAGCCTCATCAAAGCGAGTGCTCGAGCTGCTTCACATGGATCTGTTTGGTCTAGTTACTCCAGTTAGCGTAAATGGAAGGAAGTACACTCTGGTTGTAGTCGACGACTTTTCTCGCTACACTTGGGTCGTATTTCTCTACAGCAAGAAGGAGACTCTGACCAAGCTACCACAACTGCTCAAGCGATTGGCTGTGGAGAAGAATCAAGCTATCGTGACCATCCGCTCCGATAAAGGCACAGAGCTCTTGAACTCTACCATTCAAGCTTACTGCATGGAGCATGGCATAGCACATCAGACTTCCTCAGCACGCACACCTCAGCAGAATGGAGTTGCTGAAAGAAGAAATCGAATCATCAAGGAAGCTGTTCGAACCATGATTGCAGACTCAAAACTTCCAATGAAGTATTGGGCTGAAGCTGCCAATACAGCATGCTACACGCAGAATCGAACACTTCTCTGCAAACGACACGACAAAACACCATATGAAATATGGACAGGGAGAATTCCTAACATATCTTATTTCCATATTTTTGGTTGTAGGGTCTTCATCCATGACAATGGGAAGTCACAGTTGAAAGCCTTTGAAAGCAAAGCTGATGAAGGAATATTCTTAGGATATTCTACATCAAGCAAAGCTTACAGGGTATTCAACTGTAAAACCCTAATCGTGGAAGAATCACCCCATGTCGTATTTGATGAATCTTCTTTAAGTCATCCACAGGAACAGGATCAATCTAAAGACGGAAAGTCAAGTGAGGAACCCATCAACACTCTTACTTGGGACATACTTGAGGATGAAGAAGAAATCAAAGGCTCAAGCGAGCAGAAGGTCCAAGGAACAGATGAAGCTGCTGCCTACACTTCATTCACCCCACTTCAATCCCAGCCGATACAACCACCACCCACCGAAACCATCCAGATTTCCGAAACCCATGAAACCTCATCACCTACCCAATCCCCCTCGACATCGGCAGCTACAGCCGATACCGCCCAAACCGTCGGAGAACTTCCCATCATCCCTCAATTCATAACCCCTGTCCTCACCGAACACAAGCGGGCCCTCGAACGCTATGTTCGAGACAGAGAGCAAGCCGCGGAGACAATCAACCTTCGCTACAATCTTCACTCCGCAAGTGTTGAATGGAGCGATATATTTTACACCAACGTAGTAGACTTTCTAACGTACATTACGTACCGAGGAACGGAATACTACAAGATCTTCAGGCTCCTCAAAGCCTTCTCAGAGGAGGAGTTGATCCAGATGGAAGCCAAACTGCTCAATTTTATCGGCGAAAATGGCTTCCATGCCTTCCTTGAAGGGACCAGCTTCTGGGAGAAGCTGGATGCCAAGGTGAAGGAATCATATCCACTTGCCACAGTTCCAAAGCGAGTGCCCTCATCCCATGAGAGGAAGCTCATCTGGGAGTATAAGGAGGAGATGGAGATGAAGGATGCTGAGATTGCTAGTCTCCAAAGCGAGATTACCAAGAAGAGCGATGAATTGGAGAGGAAGGCGGGGGAGGTCATTGGTCTTAGAGAAGACTTTGACAAGAAGAAGAAGGAATTGGCGGATAAGGTGGAGGAGAAGGAGAGGCTTCTAGAGGAGAAAGAGAAGGCGCTGGAGGCGCAGGTGAAGCTAGTGGATGACAACACCAAAACCATCACTGAACTCAAAGGCTTGCTTGAGGCAGAAAGAAGCCGCTTGAGGGAAGTTAATGCCAAGCTCATCACTATTGGCAAGGAGAAAGTGGAGCTGGAGAAAGAAGTAAAGAAGGTGAAGGTGAAGCTGGAGGATAGGGAGGGAGAACTGGTGATGAAGGGAAGCGAGCTCCTCAATACCAAAAAGGCTCTTGACTCACTTCAAACTGAGTTGAAGGGAGTGAAAGAAGAAAGTGCAGTTGACAAGAGAGAGCTCGAGAGTCTAAGGAGTGGTGCGCAGGCAATTGACTTGAAAAACGCCGAATTATCCATCCTACTGCAGAAAGTCAAGAGGCTGAAAGAAACTCTCACTGTTAGGATCACTGCAGATGCCGAATTTCACAACTCTCTCAATCGGAGGGAAAGGAGGCTTGCAGTGATGAAGGCAGAACTTGAAGCTTCCAAAGAACACTTGGAACTCACGCTTCAAGAAGAAACCAAGAAGATTACAAAAGCTGTAGAAGCGGAGCTGGAGGCTCGCTTCAGAGAGGTGGAGCCTTTAGAGAGCATGATGGCGTCAGTTGTTGAGCGAGAGAGGCAGTGCGAATATCTGCTTGAAGAGATATCTATCAAGACTGCAGAAATTGTGGCGCCATCCATGGACAAAACCCAGCAGATGCTTCAGACTGTCCTCAACACAGTCAATTCACTCTACCAATCCCTCTCCGGAAAGTCTATCATCCTAACCCCTGGCAGTGATGATGCCAAAAAGGGGGAAGGACAAATGAGGGAAGGGCAAGTAGAGCAAGGTGAAGCTGGAGGTTCAGGAGGAAGGAGAGTCGGTGTGGAGTTAATGTTGGAAGGAGGAAGTGGTGTTGGAGGAGATAAGGAGGAAGTAGATGTTGAAGCAAGGAAGGGGAAGGAAAAACTCTCGGAGAAGGAGTTACTGAAACAACTTGAAGAGCCCAGTAGGCCGCTTCAAGAAAAAGTGCTGAGTGCTTCTATTGCACGACATCCTCCAGTCACTGTGATCACGAAGGAGGAAAAGAGGGTGCAGGTGGAGAAGGATGCTGCCTTGGCGTGGGAGTTGGAGCAGGTGTTTAAACTAACAAAAGAATCTATTGCTGCAGGTGCTTCATCTAGCTCCCAAGTGGCCGCTACTCCCAAGGTGCCCACTTCAGACGCCGCGCCAGCTTCGACAGCCGCACTCACTACGACCACTGCTGCACTCAATTCGTCAGCAGTCGTCCCTCCAAGTGCTGCCAAGAAAGTCATGCCACCTCCCCCACCACCAAAGCAGTCATTGAAGCGAGCTGCTCCAGATTCCAAACAAGATGACCCCGAGACCAAGCGTCAAAAGGCCAAGCAAGCAGCTGCTTCAAAAAGTGGAAGGGAGGAGAGAAAGAGGAAAGAAAGAGAGGAGGGAAGGAGCGAAGAGGAGAGGAAGAAGAGGAGTCATGCCAGGCGTCTCCAAGTGATTGACGCACGGATCGAGGAGCAGTTCAGTGAAGTATTGCTTATTCAGTCCTCGTTGGTCCGAAGCGCGTTCATTCCCTTCATACCAGATGAGTCCGAAGCATGTGAAGCTCAAGCCATATTTGACGCATGCGACGTGACTACAAAGGAGATGGTTGAGTCGGGTCGATATCCTCACAAAGATGAACAAGATTACATTCGCAAACGACTCAATGCGAAGCGTCCGTCGTGGAACAGCGAGTCGGGAGCAAAATTCAAGAAGGTCATGGCTCAACTATCAAGCAGGACAGAAGAGGAGTTGGCCAAGCGAAGGATTGATCATCCAGATGCCAGGGAGATTGAGGAGTTCATTCCGAGGGATCTGCGCGATCTGTGGCTAGACTACAAGAACCTGTTTATCAAAGCTTACTACTTTTGGGAGGTAGTGCCACTTCAGGATCGTTGCTCTCGAATGAGTGCTCTCAGCAACTTCCTTTGCACGTATGACGAGAAGATGCGGAGGAAGATCTTCACCACCGCTGAACTGACTCAGCCCAAGCCTCTGATTGTCAAGATTCCTGCCATAAAACAATTCCCCATGCCTTATCATCCAGGAACTGATATTCCAGACAGAGGAATTATTGATGATGAAGTAACTGAAGCCTTCAGGCTGGAGAGTGCTTGGAGAAATCCCAGTATCCACACAGTAGACTCTATGGAATCAAGAGTTCTATCAACTTACTTGGATACTGCTGCTGAAGAAGAGGAGAAGAAGGAGGAAGAAGGAAAGGAGAAGGAGAAGGAGGATGAAGCTGCAGGAAACCTTTGAGTTTCAAGCTTCCGAAACATATCTTTTTGTGAACTGCCTTGTTCATCTATCTCACTTTTATTTCTGTCTTTTCTTGTGTCATTTACTCGCTTTGTGAATGACTTTACATTTTTGCTACAAACTCAGTATTTTAACCGAAAAAAATAAGGGAAGGAACTTAAAAGAATATTACAAACGAAACTGCAAAGGAAGCAGTCGCTTGGAGTTCCCTTCACGGTTAGATAGACTAGATGCATTTTTTTTTATCTAAGTCGAATGGGTTTTGGCATCATCAAAAAGGGGGAAATTGTTGGGAATTGTTAAGAACGAATATGTTAAGGGGGAACTTATAAGGGATATCTTAGTGTTTTGATTTGATCCCAAAACCCCAAAGCGTTCTGTTCCCAAGCGACCCATTTTGATATAGTTGATAAGTTAGAATTTTTCTAAAAGCCTACTCCGTTAGGATGGCTCTTTTATTTTGCTTAGGTTAGGCTTCAAAAGTTCTAGTGAAGGCCACTCACTTGAGTGTGTTTTTCAAACCGAAGCGGGTCAAGCAAACCGAAGTGAAGCGTGCCGAAGAATAGCGAAGCGAAGCGATCGCTACAGTAGATTCAAAGTGAGTCTGCCAAAGCGAAGCGAAGCGAGCGCTACAGTTCAAAGCGAAGCGAAGCGAAGCGAGCGCTACAGTGGAATCAAGTGAACCCACCAAAGCGAAGCGAAGCGTGCGCTACAAAGAAAAGCCGAAGCGAGTCAACGCGAGTCAACTCTTAATTAAGTAGCGTCACGAGAAATTTATTTCTCAAGTGACTCACTACAAATATGACCGCGAAGCGACTCACTTCAGAGCGGCCGCTACAACTTCAAAGCGAAGCGAGCCACTACCTACCAGAAAGCGACAGCGCAAATTCCCGCTCCAAATTTGAACTCCAGTCAACTGGAGATCTTCGCATTTATTACGAGATCTCCACGTGTCGAAAGCAGAGAGGAGCAAGGGAGTTGACTGCCAGGCCGACAAGGCGCCGTAACAGTACTGGGCCGCTCCAGTTACTGTTGAAATTGGAACTTAGCCATTTCCGGCAAAAGTCCAAATCTGCGCATCTGAAAAGTAGCCAGCCTGTGCAAGTACTGTCGAGAGGAGGAGGGACAAGGCCACCAACCAAGCAACGGATCTCAGCCAACCCTCCGCCTATAAATAGTGAAGGATGAAGACGAAGAATAGTAGAACACTACTTGAGCATTCAAGCGCACACAGTAAACAAACACTCCCCAGCTTTCTAGCAATCTTCGAGTCTTTGTTTACAAGTGTTCTCCGAGTTTCCAGTTCATCGGAACTCGTCTTCACAGCCTTCACACTTAGATTCTAAGCCCACTTCATATATCCGAAGCTTAGAAGAAGAACTCTAGCCAATCTTTGCATCTATTGTAAAGAGTTCTTCATAGTGTGTCGTCAACCAAAAACCCTATACTTGTCTGTTAGGTTTTAAGTGTTGTCGTTAGGTTGTTTCGATCCAAGGCTCTTCTTTCATCGATTGAAGAAGCCTCGATCATAGAGTTGAGATCCAAGCTTACACTTACACCGTTTGTGTGAAGCTCGATTGAAGCTAGGCTGTAAGGAGAGCCCGGAATCTCCCTGTTGTTCGGTCAGAAGCGAGTGAAGCTTCGTGTCCAGTTTAGGTCTTAGTAGTGAACCCGTAATCACTGCACTGTTCGTCAGATCCAGGCGAGTGAAGCCCGATCTCGACCAGGTTTTTGAAGGACCCGTAACCTTCAAGTTCTTGAGTGAAGAGAACAGTTGCCGTCGTGCAACAAAGTGGACGTAGGAGCGTTATCTCCGAACCACTATAAATCTCTGTGTCGTATCTCTCTTAACTTAATCTCTTTACAGTATTTGATTATCCATTGCACGTGCATATAAACAAACTTAACTTGGATTTTCAATTACTTAGGAAAGATTATAGCTCACCAAATTCCGCATAAAGAGTAAAGTCTCACTCTTGATCAAGCTCTAAGCTTAGGTCAAGAGATTCGTGATTGCTTTAGATCTAGCCCTCGGCTAGGTTTTAGTATTTCCAAAGAGCACTTTACTTTATACTCTGAGTTAAGGAATTGAAGTTGAAAAACTTCAAAATACGTATTCACCCCCCCCCCCCCCCCCTCTACGTATTTTTCCTATAGCAAACCGGGACCAACACAAACTAATCTGGAAATTTCAAATACTTAGGATAGATTTTAGCTCACCAAATTCCGCATATACGAGTAAAGACTCCCTCTTGATCAAGTGTTCACTTCGGTCAAGCAGGCAAGCTACATACTGTAGATCTAGCTTCAGCTAGGTCTTAAGTTTCAAGTGAGCTCTTTACTTGTCACTCTGAGTTAAGGGATTTGAAGTTGAAAAACTTCAAAATACGTATTCACCCCCCCCCCCCCCCCCCTCTACGTATTTTCCCATTAACAAACCGGGACCAACAAGTGGTATCAGAGCAGCGGTTCTTTCGAGCCTCTGCTTTGCATATCCGAAGCGAGTCCCCACTCGCTTCACGTTGTCTCACTGAACCGGATCCTATTTTCCTAAGTGCATCAAAACCTCACCCACGCATATTGCATTTACTGCTGATAGTTTGCGATGTCTACATACAGTGCATCAAATCTTCCACAGTTCTCGATCGAAGGATACGAGATATGGAGTTTCCGTGTCGAAAGCTTTCTATGCTCAATCCACGACCGGATGTGGGAAGTCATTGAAGACGGACCAATTGAGATCAAGAAAGCCATATCTGTGGATGTTCCAGCTGCTGAAGGTCGTCCAGCCCACGTTCGACAACAGTACGTGGAGAAGGATAAGGATGAGTATACTCCAAATGACTTCAAAGTTGCCAATCTCGACAAGATTGCACGTCACACGATGCAGAGCACCGTGTCGGATGCCTATCTACCACGGATAAGGAAATGTGCAACGGCAAAGGAAATGTGGGAAACCCTAGCCCTCATTTCTCAGGGCACAGACAAAATCAAGGAGAACAAGCTCGCCGTTCAGATGCGGGAGTTTGAAAATCTGGTGATGAAGTCCGGAGAATCCATCGACGCCTTCGAGCTGAGAGTTACCAACATTACTGCAACTCTCAACTCGCTTGGGAAGGAACTCACAGACAAGGAAGTAAACCTGAAAATAGTTCGTGCTCTCACAAGGAAGTGGCAGACTATGAAGGAGCTATATCTAGCCACCAAGGATCTAACGAAGCTCACGCCAGAAGTGTTGTTCTCAGAGCTTAAAGCTCACGAGTTTGATCTGAATCGAATGAGCCTCGACGAAGAGGATGAAGCGCCCACTATGTCAAAAGGAGTAGCATTCAAAGCTGCCGAAGGGCCAAGCGAGCAGTCGCTAGCCAAGATGACGAGAGAAGAATTGGAAGAACACATTGCGTTCTTATCCAAGAACTTCAACAAAATGAACTCTCGAGTGGGCAAGTACAAAAGATTCTACAAGCAGTACAAGGGGAGGAGTAATGATGCTCGAGAAGGAAAAGGAAAGAGAGAAGAGACGACCAAGACGATCCCGCGCGACATGATGGAAGTGGAGTGTTACCACTGCCACAAGATGGGCCACTACAAATCCGACTGCCCAAAGCTCAGTGCTAAAGAGCGCGAAGAATTGAAGGCCAAGAGGGATGCCCCAAGGCGAGCGCTCGTAGCGAGTGAAGTGCCGGTCGCTACAACTGAAGATCCACCAAGCGACTCAGATGCATTCACAGATCCAAACTCCAGTGATGGTGAGGATCTTGGATTTATGGCGCTCACCGATGAAGAAACAGGAGAGGTATTCTTCTATCCTTCAATCACTTCAATTACACTAGCACACACTGTCAATGAGGAAGAACAATCCTCTACATGGAGTGAGTTGTTTGACAAACACCAGAAATTGTCAAGCGACCACGAAGTGGTAAAACAAGCTCTGTCTCAAAGCGAGAAGGAGAGCCAAAAGCTAGCCCGTGAGCTTGACGAAGTCAAACTTAATTTAAGGGCTATGACTAGTAAGTTCGAGGATCTCTTCGCTAGACACCAAAGCTTGGAGGGAAGGTATGAAGCCCAATCCACTCTAGTTGCCAACTTGAACAAAGCACCATATGCTAGGCAGGCACTAGAGGGCTCGCTTCTGCCTTTTGGTAGGAAAGCTGGCCTTGGATATGAGGGTGGACCTCCCAAGCCGACTGTCTTTGTTGGTGCATCACACACTACACCATCAGTCACTTTGGAATTGCCCACTGCATCCAAAGCGACCACCAACAAGGATAAAGGCAAAGTGGCTGAGAACCCTAAAAGGAAGCCAATGAAGATGTCTATATCTTTAAGGGCAGATCCTAAGGGCAAGCAAAGTTCAACAGTCCCTAGCACTCAACATGCTAAGTCTTACCAATCCAAGGGTAAAGGGAAAACTGTTGAAGCTTCTAAGTCTCAAGCCAAGACACGAGAGACAAAGGATCTACCTCCTAAAAAGAGGAGTAATGTCTATGTGTCACGTTATCCGGACTGGAGATGGTCCAACCGGACTAACATTGAGGGGGAAGATTTTGAAGCTTCCACTGGGTCGCTTCAGATTCCCAGGGTTTCTCAAGCGAATCAGGGTCGAAACCCTAGTTGGACCGCTTCGAGGAAACCAAGCGAGCCGCTTCGACAGACTAGAAACCCTAAGTCGTCTCTAAACCCAAAGCTAATCCGAAGCGAGTCGCTTCAGGATATAAGCAAAGTGGGAAGAGCATAGGTAGGACTGAAGCGAGCCGCTACCCCTCTTGCACACATTGTTGCACGTGTAAAGCTGCTTCTATGCAGTACACCAAGTTTTCGAAGGTCGAGAAGCCCAAGACACAAGCTTCATCTCAAAAGAGAGTGAAGCAAGTGTGGGTACCTAAGGGAACTAACCTGCAAGGACCCAAACTGATTTGGGTACCAAAATCTGTCTAATTGCAGGTGAGCGCCGTGGATCCCATGCCAAGTGAGGGTCAACAAGTTTGGTACTTGGACAGTGGATGTTCAAGGCACATGACCGGCATGAAAGCTCTACTTCACAGCTATATCGAGAAGAAGGGTCCACACGTAACCTTTGGTGACAACTCTCGAGGAAGCACCAGGGGATACGGCGCACTGAAAGTTGGAAAACTCACAATTGAAGAAGTCTCCTACGTGGAAGGACTCAAGCACAACCTGTTATCCATTTCACAGTTCTGTGATAAGGGGTACAGGGTGGAGTTTATTTCCAACAAGTGCATAGTAAAAAGCAAACTCACATCCCAGATTGTGCTTACTGGAATAAGACAAAGGAACGTCTATATAGCACAATGGGATAGCTGCAAAGTGGAGACGTGCTTAGTAGCAAAAGGTGCTACAGAGATAGGATGGCTATGGCACAGACGCTTGAATCACCTTAATTTCAAAGCTATCAATCACTTAGCTCGAAAGGGTCTGGTGCAAGGCATACCAAATGAAGTCTTCATCAAAGACCATCCATGCTCACCATGCCAACGAGGGAAGCAGACAAAGAAGCACTTCGCCAGTCTCGAAGAAGCCTCATCAAAACGAGTGCTCGAGCTGCTTCACATGGATCTGTTTGGTCCAGTTACTCCAGTTAGCGTAAATGGAAGGAAGTACACTCTAGTCGTAGTTGACGACTTCTCTCGCTACACTTGGGTTGTATTTCTCTTCAGCAAGAAGGAGACACTGACCAAACTGCCACAACTACTCAAGCGATTGGCTGTGGAGAAGAATCAAGCAATTGTGACCATCCGCTCCGACAAAGGGACAGAGTTCTTGAACTCAACAATTGAAGCGTACTGCACGGAGCATGGCATAGCACACCAAACTTCTTCAGCACGCACACCACAGCAGAACGGAGTTGCTGAAAGAAGAAATCGAATCATCAAAGAAGCCATTCGCACCATGATTGCTGACTCAAAGCTTCCGATGAAGTATTGGGCTGAAGCTGCCAACACTGCGTGCTACACACAGAATCGAACGCTTCTCAACAAACGGCACGACAAAACTCCATATGAAATATGGACAGGGAGAATCCCTAACATATCTTATTTCCATATTTTTGGTTGTAGGGTCTTCATTCACAACAATGGGAAGTCGCAGTTGAAAGCTTTTGAAAGCAAAGCAGATGAAGGAGTATTCTTAGGATACTCTACGTCTAGCAAAGCCTACAGAGTATTCAACTGTAAAACCCTAATTGTGGAGGAATCACCCCATGTCGTATTTGATGAATCTTCTTTAAGTCTTCCACAGGAACAGGCTCAAGCAAATGAAAAGGATCAAAGCAAGGAACCCTCAAATCAACTCACTTGGGACGTGCTTGATGAAGATGATGAGATCAAGGACTCAAGCGAGCAGGATCCGAAAGGAGAGGTCGAAGCTGTCCCCAAGTTTCCTGAAGCTAGTGCTGGCCAAGCACCCAATCCAGTCGCTTCAGACGGTGAAGCGAGCGACAAGGAAGCGGGTGAAGATGAAGCTGGCGGATCAAAGCGAGCGTGGCTCAAGGATCACTCACCTAGCCAAATCATTGGAGATCCATCCAAGGGTGTAGTGACCAGAAGTCAAGTGTTTGGAGAAAGTGCCATGTTCAGTTGCTTTCTCTCAAACATTGAGCCATCCAGCGTGGAAGAAGCCCTAGCCGACTCCAACTGGGTGATCGCCATGCAAGAAGAGCTGAACCAGTTCACCAGGAATGACGTATGGTATCTCGTGGATCGTCCCAAATTTCAACATGTTATTGGCACCAAGTGGGTGTTCAAAAACAAAACGGACGAGGACCACAACGTTGTGAGGAACAAGGCGCGTCTCGTTGCCAAAGGCTACTGCCAAGAGGAAGGAATTGACTTTGACGAAACCTTCGCTCCAGTGGCACGTCTTGAAGCGATCCGATTATTTCTAGCCTATGCAGCGGCCAAGAAATTCAAAGTGTACGAAATGGATGTGAAGAGCGCGTTCCTCAACGGCGAATTGAAGGAAGAAGTGTATGTGGAGCAGCCACCGGGTTTCGAGCAGGGAGATAAAGTGTATCGCTTGAAGAAAGCCCTATATGGATTGAAGCAAGCTCCCAGAGCTTGGTATGACACACTATCTCAATTCCTAGTGGAGAATGGCTTCCACAAAGGGAAAATAGATCGGACTCTCTTCACCATCAACCATGGAGAAGATATGCTATGGGTCCAGATCTACGTAGACGACATCATATTTGGATCACCAAACCAGTCGCTTAGCGAGAAGTTTGGAGAGCTGATGAAGACCAAATATGAGATATCGATGATTGGCTTGATGAGCTGCTTTCTAGGTCTTCAAGTGAAGCAGCAGGATAATGGAATTTTCATAAACCAAGCCAAATACACTCGAGATATGCTTGCCAAGTTTGGTGTTCAACATGCTAAAGCTGTGAAGATCCCAATGAATACCAACTGGAAGATGGAGCCAGACGAAGGAGGAAAATCTGTAAATCCCACAGATTATCGTGCCCTAATCGGGTCACTACTCTATCTCACTGCAAGCCGGCCAGATATTGCTTTCGCAGTCGGTGTCTGCGCTCGCTTCCAAAGCAACCCCAAGCACAGCCATCTTGAAGCTGCCAAGAGAATTCTTAGATATTTGAAGGGCACTATCAATATGGGGCTGTGGTATCCAGCGGAGGACAATTTGGAGCTCACTGGATATTCCGATGCTGACTATGGAGGGTGCCGAGTCGATAGGAAATCAACGTCTGGCACGTGTCAGTTCTTGGGAAGTAAGCTGATCTCGTGGTTCTCAAAGAAGCAAACCAGCGTAGCCACTTCAACAACTGAAGCGGAATATATGGCCGCAGGAAGCTGCTGTTCTCAAATCCTATGGCTTCGTCAACAGTTGAAGGACTACAAAGTTGAAGCGAATGAAATTCCAATCTTCTGCGACAACAACAGTGCCATATGTATTTCGCAGAATCCAGTGCTTCACACCAGGTGCAAGCATGTGGAAATTCGACATCATTTCATTCGAGATCATGTCGAGAAGAAGGATATCAAGCTCGAGAAAATTCATACCGATCTCCAGCGAGCAGATATCCTCACCAAGCCTCTAGCAGAGTCTCGATTCAATCAGCTATGCATGGAATTAGGGTTGTTAGACCCTGGTGAAGAATGCTAGTTCCGGGATGCACGAAGGAGTGTTCGCTTGTTCTCTTGTGCGTCACTCGCTTCGGATCTTCACCAACTCAAGCGAGTCACTTCAATTCCCACTCGCTTGAAGAAAATGAAGTTAGGTGGAGAAAGGTGGAGTATTGGAAGAAGTTCCCTACCAACTTATTGGAATTGTTAAGTATATGGTTAAGGGGGAACTAATGTTTACTCGCGGAGCAAGCTACTTCCAAAGCGAGCAAGAATGCTGCTATCTCAAATTCTGCATCGCTTCAATTTGCCCTAGCTTGGGTCAAAGCGAGCCGACTGCAGATTCATTCCTTAGAATGTAGGAAAGCTTGAAGGTTTACCTTTTTATACAAAAGGTTGCAGGGCTGGTGACATGCTTCTGCGTAAAATACGAGATTGTCTTGTCAGAGCATTCTCATTGTCATCCTGTCCATTTCTGCTCTGAGATAAGGACTTGTACTCATCCCCCATTCGTCGTGAATAAGTACACTTACGTGATGCTCCCTTCGGGTTGAAGTAAGCTTATGTACTTTATTCATTTTCTCCCTCATTCTCTTCGATGGAGGACTCTCTAATTCGTAGAGGAAGACGAATGCCATGAAGATGAATGCCATGAAGATCTAACTCAACGTGTAGCATTCAACAAGTGGAGTCAACAACTTGAAGTCCAAAACAATGAAGTCTCCAACTAGTGGTATCAATCTCCTACAAAGTGAGATTGACTGGTAAGCGTTTCAATTTTAAGTACACTAAGTGAGCCGAAGCGTGCTAGAAACCTTCACTCACTACGTGGAAAATATAAAGTGAATCTGACACAAATACAAAGAGGAAAACATTCTTGTTTATCCTCGAAGTATGTAAGTCAGAAACATTTTAAAATTAAGCAAAGAAATTCAATTTCTTATTCCAGTCGCTTCAAATGGCCAAGCGAGTGCTTCGTCACTCAAAGCTAGCCATCGCAAGCGAGTGCGGAACAGTCCTCAAGCGAATGCCTCTCAAGCGAGTCAAGGCCAAGCGGCCCAACTCGAAGCGAGCGGGCATGAAGCGAGTATGAGCTGTCTGCACTCGAGTGCAATTTTACTTTCTGCTGTGCATTTAATGCAGGTGCAGGAACGACGAAAATAACGGGCGCGTGTTCACACGTTTGAATTTAAAGCGGGAAAAGGCGGAGAAGATCCAGCCGTCGAATCTTAACAGCCCCCAATCTGGAGCCGTTCGATCAACGCCGTATACGACAAGCCAACCACAGCAGGCCACGTAGCGACGCCGAGCAAGTGGCGGTTCACTTTTACTGTGATGACGCCGGACACGTCAGATCCATCACCGCACGTCCGCCGCCTACCTACAGGATTTTCGGTGATATTACCGTCCTACCCTTGCCACGTCAGACATGACCTAACTCTATATATATGGAACGAGGCAGAACTGCAGAACCTTTCACAGCCTTCTAAAATTTCCATTCTCGTGCTTAGATCTGCATTCTTTGCAACTCACGAGTCTCAACCCTTTCTACTTCATTGTTAAATTTTCTTCAAATCCTTTGAAAATCCACCATGGGCAAGAAAAAGAATACTGAGACAATGGAGGAGTTCATGACGAATGTTGGCGAGCACATCAACGTCGAGCCCCATCTCGACCCTATTGTCGTTGAAGTTAATGGTTTCTTCCGTAGAGCCGTGACCACGGCCGGTCTATGGAAGTTCATAACGTTGGTGCCAACGAAGATTTTGGCAAAGGCAGTGGGAGAAATCCTACTGAACTTGAGGAAGGATCAAAATACTTCCTCATTCACTAATCCACAAACCAGCAAGCCGGTGGAGGTGGATATGAGCGAACTTATCGAAGTGTTCGATCTGCAGAGAGAAGGAGGAGACTCTCTGTTAGATCTGGGTCTTTCGGCCGGTGTGCAGTATGTTCGATTTGCAACCGCCAGAGCAGATCCGAATTTCAAGGATGCCAACATTCGCAAGAGCTTGAAGATCCCTTTCAATCTCATTTGCGAACTCTTTACGAAGAGCATCGCCTGCTATGTTGGATCCCTTGATACGTTGTCAGAGACGAAACTGATCGGAACCGCCATGATCGTCGACAGTCTTGCCGGAACGAAGTTTAACTGGCACGGGTGGTTTCTCAAGCAAATTCAAGAGGCTGCTAACGACTTCGCGTTCGTTCCAGGAACTGCGAATAAGATTCTACGGAAAGGAAAATTAAAATTCTTTTCCAGACTGTCTGTCGCACTGGAGATGAAGTTTCCAGAGATGATATGGCCGGATTCCGACACCGTCATATACAACAAGCAGACTATCTTCTACGATTCATGGAGGAAAACGAAGGTTCTGATGGATTTGGGACTTCTTGAGGTAGAAGTGCCCATTGCTAGACCAGTTGCCGAAAGGCAAGCTGAAGAAGGCCAAGCGAGCCAGATCGCTTCACCCGTGAAGCGAGCCAGGTCCAAGCGAGGCAAAAAGATGAAGCGAGTCGCTTCAATCGTTCAAGAAAGCGAGGCGGCGGAGGAGCCGCTTGAGAACGTCGAAGTGACTCAAACCCAGCCTTCACCAACCAAAGCCCAATCCCCACAACTCCAAATCACCCAAATACCAGAACCCCAATCTTCATCAACCCAACAACCACCAAAACAGATAACCCCCCTCTCTCCCCGTGAAGAAGAATCAGCATCTTGTTTCCACATTCCCATTGTTCCATTCCTCAGCACAGATGAAGCTGCTGCCTACACTTCATTCACCCCACTTCAATCCCAGCCGATACAACCACCACCCACCGAAACCATCCAGATTTCCAAAACCCAAGAAACCTCATCACCTACCCAATCCCCCTCGACATCGGCAGCTACAGCCGATACCGCCCAAACCGTCGGAGAACTTCCCATCATCCCTCAATTCATAACCCCTGTCCTCACCGAACACAAGCGGGCCCTCGAACGCTATGTTTGAGACAGAGAGCAAGCCGCGGAGACAATCAACCTTCGCTACAATCTTCACTCCGCAAGTGTTGAATGGAGCGATATATTTTACACCAACGTAGTAGACTTTCTGACGTACATCACGTACCGAGGAACAGAATACTACAAAATCTTCAGGCTCCTCAAAGCCTTCACAGAGGAGGAGTTGATCCAGATGGAAGCCAAACTGCTCAATTTTATCGGCGAAAATGGCTTCCATGCCTTTCTTGAAGGGACCAGCTTCTGGGAGAAGCTGGATGCCAAGGTGAAGGAATCATATCCACTCACCACAGTTCCAAAGCGAGTGCCCTCATCCCATGAGAGGAAGCTCATCCGGGAGTATAAGGAGGAGATGGAGATGAAGGATGCTGAGATTGCTAGTCTCCAAAGCGAGATTACCAAGAAGAGCGATGAATTGGAGAGGAAGGCGGGGGAGGTCATTGGTCTTAGAGAAGACTTTGACAAGAAGAAGAAAGAATTGGCGGATAAGGTGGAGGAGAAGGAGAGGCTTCTAGAGGAGAAAGAGAAGGCGCTGGAGGCGCAGGTGAAGTTAGTGGATGACAACACCAAAACCATCACTGAACTCAAGGGCTTGCTTGAGGCAGAAAGAAGCCGCTTGAGGGAAGTTAATGCCAAGCTCATCACTATTGGCAAGGAGAAAGTGGAGCTGGAGAAAGAAGTAAAGAAGCTGAAGGAGAAGGTGGAGGATAGGGAGGGAGAACTGGTGATGAAGGGAAGCGAGCTCCTCAATACCAAAAAGGCTCTTGACTCACTTCGAACTGAGTTGAAGGGAGTGAAAGAAGAAAGAGCAGTTGACAAGAGAGAGCTCGAGAGTCTAAGGAGTGGTGCGCAGGCAATTGACTTGAAAAACGCCGAATTATCCATCCTACTGCAGAAAGTCAAGAGGATGAAAGAGACTCTCACTGTTAGGATCACTGCAGATGCCGAATTTCACAACTCTCTCAATCGGAGGGAAAGGAGGCTTGCAGTGATGAAGGCAGAACTTGAAGCTTCCAAAGAACACTTGGAACTCACGCTTCACGAAGAAACCAAGAAGATTACAAAAGCTGTAGAAGCGGAGCTGGAGGCTCGCTTCAGAGAGGTGGAGCCTTTAGAGAGCATGATGGCGTCAGTTGTTGAGCGAGAGAGGCAGTGCGAATATCTGCTTGAAGAGATATCTATCAAGACTGCAGAAATTGTGGCGCCATCCATGGACAAAACCCAGCAGATGCTTCAGACTGTCCTCAACACAGTCATTCACTACATCAATCCCTCTCTAGAAAATCTATAGTCCTAACCCCTGGCAGTGATGATGCCAAAAAGGGGGAAGGGCAAGTAGAGCAAGGTGAAGCTAGAGGTTCAGGAGGAAGGAGAGTCGGTGTGGAGTTGATGTTGGAGGGAGGAAGTGGTGCAGGTGAGAAGGAGGATGAAGCGAGGTCTCTGGGCAAGACAAAACTCACGGAGGAGGAGTTATTAAAACAGCTTGAAAAGCCCAGTAGACCACTTCAAGAAAAAGTGCTGAGTGCTTCTATTGCACGACATCCTCCAGTCACTGTAATAACGAAGGAGGAGAAGAGGGTGCAGGTGGAGAAGGATGCTGCCTTGGCGTGGGAGTTGGAGCAGGTGTTTAAACTAACAAAAGATTCTATTGCTGCAGGTGCTTCATCTAGCTCCCAAGTGGCCGCTACTCCCAAGGTGCCCACTTCAGACGCCGCACCAACTTCGACAGCCGCACTCACTTCGACCACTGCTGCACTCACTTCGTCAGCAGTCGTCCCTCCAAGTGCTGCCAAGAAGGACATGCCACCTCCCCCACCACCGAAGCAGTCATTGAAGCGAGCTGCTCCAGATTCCAAACAAGATGACCCCGAGGCCAAGCGCCAAAAGGCCAAGCAAGCAGCTGCTTCAAAAACTGGAAGGGAGGAGAGAAAGAGGAAAGAAAGAGAGGAGGGAAGGAGCGAAGAGGATAGGAAGAAGAGGAGTCATGCCAGGCGTCTCCAAGTGATTGACGCACGGATCGAGGAGCATTTTAGTGAAGTATTGCTTATTCAGTCCTCGTTGGTCCGAAGCGCGTTCATTCCCTTCATACCAGATGAGTCCGAAGCATGTGAAGCTCAAGCCATATTTGACGCATGCGACATGACTACAAAGGAGATGGTTGAGTCGGGTCGATATCCTCGCAAAGATGAACAAGATTACATTCGCAAACAACTCAATGCGAAGCGTCCGTCGTGGAACAGCGAGTCGGGAGCAAAATTCAAGAAGGTCGTGGCTCAACTATCAAGCAGGACAGAAGAGGAGTTGGCCAAGCGAAGGATTGATCATCCAGATGCCAGGGAGATTGAGGAGTTCATTCCGAGGGATCTGCGCGATCTGTGGCTAGACTACAAGAACCTGTTTATCAAAGCTTACTACTTTTGGGAGGTAGTGCCACTTCAGGATCGTTGCTCTCGAATGAGTGCTCTCAGCAACTTCCTTTGCACGTATGACGAGAAGATGCGGAGGAAGATCTTCACCACCGCTGAACTGACTCAGCCCAAGCCTCTGATTGTCAAGATTCCTGCCATAAAACAATTCCCCATGCCTTATCATCCAGGAACTGATATTCCAGACAGAGGAATTATTGATGATGAAGTGACTGAAGCCTTCAGGCTGGAGAATGCATGGAGAAATCCTAGTATCCACACAGTAGACTCTATGGAATCAAGAGTTCTATCAGCTTACGTGGATACTGCTGCTGAAGAAGAAGAGAAGAAGGAGGAAGAAGGAAAGGAGAAGGAGAAGGAGGATGAAGCTGCAGGCAACCCTTGAGATTCAAGCTTCTGAACATATTTTTTTGTGAACTGTCTTGTTCATCTATCTCACTATTATTTCTGTCTCTTCTGTGTCATTTACTCGCTTTGTGAATGACTTTACATTTTTGCTACAAACTCATTAATTTAACCAAAAAAAAAAAGGGGAAAGGAACTTAAAAGAAAATTACAAACGAAACTGCAGAGGAAGCAGTCGCTTGGAGTTCCCTTCACGGTTAGATAGACTAGATGTATTTTTATCTAAGTCGAATGGGTTTTGGCATCATCAAAAAGGGGGAAATTGTTGGGAATTGTTAAGAATGAATATGTTAAGGGGGAACTTATAAGGGATATCTTAGTGTTTTGATTTGATCCCAAAACCCCAAAGCGTTATGTTCCCAAGCGACCCATTTTGATGTAGTTGTTAAGTTAGAATTTTTCTATAAGCCTACTCTGTTAGGATGGCTCTTTAATTTGCATAGACTTTAAGCTTCAAAAGTTCAAGTGAAGGCCACTCACTTGAGTGTGTTTTTCAAAGCGAAGCGGGTCAAGCAAACCGAAGTGAAGCGTGCCGAAGAATAGCGAAGCGAAGCGATCGCTACAGTAGATTCAAAGTGAGTCTGCCAAAGCGAAGCGAAGCGAGCACTACAGTTCAAAGCAAAGCGAAGCGAAGCGAGCGCTACAGTGGAATCAAGTGAACCCACTAAAGCGAAGCGAAGCGTGCGCTACAAAGAAAAGCCGAAGCGAGTCAACGCGAGTCAACTCTTAATTAAGTGGCGTCACGAGAAATTTATTTCTCAAGTGACTCACTACAAATATGACCGCGAAGCGACTCACTTCAGAGCGGCCGCTACAACTTCCAAGCGAAGCGAGCCACTACCTACAAGAAAGCGACAGTATATTTCCCGCTCCAAAATTTGAACTCCAGTCAACTGGAGATCTCCGCATTAATTACGAGATCTCCACGTGTCGAAAGCGGAGAGGAGCAGAGGAGTTGACTGCCAGGCCGACAAGGCGCCGTAACAGTACTGGGTCGCTCCAGTTACTGTTGAAATTGGAACTTAGCCATTTCCGGCAAAAATCCAAATCTGCGCTTCTGAAAAGCAGCCAGCCTGCGCAAGTACTGTCGAGAGGAGGAGGGACAAGGCCACCAACCAAGCAACGGATCTCAGCCAACCCTCCACCTATAAATAGTGAAGGATGAAGACGAAGAAGTGCAGAACACTACTTGAGCATTCGAGCGCATACAGCAAACAAACACTCCCAGCTTTCATAGCAATCTTCGAGTCTTTGTTTTCCAGTGTTCTCCAAGTTTCCAGTTCATCGGAACTCGTCTTCACAACCTTCACACTTAGAGTCTAAGCCCATTCTATATCCAAGCTTAGAAGAAGAGCTCTAGCCATCTTTACACTTATTGTAAAGAGCTCTTCATAGTGTGTTTCGTCAACCAAAAACCCTATACTTGTCTGTTAGGTTTTTGAGTGTCGTCGTTAGGTTGTTTCGATCCAAGGCTCTTCTTTCATCGATTGAAGAAGCCTCGATCATAGAGTTGAGATCCAAGCTTACACTTACACCGTTTGTGTAAAGCTCGATCGAAGCTAGGCTGTAAGGAGAGCCCGGAATCTCCCTGTTGTTCGGACAGAAGCGAGTGAAGCTTCGTGTCCAGTTTAGGTCTTAGTAGTGAACCCGTAATCACTGCACTGTTCGTCAGATCCAGGCGAGTGAAGCCCGATCTCGACCAGGTTTTTGAAGGACCCGTAACCTTCAAGTTCTTGAGTGAAGAGAACAGTTGCCGTCGTGCAACAAAGTGGACGTAGGAGCGTTATCTCCGAACCACTATAAATCTCTGTGTCGTATCTCTCTAACCCTAAACTCTTATTTATTTGAATATTCACTGCATACTGCATTTAAACAAACTAATCTGGAAATTTCAAATACTTAGGATAGATTTTAGCTCACCAAATTCCGCATATACGAGTAAAGACTCCCTCTTGATCAAGTGTTCACTTCGGTCAAGCAGGCAAGCTACATACTGTAGATCTAGCTTCAGCTAGGTCTTAAGTTTCAAGTGAGCTCTTTACTTGTCACTCTGAGTTAAGGGATTTGAAGTTGAAAAACTTCAAAATACGTATTCACCCCCCCCCCCCCCCCCCCTCTACGTATTTTCCCATTAACAAACCGGGACCAACAAACTCCATTGGTCTTTTATGTAGCACATATATCCAAAAACTGCTTCAAGTGAGCATTTGGATCCTCCGTCGGTGAGCCTCCGTATTGGTTAGCTTGCACCATGTTGATGAGGGACGTCTTTGATAGGGACTAATATCAGTCTTGCCATGTGGCATTTCTTAGTGCTGACTAGACCATCCTTCAAAGAGCCTCAGATGACCTGTTTGGGACAGATGCCTAGGTTGCGTAGAGGCTATAAGGTTCTGGCCAGATCCTGGCTTATGCAGAAGCTGTCCCAGTTCCGCTGGCATCTGCTAGGAGTCAAGGATCTGCCTAACACACAGTCCGCATGACTCTATATGCCTTAGGGTGAGGACCACTAAATTGATGACGAAGAGAATCTTGTCTCCTTAGAAATTCCTCTTTTGTCCTCCCCTGGTACGATCATTCACCTTCTTGTCCTTTCAACACCTATAAATATTGAGTGATCACACAATTTCAAACACCTCTACTCCACACACACTATTCTATTCATACTCTCAATTTAGAGCAAACAGAGTCCTTATTCAAAGATTTTCTTCTCTCCTCACTTCCATCGACATTTTCCATCGGTGAAAAGGAGACTCCCTACAGCTCGAGCCGAAGGTATAATTCTTGTTGCCTATAGAGGACGAAGCATGAAGGCGCCTTGCGTTCTCTACTTTGCCCTCCCCTTTCTCTCTTGTTCTTCTACCTAAATGAGTTCTACGCTCCATGGATTTAACTGATTTTATGGTTGGAAACACCCTTTGCTTAATGTTTAGCTCGATCCTCTCTTTTATGTTCAAAGGGAGATGCTCTGTATAAAATGAGTTGTCTAAGCTAATAAATTGCTTAATCTCTTACTTGTTGTTGTTGTAATCCTTTATACATGAATACTCCTCACAAACTTGATGAATAATTACACAATTGTTGAAGATCTTTGACCCGGATCTAACAACTGGCGCTGTCTGTGGGAAGTTTTGAGTTTAAGACGTTGATTCCCTTTCTTATACGCGGATTTTTAACTTGTTATTTGCAATGCAGTTGAAGCTTTTGAGTCTGAAATGCTAATTTCTTCGGTATTACTGGAATTCTAGCTGGGTATGATAATATTGTTTTGAATTTGCTCTGTTAGCTCCTTGTGCAAGAGACGCCCGAGAGAAGGGCGTTAGAGCGAATGTATACTCGGTGTTTGTTAAGTAGTTTCCTTAGAAAACCTGCATATGAATATTGTGAATTAATTTCAGCTGGGCCTTTCATGAGGATTGAGCCGCGAAATCGGAAGCGATCTTAAGATTACGTTCTCCTCATAATATAAATTGTAATGACTGAATTATGCACTGTGTTTAGTTCGAAGGTTGTGAAGAATTGGAAGGAAAATCGAATCAAGATTACAGCAATCTTGAAGTGCATTCAGCTCATCTCTTCTAATTGGTGAGTTTAAAGTTCTAATGAAAATTGCAAACTATAAAATTAGCTTGTAAGTTATGAGGGATTGGTAATTACAGAGGAAGCACTACGATTCAAATGTAGTCGTAGGCCCCTGTATCACCATGAACCGAAAACACACAGAGTAAAGAACACTGAAAACAGAGAGCCAAAAATGACGAGGTCACCCCCCTCACCCTGATGAGGGGGCCCCACATTTGAAGGCAGAACCTCCTCAAAAGCCCTATCTAATAGGCAACACATTCGTAAGCCCTACACAGTAGGCAGAACCCTTCATAAAGCCCTATCTAATAGGCAACATCCTCATAAGCCCTATCTAATAGGCAACATTCTCATAAGCCCTATTTAATAGTCATAAATCTCGTAAGCCCTACACAGTATGCAGAATCCTCAAAAAGCCCTACGTAGATATGCACCATATATTAAACCCTATGAAAATAGGCAACATACTTCAAGCCCTATGAAAGTAGGCATCATGCATTAAGCCCTACGGAAATAGGCACCATCCATCCAACCTCGTACAAAGAGCATCACCCCTTAAGCCTTACATGAGTGGGCATAATTTATAAAAGCTTGTATAAATAGCTCCTAATCGTACAAAGACTTGTTAGAAACAAACAACATGCATCCGTTTAAGCCTCATTTCAAAAGCATCTGGAACTAATGCTATAAAAATCTTCAAACATTTGCAGAACCTTGCAAAGATGAATATTAGCTCAGATGCCGCTTCAAAAGAAGCCGGCCAAGCTCCTGGAAACTTGGAAAGTTCTTTGCCCGGGAACAAAGGGCATAATACAGCAATGACAGAGCCTAGTGTCAACATGGAAGCTCAGTTTTCCCCGACCATGCTCCTCCAGATGAAAGCACTCGTAGAGGGCGTGGTTGAAGGGGCCATCGAAAAAAGACTACATGTTTTGGGAGTGAACTCCAAAGACATAAATCCTCTGGGTGAAGCCCAAGAAGGAGGGGAGTAAAAGCACCCCCAAGTACAAAAGCAGAAGCCTGTTGCCCCAAGCATAACACAAGAACTGGCTACTAAATTGCCATCAATAACTACAGGACGCGAGGAAGGATTCTTCACTGACTGGGAATCCCCAGATGAAGAAGATCCTAAAGAACATGAAGAAAACCTCGACGAGGACATTGACAATGCATGGGCCAAGAAATATGCCCAGCAACAAGAGCAAATGAAGCTCCTGTTAAAAGAAGTGGAAAAGCTGAAAAAGTAGAAGCCAGTCCCAGAATGGACCTCGAAAGAGATAGAAGCAAGCGAAGGAGGAATTCGTTCTACAGATGAGGAAAGGAACCTAAAGCCTGTTCCAGCTCACAAAGGTGGGGGACACAGATCGGAACTTTTTTCCGTATATATCGACGAGAACAGCCCGTTCTCGGTAGATATCCAAACGGATCCAGTTCCCAACAACTTCAAAACAATATCCTGTGAATATCAGGGAAAGGGCGACCCTGAAGAGCACCTGATGAAATTTGAAAGCTTATGCCTCCTCCACCAGTATTCGAAAGGCATCAAGTGTAGAGTATTCCTCACAACTTTATCTGGAACTGCTCAACATTGGTTCAAGCAGTTACCAAAAGCCTCTATTCACTCCTTCATGGATCTGAGAGAAGTCTTCCTACAACAATTTTTCAGTGCTAAGAGGACTACTCGGAACTCCTTACACTTGACAACTATCAAGCAAGGTGTATAGGGTAAATCTACAATTGAGTTGGATCCGACTGGTTCGACCCGACTGATCAGATCCGACTGAAGAAGAGGCACTAGCAACCTGTCAAACAGAACAAACGTAAGAGTCCTTCGATGGACACGGGTGGGGTGTCAGCCGAAGTACCTCCGACGCTCAAGTCAGTGATCGGAACAAATAGTCGGAAAACAGTAATGAAACAATGTAAAACGAATAAGTGAAGAATGACAGAAATTCCGATTGAGATGGAGGTGAGTGAGAATGAGCAATGTGGAGATGATAGGCGGCGCCGTCTAACTGAAGTTCAGTAGACGCCGACTGATGGAGCGTGGAGGGTTTCAGAGGAGGAGTCAGTCGGCGAGTGGAATGCGTGAATGCTTGAGTGCGAGAGTGTGTGAGATCTTGTCTTTTGATGTGGCAGTCGGGAGTTTATATAGGACGGCCATCTGACTAGGGTTCTTTGTTCAAAACCCTAACCCGCCTGTAGTCGTTGAAAACGTGGGGGAGGTCTCTCCCGGCTGACTCGCTCCGTCCGTCCGTTCGGTAGTTAGTTGTGTTTATTCTAGATCCTTCAGCTGACTAGTTGGACCCTTAATTAGATATGGGCTCAGTCGGCCCGATAAAACAATATTTTGTTGAGCTAGCTGAACTATTCCGACTGGCTTATGGGCAGACTATTTGCGGGTAGTTGGAATTGGGCCAAACATGCATGTGTAATTTGGTTTGGACCAGTCAGACGGATTTTGTCCACTACACAAGGTGTCAACGAAAGTTTGAGAGACTATATGACACGCTTTAATGAAGCGTCTTAGAAATCCCAGGAGTGGAGCCAAAGTTAAAGGTGCACGCCTGCGTGGATGGTTTGAAACCAGGGCAATTCTTTGATTCTCTCATTAAGAAAGAATCTACTTCTTTCGAAGAACTGCTGACAAGAGTCCAAAAATATATCCATATGGAGGAAGCTATGAGTAGCAAGAAGGCTGACCTTGCCTCTCAAAAGGAAAAAATGCCAGAAGAAAGGAAAAGGCCGGCTCCAGATGCTAAGAAAGCCAATAAGAATGAACGGTTCTTGAGATCCTTTACTCCACTCACTAAGTAGCCTGTCGATCTGCTGGAGGTAGTCATGAGAAAACCAGGGGTCCAGGTCCCCATGGGACACAGGCAGCCTCCTAGGAACCCGCCTTCTGAAAAGTTCTGCAAATTCCACAACGACTTTGGTCACATGACAAATGACTGTAGGAATTTGAGAATTGCTATCGAAAAATTGATCCAAGAAGGGTAACTCTTGGAGTATGTCAAGAAAGAGACAGAACAAAACAAGAAGCGCAAAGAGGCTTATGAGAAAATGCCTGATGCTAGCTAGGGATCAGAACCCAAAGGTGTCATTAAAATGATATATGGAGGACCGACTGTAGGGGACTCCAACAGAAGTAGAAAAGCATCTGCCAGAGAATTGCACATGCATGAGAGACAAGAAGTCTAGAAAGTCGAAAAGGGTTTACCTGTACCAGAGATCTCGTTTGGAATAGAGGATAATCGAAATGTGATCCATCCGCATGATGATGCACTGGTCATCACGGTGGAGGTAGAAAGATATCAAGTCCAAAGGGTCTTCGTGGATACAGGAGCCGTAGTTAACGTAATCTTTGAAAATTGTTTCAACCAAATGAGCCTCCAGAAGCCTCTAAATGGTGTAGCTATGGCTTTGCACGGTTTCTCAGGAGATCCAGTAATGTCATTGGGCTCAATTGATCTAATGCTCACTTTAGGTTAAGGACTCACACGGGTGTCAAAGCCAGTCACTTTTTTGGTGGTACGACAAAGATCCTCTTACAATATTATCTTGGGGAGAACCGCATTGAATCCGTTCCAGGCTGTGGTCTCTACTTATCACTTGATGATGAAATTCCCGGTAGGAAGCATGGTAGGGAAAGTGTCGGGGGTGACTCAACCCTATTTCTAGAGTGTCAATAATAAAATAACCGAACTAGCTAGTAGTCCGGGTCGAACCACAAGGAGTGAATGTATCGATAGAAAATCAAGTAGTTCACGTAGTCCCTATCATACTATCTAAGCACATATTCATGAGTTTGATGTTTTATAACTAGGCAAGTAATGAGTAAGTAAAAATAACAAGCAAAAATAAAGGCAAGTAATGTAAAGAACAAGTAAAGGAACAAGTAGTAGAAAAAATTCGATAAAAGCAAGCAAGGATTCAAATGATTTCCGGTGTGATTAGGCTAAGGACTAGGCAAGTGATGTATCAAACCATTTTAATTCCTTTGAGTGACATTATTACATAAGTCAAGCTATCTCATCCTCCTAAGACTTGATAACTAGTGGATTAAATAACATGCGTACCATTCTAAACATATTACCAACTCCTAAAAGCACAATGCCTATTAATCTAACATCAATTCACACAATTCTTTCTAGGAGCAATGCAAATCACTACTAGATAATATGAGCAAGGATTCATGCCAAGTGCTATGAATGGAAGCTTCCTAAGCATTCCATCAAACACCTTATATGCACTCATGGTTGTCAATCATTCATGCAATTAAATACAATCAAATCCAAGGGCAACTCAAAGGAAAGGTAGATCCACATCAATAACCACCAAATCCTAGCCTAATTCACACCATCCATCATTTGAAACCTCTAAGAAAACTAGCCACTCATCATAGATCTAACAATCAAACCAACAAAAAGAAGAGAATTCATGGTAGAAATAACAAGGAAAGTAAAAGGAAATAAAATGCTTCAATAATCTTCAATCTTCAAGCTTCATCATCCAACAAAATTTGAAAGTACTAAAAAGGAAAGGAGGGAAAAGCTAGGGTTCTAAGCAATAATGCAAGAGTGAATTCAAGTGATCAAAGTTGCCAAATGAGGCAAATAACAAGGTATTTATAGATCTCCCACAAGTTGGGGTCAAATTGCAATAAGAAGAAACTTGAGTTGAGAAGGTGGGGTAAAAACTGTAATTTCTGGAAAGTTGAATGAAGGTTTGACTAGTGCATTTCCGTTTGACTTGTGCATTTTCGCCCACATTTCACAGTTTGCGCGCTCTCACGGTTTTGGCTTGTTCTCTCTCGTCCGACATTGGAAAATTAATCCGCAAAGTGCTACGATTTTCTCTTTCGATCCTCTTCGACATAGGATAAGTCAAACTTGCCCAGAAATTTGCCACAGCACCTGAAATAGGCACGGAAATCAAGAGAAAATGCAAAGCATATAGAAAACGCATAAGTATGAAAACCTATCATTTCCTATTCATTTAAGCACACATATCAAAGCCAAAACCTACTAAAAACATCTTGAAATGCATATAAAATATCGGTTTGTCATCAACACGTTGTACTGGTTGTCCCACAAGCTGTTCTCCAACCTCAAAGTTTTTCAACCTCCTCTTAAATAATTCTCCGATTTGGGATGCTTGAGTTGGGCAGAAGAGGCATAGGGAATTCCTTCACTGCTGGTATTTTCACAATGAGAGGCTTAGGATCAGCTTCCTCACGCTATGTGAAGATCTTCCGACATAGCTCCTCGTTGTAGTGACAGAGGAAGTTGTTGAGGGCATCCATTCTTGAGCACTGGTCTTGATAAGGCACTACTTCCCAATAGTAGTAGGCCTTGATGAACTTTTCCTTGCAAAAGAGCCACATTTCCAGAAGATCCCTGGAAATGAAATCTTCGATCACCCGTGCATCAAGATGGTTCCTTCTTCTCTCAGCCAATTCCTCCTCCGTTCAGCTAGACAGCTCCTTCATGATTTTGTGAAATTTGGCACCAGCTTCAGAATTGAATCGAGGCAGCTTTTCGTTCAGACGCTTGTGGATGAAATCAATTTCATCGGGAGAGTAGCGTCGGGAATTGGTCATTTCCTTGAGGGTCACCCTGCAAGTATCGATCATGGCTTGTGCCTGGCAAGCCTCAAATTCTTCGGGCGTGAAGGAGATGTACGAACTCCTTGAGATGGCCGATTGAATGAGCCTCACTTCATTCCAGTGCGACTCAATCCGTTTATCCACTACTTTCTCTCTGGCAAGCTTCAATCTCTTCTCCTTCTCCTCATGCTTCTTCTTTCCCTCCTCACTTCTCCTTCTCCGCTCCATGCGACCGGTCTTTCTAGCAACTGTCCTTTGGCGCTTAGCCGCAGGATCTTCCTCTCTTGTTTCCGGTGCCGTGCGCTTCAAGTGAGATTTAGGCGCAGGAGCTGGTGGGGGTGGCATCTGCTTTGTTTGATGAGGCACAATGACTTGGCTGGCGGAAGCGGCGCCAACAGTCGTTGAAGCGAGAGCAGCAGCAGTTGTAGCGGGCGCTTGGAATTGAGAACTTGTAGCGCCGGCTACGGTTTGCAAGGGTTCAGCGAGAGGAATTTCAGTTACTCCCGCAGTTTTCAAATTGAACTCTTGCTGCAGGGCAAGGGCCAGAGCTTCGTCTGCCGCATTCTGTTTTTCCTTTTGCGCGGCGGAGACGTCCAATGCTGCAAGCGAAGAGGCAAGCAGCTTCTCGGCATAAGGCTTGTGGGGCTCTTCTAGCACCTTGTCCTTCCCTTTTCTCCTAGCAAGCTCTGCTCGAGCTTCATCTGTCTCTTCCTCCTGGCCTCTACTTCCCCCTTCGATCAAGCCACTGGCTTCGATCCTTCTTCTTTCTGCTCCACTTGATCCTCCAACTTCCCTTCTTTCAATGATGGTTTTCTCAATATCTTTCCCCTTTTTGGCATCATCAAGACTGCCGGGGATGGTGGTGACTACCTTTCCGCTGATGGATTGGTACATAGAGTCGATTTTGCTGTAAACTGCATTAAGCATCTGCTCAGCTCGCTTCACAAAGACGTGCTCCTCAGATAGTACGAGTTTTGCAGTTTTGGTGGAAATTTCTTCCAGTAAGAACTGTCATTGATTCTCTCTCTCCTTCACCGACAACATCAGGCTCTCCAAGGGCTCCACTTCCTTGAATCGAGCGTTCAGCTCCGCATCAACTTCTCTTTGAATCCTCTTGCGCTCTTCCTGCAAGATGAATCCAAAATGGTTTTGGGCCGATTCGAGTTCTGCCCTGGCTGTAGCTAGGCTTCTCTCCCTTCTGATCAGAGAAGCATGGAATTGAGCATCAGCAGAAATCTTGACCGCAAAGTCACCCGCCAGCTTCTGTGCACGGTCGATTTGAATGGCCAGCTCCGCCTGCTTCAAATCAACGGCTTGAGCATTCTTCCGTCTGCTCTCCAATTCGCCCTTTTCTTCTTCACGTTCGAGTTTCAGGATTTTCATCTCCTTCTCGAGCGTGTCAAGTGCCTTCTTCATTCTGGTCAACTCGCTTCCGAGCTTGACCATTTCCTCCTCCTTCTTCTCTACTAGCTTCCTCTCCTTCTCAAACTTTTTCGTCAACTCCTTCTTTTCCTCCTCCACTGCCACCAGCTTGGCATTCACATCCCTCAATCTGCTCCTCTCAGCCTCAAGGGACTGTTTGAGCTCATTCCCACTCTTCTCCTTCTCTTCTATCAGCCTCTCCTTCTCATCCACAAGCTTTGCCTTCTCCTCGAGTTTCTTCTCCAACTCGGACTTGGATTTGTCAAACTCTGCTCGCAGATTTGTAATTTCCACCACCTTTATTTCCAACTCATCAGTCTTCTGCGTGAGCACGCTTTGAAGACTGGCAATCTCGTCGTTCTTCGCCATCAGCTCCTCGCCATGCACCTTCACCAACTCCTTCTCGCGTTCAGACAACACTCGCTCTGGGATTGAAGCGTCTTTGTATACTCGCTTCACCTTTTCATCAAGCTTCTCCCAGTAGCTTGCTTTGCTGATGAAAGCATGGAATCCATCCACACCTACGAAGCTGAGCAGCTCCGCCTCCTTCGCTTCAAGTATCTCTTCTGAGAAGGCCTTGCGGAGATTGAATACTTTGAAGTATTCAGTTCCTCGGTACTTGATGTATGTGATGAAATCAACGGCCTTTGTGAAGAAGTCCTCTGACATTTCCACTTCGGGGTAGCGAGCCCGAACTTCCTCTGCTGCCATCTCTCTATCCCTCAAGTAACGGGTTAGAGCCAGCTGTTCTGCAGATGGGGGTTGGGGCTTTGGAGGTGATATTAGGGTGGCTTCTGTATTGGCAGTTTGTGTGGTTTCGGTGGTTTCGATGGTTTCGGCTGAAGTAGTGGGTGAGTTGGGAGTTGAAGCTTGTATGGTTTCGGCTTGGGCTTGGGTGGTTTGAGTGATTTGAGGCTGGGTCTATTGAGTGGCTGGGGTGAAGAGGGTGTACATGTCCTCAATGTCTATACTGAGGAATGGAATTTTGGGTAAGGGAATTGATGAGGTAGACTCTTGGGGTGATGATTGGGGTTGAGTGAGAGGTTGGGCAGTAGTTGATGTTTGGGGCTCTTGAGGTGGCTGGGTTTGAGTTTGTACTGGGGGAGTTTGGGCTTGTATTTGTGTGGTTGATGGTTGGGCTTCTTGGGGTGTTTAATCTTTGGCTGGTGAGGGTTGGGTTTGTTCCACTTCTGTTCCAAATTCCTTCTCGAGCGGCTGCACCTCAGCCTCGCTCGCTTCTATTATTGCGGCTACACACCTCACTTTCATTGGTCGCTTTGACCTTGCTCGCTTCGGAGCAGCTCGCTTCGCTGGTGAAGCGGCTTGTTTTCCCTCTTCCGCCTCGCTACGTCTTTCAGCGACTGGAGCGGATGGGGGTACTCTGACGTTAACAATTCCCAGATCGATTGGGATTTTCTCCGACTTCCAAGTGTCGAAGAAAATAGAGTTCTTCTTGTAGTCGGCTGTGTCTTTCCATCTCCTGTTTTCAAACATTTTCTCCAGGGCATAGGAAATTTTGGAGAAGAATTTGAGTCTTCCCTTGCGGAGGATTTTGTCGTTGCTTCCCTTCTCAAACTTGAAGTCCTTGGCGACTTCATGGATTTGATTGATGAACCAGCCGTGCCAGTTGAATCTTGTCACGGTCAAGCTGTCGACTATGACCGTGACGGCGAAGATTTTGGTGTCGGAAGTTGGCTCAGTGAACCGACACCGCATAGCACCGATTTTGTATACAGCTCGCAAATGTAGTTGAACGGAACCTACAGATCCGTTCTGATGTTGCTGTGCTTCGGATCACCAAATTCTTCGTCCTTCTTAGTGGCAAACCGTGCATACTCGACATTGACAGATAACTCCAGATCTGTCAAGGAGTCCGGTCCTTCCTCCGGCAGATTGAAGACGTCGGCTATGGCTCTCAACTCGACCTTCACAGGCTTCCCGTCCTGTGGGTCTGTAAATGTTGAGGAGTTCTCTCCCTTCCTCAAATTTAATACAATCTCGGCAACGGCCTTGGCCAGAATTTTCTGTGGCCTTGCTGTGACATATTTCCACAAGCCGGGCGTGGTCACAGCCTTGCGGAAAAATCCGTTTTTGTCCACCACCTTCTCGTCGAGGTGGAGTTCGACGTTGATATTGAAGTCGAGCTTGGTCAGAAACTCCTCCATGGGTTGCGATGCTTCCTTCTTTCCCATATTATAAATATTTAGAGAGATTGAGAAAGATATAAGATGGTGGGGGGTTTGAGACTCGTGAGTTGCAGAGAAACGCAGAACTTGCACGAGAATGGCAATTTTTGAGAGTGATGAAAGGTTCTGCATATCTCCGTCATGACTCTTATATAGAGTTAGGGTTTGGCTGACGTGGCAGGGGCAAGAGAGTAATTTACTTCCTAGGTTACTGTTCGTAGGCGGCGGCCCCTCGGTGATGGATCTGATGTGTCCGGCGTCATCACAGTTAAAGTGAGCCACCATCTTGACTTGGCGCTCCACGTGGCCGTTTGTGACTCGTCTCTCCAATCGGCGTCGATCCAACGGCTAAGATACAGGAACTGTTGAGATTCAACGGCTGGATCGAGGGCGATTTTCCCGCTTCTCATTTAAATTGAGTTGCATGCGCTCGACTTTTCGGTATGTACACGCTCCTGCATTAAATGCAAAAGTTAAAAGTTAAATTTGCACTCGAGTGCGGACAGCTCATACGCTTCGCTTCGTACTTGCTCGCTTCGAGTGTAGTCGCTTGGCTTTTGCTTGCTTGCGAAGCACTCGCTTGGCGTGACTGTTCCGCACTCGCTTGCGATGGCTTGCTTGAGTGACGTAGCACTCGCTTGGCCATCTGAAGCGACTGGAATAAGAAATTGAGAATTTCTTTGTCATTGTTTAAAATGTTTCTGACTTACATACTTCGAGAATAAACAAGAATGTTTTCCTCTTTGTATTTGTGTCAGATTCATTTCATATTTTCCACATAGTAAGTGAAGGTTTCTAGCACGCTTCACATTATTTAGTGTACTTGAATTGAAACACTTACCAGTCAATCTCACATTGTAGGAGATTGATACCACTTATTGAAGTAACTTGTAGAGTCTGACTCCACTTGTTGAATCCACTTGATGGATCAGTTTTCAAGCTTGGACTTCATGGCATTCATCTCTTCCATCTTCCTCTACGAATTAGAGACTCATCCATCGAAGGAATGAGGGGGAGAATGAATAGAGTACACAAGCTTACTACAATCCAAAGGGGGGAGTTTCACGTAAGTGTACTTATTCACGATGAATGGAAGATGAGTACAAGTCCTTATCTCAGAGCGGAATAGGACAGGATGACAATGAGAATGCTCTGACAAGACAATCCCGTTTTTTACGCAAAGACATGTCACCAGTCATGCAACCTTTTGAAGTAAAAGGTAACTCTTCAAGCTTCCTCCTACGAACTACAGAATGAATTCGCATTCGACTCACTTGACCCAAAAAAGGGTTAATTGAGGCGATGCAAAAATTCAAGGGATAGAAGAATGGACAGACATTCGGCAGCTCGACTCAATGAAGAGTGAGTGATGAATGAATGTTTATCCACGACGAAGGAGATGAGAAAACATGCTCCTCTTCGGCGGAAAGATGGGAAGAGGACGCAAGGTCTAGGTGCCAGTCCTGCCTATGCTTTCACCATTTTTACGTGGGAAGGCCCGATACAAGACCCCACAACCGTTACTAGAAACGGCACTTGCGGGTGTTTATACCCAGTCGCTAGGAATCCTAGGCTAGGTAGCAACTTTCCTTGCTCGCTTTGGAAGTAGCCTGCTCCGAGAGCAAACAATATTTCCCCCTTAACCAATGGCTTAACAATTCCTGTAAGCGGGTAGGGAACGTCTTCCAATACTCCACCTTTCTCCACCTTATTTCTCCTTCTTCAAGCGAGTGAAATTTTGAAGTGACTCGCTTGAGTTGGTGAAGATCCAAAGCGAGGGCCGCTTGCGGACAAGCGTCCACTCCTTTGTGCATCCTGGATCTAGCACTCTTCACCAGGGTCTAGTAACCCTAATTCCATGCATAGCTGATTAAAACGAGACTCAGCTAGAGGCTTGGTGAGGATATCTGCTCGCTGGAGATCTGTATGGATTTTCTCGAGCTTGATATCTTTCTTCTCGACATGATCTCGAATGAAATGATGTCGGATTTCCACGTGCTTGCATCTGGTATGAAGCACTGGATTCTGTGAGATACATATTGCATTGTTGTTGTCACAGAAGATTGGAATCTCATTCGCTTCAACTCTGTAGTCCTTCAACTGCTGACGAAGCCATAAAATTTGAGAACAGCAGCTTCCTGCGGCCATATATTCAGCTTCAGTTGTTGAAGTAGCTACACTGGTTTGCTTCTTCGAGAACCATGAGATCAGCTTGCTTCCCAAGAATTGACACGTACCCGAAGTTGATTTCCTATCAATTCGGCACCCTCCATAGTCAGCATCTGAATATCCTGTGAGCTCCAAAATATCCTCAGCAGGATACCACAGCCCCATGTTGACAGTGCCCTTAAGATAGCGAAGGATTCGCTTGGCAGCTTCAAGATGGTTGTGCTTGGGATTGCTTTGGAAGCGAGCACATACTCCAACTGCGAAGGCAATATCCGGCCTGCTTGCAGTGAGATATAGAAGGGATCCGATCAAGGCTCGGTAGTCTGTAGCATCCACAGACTTCCCATCTAGGTTTGGCTCCATCTTCCAGTTGGTGTTCATAGGGATCTTCACAGCTTTAGCATGCTGAACACCAAACTTGGCAAGCATATCTCGAGTGTACTTAGCTTGATTGATAAAGATTCCATCATCTTGCTGCTTCACTTGAAGACCTATGAAGCAACTCATCAAGTCAATCATCGACATCTCATATTTGGTCTTCATCAGCTCTCCAAACTTCTCCCTAAGCGACTGGTTTGGTGACCCAAATATGATGTCATCTACATAGATCTGGACCCACAGCATGTCTTCTCCATGATAGATGGTGAAGAGAGTCTGATCTATCTTCCCTTTGTGGAATCCATTATCCACTAGGAATTGAGATAGGGTATCATACCATGCCCTAGGCGCCTGCTTCAAGCCATACAGGGCCTTCTTCAATCGATACACCTTATCTCCCTGTTCGAAACCCGGTGGCTGCTCCACATACACTTCTTCCTTCAATTCGCCATTGAGAAACGCGCTTTTGACATCCATCTGATGGACCTTAAATTTCTTAGACGCTGCATAGGAAAAAAATAATCTGATCTCTTCAAGCCGTGCCACTGGAGCGAAGGTCTCATCGAAGTCGATTCCTTCCTCTTGGCAGTAGCCTTTGGCGACGAGTCGAGCCTTGTTTCTCACAACGTTATGGTCCTCGTCCGTCTTGTTCTTGAACACCCACTTGGTGCCAATCACATGCTGAAATTTGGGACGATCCACGAGGTACCATACATCGTTCCTGGTGAACTAATTTAACTCCTCTTGCATGGCAATCACCCAATTTGAATCAGCTAGGGCTTCCTCCACGCTTGATGGCTCAATGTTTGAGAGAAAGCAACTGAACATGGCACTTTCTCCAAACACTTGACTTCTGGTCACCACTCCTTTAGATAGATCTCCAATGATTTGAGTTGGTGAGTGATCCTTGAGCCACGCACGCTTGGATCCACCAGCTTCATCTTCATCTTCATCTTCATGGGGGTCGCTTGCTTCTCCATCTGAAACGACTGGAATGGGTGCTTGGCTTGCACTCGCTTTAGGAGTCTTGGGGGCAGCTTCAACCTTTTCTTGGACAATCAGCTCGCTTGAATCCTTGATTTCTTCATCATCTTCAAGCATGTCCCAAGTTAGTGAGTTGATGGGTTCCTCGCTTGACTTTCCTTCCTTTGCTTGAACCTATTCCTGTGGAAGGCACAAAGAAGATTCATCAAATACGACATGGGGTGATTCTTCCACAATTAGGGTTTTACAATTGAATACCCTGTAAGCTTTGCTCGACGTAGAATATCCTAAGAATATTCCTTCATCGGCTTTACTTTCAAAGGCTTTCAACTGTGACTTCTCATTATCATGGATGAAGACCCTACAACCAAAGATATGGAAATAAGAGATGTTAGGAATTCTCCCTGTCCATATTTCATATGGTGTTTTGTTGAAGCGTTTGTTGAGAAGTGTTCGGTTCTGTGTATAGCATGATGTGTTTGCAGCTTCAGCCCAATACTTCATTGGAAGCTTTGAATCAGCAATCATGGTGCGAACGGCTTCTTTGATGAGGCGATTTCTTCTTTCAGCAACTCCATTCTGCTGAGGTGTGCGTGCAGAAGACGTTTGGTGTGCTATGCCATGCTCCGTGCAGCATGTTTCAATGGTTGAGTTTAGGAACTCAGTGCCTTTGTCGGACCGGATGGTGGCAATCGCTTGGTTCTTCTCCACAGCAAGTCGCTTGAGCAGTTAAGGTAGCTTGGACAGTGTCTCCTTATTGCTAAAGAGAAATACAACCCAAGTGTAGCGAGAGAAATTGTCGACTACAACGAGAGTGTATTTTCTTCCATTTACATTGACTGGAGTGACTGGTCCAAACAGATCCATGTGTAGTAGCTCGAGCACTCGCTTGGAAGAAGCTTCATCAAGACTGGCGAAGTGCTTCTTAGTCTGCATCCCTCGTTGGCATGGTGAGCATGGATGATCTTTGACGAAGACCTCATTAGGTATGCCTTGCACCAAGCCTTTCCGAGCTAAGCGATTGATCGTCTTGAAGTTGAGATGGCTCAAGCGTCTGTGCCATAGCCATCCAATTTCAGCAGCACTCCTAGCGACCAAGCACGTCTCCTCTTTGCAGCTATCCCATTGTGCTATGTAGACATTCCTCTATCTAATTCCAGTGAGCACAATCTGGGAAGTGAGCTTGTTCTTCACAATGCACTTGTTGGAGATAAACTCCACCTTGTATCCCTATCACAAAATTGTGAGATGGATAACAAGTTGTGCTTCAGTCCTTCCACGTAGGAAACTTCTTCTATCTTGATCTTTCCGATCTTCAGTGCGTCGTATCCCTTAGTGCTTCCTCGAGAGTTGTCACCAAAGGTTACGTGTGGACCCTTCTTCTCAATATAATCTTGAAGTAGAGCTCTCATGCCAGTCATATGTCTTGAACATCCACTGTCCAAGTACCAGATTTGTTAACCTTCACTTGGCATGGGGTCCATGGCGCTCACCTCTCCAGTATCCTCGTCGGTGAGTGCCATAAGTCCAAGATCCTCTCCCTCACTGGAGTTGGGAACAATGAATGCGTCGGAGTCACTTGAGACATCTTCAGTTGAAGCGACTGGCAACTCACTTGCTACAAGCGCTCGCCGGGGAGCATCTCTCTTTGCCTTCAGTTCTTCTCGCTCCTTTGCACTAAGCTTTGGGCAGTCAGATTTGTAGTGGCCCATCTTGTGGCAGTGGAAGCATTCCACTTCCATCATGTCCCGCGGGATCGGCTTTGTCGTCTCTTCTCTTTTCCCTTTTCCTTCTCGAGCATCAGTGCTCATTCCCTTATACTGCTTGTAGAATCTCTTGTACTTGCCCACACGTGAGTTCATTTTTTTGAAGTTCTTTGACAGGAATGCAACTTGCTCTTCTAGCTCTTCCCTTGACATCTTGGCTAGCGTCTGGTCGCTTGGCCCTTCAGCAGCTTTGAAAGCAACTCCTTTTGATGTCGTGGGAGCTTCATCTTCATCATCGAGGCTCATTCGATTGAGATCGAATTCATGAGCCTTGAGTTCGGAGAATAGGATCTCCGGCGTGAGCTTTGACAAGTCCTTGGTAGCTAGGTACTGAAGGAACCATATCTGATCGGTGAAGATCGGTTCGCCCGAGGATCTATTTCGGATATCTAACTATCGAATAAACCTATCATGCTCCTATGAATTAAATGCGGAATCATAGGGGGTTTATAGATCGATTACCTGAAGAAGTAGAGAACTCGCGAATAGATCTTCTGATCTGTATCCCTGCTCGATTCTGACGTTGGATGGACAACGATCTTCGGAATCAGCCACGGAAACGGGATCCCCACCGAAAACTGCTGCTCGGCCGCGCGTCTCTCCCTCTCTAACCCTAGCCTCCTTTTTCTTGTTCAGAATATTAAGTGCACTCGATTATTCTGACTGTTAGGTCTGAACAAGACCTTGAGGGGTATTTATAGAGGAGACCAGGAGAGACTGGGCTTAAGTTGCAGGCCATGCCTGCAACACATGGACTGGGCGTCCATGAGCATAGTTGGCGCCCCATACTGGGCCCAACTTAGTGGTGGCCCACTTGTTCCTTATACTGTGGCCTATTGAGCTTTTTGGGCCAGATCAGGGATCTACTAGCTGGTAAAACCGAGGCCTCCCAATGGCTAAATTCTCCATACTCAGCCCAGAGTATAATTTAGTCCATAAGTACTAAAACATTCCACTAGAGTAATAGTACTGAATTACCTGTTTTACCCCTGTTGAGTTCAGGGCTAGTATTAGACTTAGCGACCCCCATATTTAAGATATCCCACATCCGTTGATTAACTTAGAGCTTCTGACTGCTCGTGTTATTCAACTTCTTTTATTCCTGAGTAGTACCATTCATTCCTTACTCATCATACCGGAATTTAATCCACCTGCAGGGTTTGGTATGATAGTCCTTAATGAATTCCTCAGGGGATGTGATCAACCTGTTCTACCAGGATATGGTGCTCTGTTGCAGTTGCACTAAGAGTCGTACTAGTTATAGTTGCTTCCCAAGATACGGAGCATATTGAGTTACAGATGCTCTGAACTCTCACCCATGGTAAATCAAAGAAGCATACTATAACTATACACCCTTAGGACTCAACTAGAGTTAAGGTTCATCTTAAGTCACCGAGGTCTTGATTCTTTCTACATCTGGTCAGAATAGAAGAATACACCTCACCGTGATCCTATCAGTACACGCACGTACTAGTATAGACAAGTAGCCAAGACAAGCTACTTATGCAGCCTATAGTACAGCCTAAACCGACAGTTATATCCAGAACTGTCTCAACTGTGATACCCTTTTATATCTCTTGAGGAACCGGCAACTATGGTCTTCTGTGATCTACAACACACCATAAAGCCTACAACTTTGAGATAATGGATAGATGTTTGATGCATGGATGACAATTCATACTTAATCAGATAGAAGATTGTTAGTGGTTATGGACAACACATGCATACAAGCTAAAAGGCCTGCTTTCTAGTATACAAATCCATCAATCTCCCACTTATACTAAAGCAAACTTTTAGTATATCATGTGACAAAAGGCAAAGTGTCTACAATCTAGCATCTATTACACATCTTCTCCCACTTATACTCAAAGTTTACTAGTGTGGGAGGCGCTCCAGTCCCATCCCTTCGACATGCTTGTCGAACACCTTGACTAGTAAGCTCTTTGTGAATGGATCTGCCAGATTATCCGCTGAAGGGATTTTCTTCACTTCTACTTCTCCTCTTTCGACGATTGCTCGTACGAGATGGTACTTTCTCTCTATGTGTTTGCTTGCCTTGTGAGCCCTAGGTTCCTTGCAGTTTGCAACTGCTCCAGCATTATCACAATATAGTGTGATATCTCTGGGCAAACTGGGAACTAGTTCTAGCTCATTTAGGAAGTTCAGGAGCCACACAGCCTCTTTAGCAGCCTCACAAGCAGCCACATATTCGGCCTCCATGGTCGAGTCTGCGATGCACTTCTGCTTCACACTCTTCCAAGTGACGGCTCCACCTCCCAAGGTAAACACATAGCCTGAGGTAGATTTCCTCTCATCTCGATCAGCCTGGAAGTCTGAGTCCGTATACCCTATAGGGATCATCTCATTGGACTGATAAACAAGCACATGATCTCTTGTCCTCTTGAGATACTTTAAAATGTGCTTAACAGCCGTCCAATGTCCCTGACCAGGGTTAGACTGATATCTCGCCACCATGCCAACCGCATAGCAGATATCTGGTCTAGTACACAGCATTGCATACATGAGACTTCCAACCGCGGAAGCATACGGTATAGTCTTCATGCCCTCTATCTCCTCTTGTGTCTTCGGACACATGTCCTTAGATAGAGGTATGCCATGTCTGAAGGGAAGAAAACCCTTCTTGGCATTCTGCATGCTGAAACGGGCGATCACAGTATCTATATATGAAGCTTGGCTTAAGCCTAACATCCTCTTACGGCGATCTCTGATCACCTTGATCCCTAGGATGTAACCTGCTTCTCCCAAGTCTTTCATCTGAAACTGTTCAGACAACCAATCCTTTACGCCTGATAACACGTTCACATTGTTGCCAATGAGAAGTATGTCATCTACGTACAGTACTAAGAATACCACGCTTCCGTCCAAACTGAGCCTGTAAACACAACTTTCGTTTAAGCACTGGACAAATCCATAGGATTTAATCACTCCATCAAAACGAATGTTCCAGGACCTGGACGCTTGCTTAAGTCCGTATAAGGACTTCTTAAGCTTCCACACGAGATGCTCCTGGCCATCTCTCACAGAACCTTCTGGTTGGCGCATATAAATGTCCCTACCTTTTTCAAGGTACCCGTTCAAGAACGCAGTCTTGACGTCCATTTGCCAAACCTCTAGGTCTAAATGTGCCGCCATGGACAAGAGTATTCTGACGGACTTAAGCATGGCAACCGGCGAAAATGTCTCATCGTAATCGATTCCCTCTTTCTGAGTGAATCCTTTCGCCACCAATCTAGCTTTGAAGGCCAAAACCTTCCCGTCAGGTCCTCTCTTTCTCTTGTACACCCACTTGCAACCGATGGGCTTTACCCCATCCGGTAGCTCCGCAAGGTCGTACACGTCCATGTTAACTATGGATTCCATCTCCGAATCCATAGAAACTCTCCAGGAATCTGCATCCTCGTCCTCCATCGCTTCCTTGTAAGTCCAGGGGTCGATCTCATCATGTTCGATACCCGAGAGTAGTTCAGTGGATTCTCCCACGAACATGAAACGGTCCGGTTGACGAACAACCCTCCCAGTGCGACGAAGCGATGGTGGAGATACAGTATCGGATAAGGGTGCAGTTAGTGGTATAACCTCTTGTACTCTCGGCTGTTCTGGAATTTCGGCTGCTGCTGATGCTCGCAACTCATCGAGCATTATTTCCCTCCTTGTCCTATGGTTACTAATAAAGTCCTCCTCTAGGAATCGGGCATTGGTGCTCACAATGACCTTCTGATCCTGGGGACTATAGAAATAACCTCCTTTCGTTCCCTTTGGATATCCTACAAACAGCCTAACCTCAGTCTTAGACCTCAATTTGTCGGCCTCCTTAGTCAGCACGTGTGCTGGGCATCCCCAAACCCGAATATGACCCAAGCTAGGCTTGCGCCCTGTCCATAATTCGGAAGGAGTTTTAACTGTCGACTTTGTAGGTACTAGATTGAGGAGATAACCTGCTGTTTCCAAGGCATATCCCCAGAACGAAATTGGCAAGGATGCATAGCTCATCATCGATCTAACTGTGTCTAAAAGAGTACGATTCCGTCTCTCAGCTACACCGTTCTGTTGGGGAGTACCGGGCATAGTTAACTGAGATGAAATCCCATTTTCTGACAAGAAAGTTCGAAACTCAGTTCCGAGGTACTCGCCACCTCTATCAGAGCGAAGTGACTTGATACTTCTACCCGTTCTCTTCTCCACTTCCGCTTTGAATTCCTTGAATTTATCAAAGCATTCGGACTTCCTGTGGAGCAGGTAGATATAACCGTATCTCGAGTAGTCATCAATAAATGTGACGAAATACTCGTAACCTCCTCGAGCTTGAACGGACATCAGTCCACACAAGTCAGAATGAACCAACTCTAAGAGCTCTTGGGCTCGATATCCTATGGACTTGAAGGGTCTGGTCACCATCTTTCCTTCCAAACACGATTCACACGTTGATAAAGGTTCTATTTGGAAATCCAAAACACCTTCTTTTATCAACCTTTGAATCCTCTTTTGGTTGATGTGACCCAATCGTAAGTGCCATAATAGAGTTTGGTTCGTTTGAGACGGATTCTTCCTCTTTTTAGTATTCAATGATGAGGAAGCATTATAAGAAGAAGAATCATTCATAGGACAAGTAATGGTATAGAGAGACCGGGACAATGTGCCAGAAACTATAACCTCATTGTTTTTCATGATAGAAACGCCTCTATCAAAAACAACTGAATATCCGTAAACAAAAAGTTTCGAAACAGAAATCAAGTTTCGCCTAAAAGCAGGCACATACAAAACGTCTCTCAAAACCAAAACAGTACTATCAAACGATAAATGAATATCTCCAACTGCGACAGCTGCAACTTTCGATGCATCGCCCATGGATATGGTAATCTCGTCATCACTCAGCTCCCTTGTCCGCAGAAACACCTGCAAGGAGTAACATACATGGTCAGTTGCTCTCGTATCTACTACCCAAGTCTGGGTAGAACTTGCAGCTAAGCATGTTTCAGTTACAAATGTGAATGACGTACCAGAATTCTTCTTCTTTAGAGGGCAGTCAGCCTTCCAGTGTCCTTTCTCGCCACAAATGAAGCACTTGCCCTTGAACTTCGGTTTCCTTACAACACCGAGAGGCACCTTCGCAGCTCCCCTTGCATTCCGAACCATTTTTCTAACGTCTTCATGCGTCAGAGTAACTCATGTTGCTTTATTCACAGCTTGAATAAACTCTGCAACTGGTTCGGCCTTCGGCACCACTTCATCAACCAAGAAGGACTCCAGAGTCTCTATCATGCTGTATGCAGTCACCATATGCTTAATCATATACTGCATCCCATCTGACACAGACGACAAGACTATTTTCATAGCCTCATCATTTTTCTTGTGCCAAATCTCATGAACCTCTTTCTCTTCTTGTGATGCCGAATCAGTAAGGATAGGAGAAGCTGGACTCGCGAGCATATCAGTATACTCGCCTGCAGCTAGGACAGCATCGAGATTCTTCCTCCACTCCATGTAGTTGGAATCCGTGAGAGGACTCGAAGTGAGAATGTTTATCAACGGGCCTAAAGTCATATCTGAAAAAGCAATAAACACGAAGACACAAGTAAGAAAAGATCATGCATCAATTCGTAACGAAAATTATTGTAACCTTTTGATAAACCAATAATTTCGAAACCTTCAATAGCCCAAACAGTGCAGATCGCAAGCCACGTTCGTGTGGACGTTTACGCTCCCACTGTTCAACCAGATACTCGGATCTTTAACTCTACTTATCTTGCCAACCTATCCTTATGGCAAATAGAGCTAACAGTTGAACCTTACTAGACCATATTAGATCAGAAAAGGGACTCCGTTGGGGAGTTGTATTCTAACTAATATCTAAGCTTTTAACCACAATCTTAGCCTAACTCGGAAAATACACTATTTTCCTTAAGCTATCTTTGTTCAAAAACCAACTCCAGAGAAAACCGTAGTTACTATTCCGAGAAAGCCACGTTAGTGTGGACGTTTACTCAGAAAAGCTCCCACTTCTCATTTTGGTTAGAACATTTTTGTTAAGAAACCCTAAGTCTGGCAAACTCGTTCGATACGATGTGCAAGCCACGTTCGTGTGGACGTTTACACACTCGCACCAAACTTCACCTTAAGGTTAGTTGTGGAGGTCTTAACATTTTCTATACCAAAAACGTTTTTATCTGCTTAGTATTTTTCTTTCAAAAGGTTTGTCGACATGCTCGATCACGTTGTCACATAATCCTAAGCATAATTTTCTAAACGCAGCAAATAAACCATGCTCGCAGAAAATTAAAACATGCTTATATTGACAATCCTAAAACATGCTCGATTAAGCGCAATTTATTTCACCTCGACAGGCAAGACATGCTATAATAATTTAAATTGCATCCATAGCATGCTTAAGAAAAACGAGATAAAAACAAAAATAAAACTCGCTTTTCGTGGTGTGACGACCCGTCTAAACTATTACATGAAATAATAAAATCCGAAACAGGCTTCGGTCTTGAATAAGTCCTCCGAGTTGATCTCCCGTTTCTCCCCGAAAATAAATAAATTAATTAAATAATTTATTCTCCAATTTTCGTTGCCATTGGGCTTCTCTAACCGAGATTGGGCCCACACCACGTGACCCAATTCTCTCGAAAAGGCCCAAACCGCGCTCGTTTCACTCTTATGGGCCCACGAACCCGAAACCGACCTAACACGGCCCGAATTCGTGACTGGGCCCGAGCCCGAACGCTGGAGGCAGCCCGTAAACGTGAACGGGCCGGGTTGGAAACCCTAGGCCCATCCACGGGCTAGGGCACGGGCGCGCAAGGCTGCCCGCGCCGCGACCAACGGCGTGAGGCTCTCCCGCCGGCCGCCTCCGCCTCCCTGGCGCCGCTGCTGCTGCTGGTGGTCTATCCCTGCCGGTTGATAACCACATATTTAGCATGCTTTAGAGTGCGTCTTGATGCGTGTTTTGGTTCGGATTTGTGCTTAAATGAATAGGGTATGATAGGTTTTTACAATTTATACATTTTCTATATGCTTTGCATTTTCTCTCGGTTTCCGTGCTGATTTCAGGTGTTGCGGAAATTTTCTGGGTGAGTTTGACTTATCCTATGTCGAAGAGGATCGAAACAGGAAGCCGTAGCACTTTGCGGATTAATTTTCCGATGCCGGACGAGAGAGAACGAGCCAAAATCGTGAGAGCGCGCAAACTGTCAAATGTGGGCGGAAAGTACACGAGTCAACCGAAAATGAAATAGTCAACCCTTCATTTAACTTTCCAGAAATTACAGATTTTACCCCACCTTCTCAACTTAAGTTTCTAGTATTTGCAATTTGACCCCAATGTGTGGGAAAACTATATATAGCTAGATATTTTCCTTATTTGTCATCGAATTCCACTTGTAATTCACTTTTGTGCACAACAACTTTAGAACCCTAGTTTCCCTCTTTCCTTTTTAGTATTTTCAAATAATTGTTGAAGATGATGCTTGGAGTTTGAAGAGATTGTTGAAGATTTCTTCTCTACTTTTCTTTCCTTGTCATTTTCATTATGCTTTTACTTGTTGTTGATGGTTTGATGCTTAGATCCATGCTAGGCTAGATCCATTGAGGCCTCAAATGATGGATGGTGTGAATTAGGCTAGGATTTAATGGCTTTTGATGTGGATCTACCTTTCCTTTGAGTTGCCCTTGGATTTGATTGGATTTAATTGCATGAATGATTGACAACCATGAGTGCATATAAGGTGTTTGATGGAATGCCTAGGAAGCTTCCATTCATAGCACTTGGCATGAATCCTTGCTCATACTATCTAGTATTGATTTGCATTGCTCCTAGAAAGAATTATGTGAATTGATGTTAGATTAGTAGGCATTGTGCTTTTAGGAGTTGGTAATATGTTTAGAATGGTAAGCATGTTATTCAATCCACTAGTTATCAAGTCTTAGGAGGATGAGATAGCTTGATTTATGTAATAATGTCACTCAAAGGAAATAAAATGGTTTGATACTTCACTTGCCTAGTCCTTAACCTAATCACACCGGAAATCATTTGAATCCTTGCTTGCTTTTATCGAATTTCTATTACTTACTCTTTTATTTGTTCTGTACATTGCTTGTCTTCTTATTTTGCTTGTTATTTCATTTACTCATTACTCGCCTAGTTATAAAACACCAAACTCATGACTATGTGCTTAGATAGTATGATAGAGACTACGTGAACTACTTGATTGTCTATCGATACATTCACTCCTTGTGGTTCGACCCGGACTACTAGCTAGTTCGGTTATTGTATTATTGATAGGCTAGAAATTAGCCGAGTCAATTTTTGGCGCCGTTGCCGGGGAGTGAATAGATTGATGATCAATAGTTTGTTTAGTTTCTTGTTGCTAATTTGAGCTTGTTTTTATTTTTATAGTTAGGATGGTATCTTGCTTGTTAATTCAAGCATTTTATTGGATTATTTTTTATCTCTTTGTTGGTGTGTTTGATAGGTACACACTCAAAAGATCCAAGGTTAAAAATGTGGAACCTTTCATTTTGGATCATAAGAAGAGAGAAAGAACTTCCAAAGAGCAAGATGTGGAAATCAATCGGGAAGTGGAAGTTCTTAGGAAGCAATTGGAGGTTATGGAAGCACGAATGGATGAGCAAAGGAGGAGAACCCAAGAGGTTCAATTAACTCCTATAATTGAGATATTCCAACCTCCAAAGGAAAGTTATCAAGGAAGAGAATGGGGCACGATAGATGCACCCAACTTTGAGCTCAAGCCGGGTTTGATTCGTTTGGTTCAAGCAAATCAATTTGGAGGAGAAGTCACCGAGGACCCAAATGATCATCTATATTCATTCCTCGAAATTTGTGACACCATCAAGCTACAAGGAGTGCCAAATGACACAATCCGGATGAGACTCTTCGGATTTTCACTTCGTGACCGGGCTAAAGAGTGGTTCAAAGGTCTCAATGGGAAGTCAATCAAATCTTGGGAAGACCTATGCAAAGCCTTTCTCTCAAGATACTTTCCACCTTCCAAGGTACAACGCCTAATCTCGGAGATTTATCAATTTGCCCAACATGAGGATGAGACGATATTCGATGCTTGGGAGAGATTCCGTGATCTTTTGAGGAAATGCCCTCCACATGGCCTAGATGAGAGTCGACAAATCTTCTTCTTCTATGGTGGTTTGAGTTCACAAACAAGAACTATTGTGGATGCTACCTCCGGAGGTTGCTTGCTAAATCGAGATGTGACGGAAGCCATGATGATTGTTGAAGATATGGTTTCCAATTCTTTTCAATGGCCTATGGAAAGGGTGAATTCAAGGAAAGACACCTCCATGATGGATGACAAATATGAAGAGCTTGTTGTCCAAATTACCAACCTCAAGAAGGAGCATGAAGAGATTAGAAAGGCGTTGATGGAAGCACGAGCTTGGCAAAGACCAAAGAATGGAAGAATTCTTGGCCAAGAAGAGGTGATTCACATCAACCAACAACCTCTCTCGGTTTCTCAACAATTTGTAGAAGATGATCCACTCCAACCTTGGAGCTATGGAGCTCCATCGATGCCTCTAGTTTCAATGCCTTTCCATGAGATTCAACAAGAGGAAAAATCATGTGTAAAAAAAGATGAAGGTATTTCTCTTACTCATCTTCCCCAAACTTCTATAAAGAATGATGATGTGAGTGAGTTGAATGATGGTATCATGAACGATGTATCATTTCCTCTTGAGTTTGGATATGAGAATCATGCTAAGTTTGGGGGTGAGAAGAGGGATGATCTTGTTGAGAGTATCCCTCATGAGGAAGTCGTAGATAAAAGCATTGATAGGTTGGAAGTGTTGAAGAAGTTGGATATCAATGCTCATTTGGTTGATTTGTTGAGTAGTATGCCAAATCATGAGAAGTTCTTGGAGGAGGTAGACAAGAGGAAGGTGAAAATGGATGATGATATGACCATTGAGTTATCGGTGGAATGTAGTGTTAGACTACGAAGAGAATTCCCCAACAAGGAAAGCGATCTTGGAGATTTCACAATTCCTTGTGAAATTGGTGATCAAGTGCTAGAGAAGGTCTTGTGTGACATGGGTTCAAGAGTGAACGTCATTCCTCTTCCTATCTTTGAACGTTTGAAGATTGGAACCCTTATGCCCACCATGACTATACTTAAATTGGCGGATCGCTCTATCATAATTCCATGGGGAAAGGTCGACAATGTGCTTATCAAGGTTGGAAAGTTCATCTTTCCGGTGGATTTCTTCGTTCTTGACATTGATGAGGAGCATAACATTCCTTTGATACTTGGTATGCCTTTCTTGTCCACAAGCCGAGCTATATTGGATGTTTGTGATAGAAGTCTCACTTTCCGAGTTGATGAAGAAGAGTTGACATTCTATGAACCGGAAGTTGAGAATGGATTGAAAATTCCAACCAAGGATGAGGGCCTTGAGCTTGAAGACTCACCTCATTCAATGTTTGTTGATGCATTCCCATATCGAGGAGGAGGTTTCGAAAACCTAGGAGGCGTGAAGTTTCAAGAGAAGAATGTCGATCCTTTACATGTGAGGTTTACAAATTTTGGTGGTCAAGAGAGGGCCTCGTTTGATGTACCATGAGCTTCATTGAGGTATCGTCGAGCTAGCGACGTTAAACGAAGCGCTCGTTGGGAGGCACCCCAACACGTATCCTTTATTTTCTCGTTTTCTTTAAGTTTAGTTGTTTTAGTCGAATAAGAGTGAGAGTGGGTTAAAATGTTGTGGAAAGGAATTTCTAAGTGTTGGATGCTTTCTTATGCCTTAGAAAATATTTGAGATTTTTCAAGTTGGCAATTTCATGCCTTAGAAAAATTTTGGGAATTTTCAAGTTCTTGTATTCCAACACTTAGAAAAATTTTGAGGGTCTAAGTTCTACTTTTGCGCAGTCCGACGGTAAAATCGAGAAAAAATAGCAAAACTTGTCGGAATTCGATTCCGTCGATTGCATTGGATTCGTAAGACCTGAGAGTAGGGGGTAGGACATTGGCCCGGGCCGAAAGGGCCCGGGATGGCCCGACACGAAATGGAGGTCAGCGGAAATGGCGGCCTAAATGGCGGCCTAGGCTTCACCCGCCATTTCACCCGCCAGCCACCTAGTCGTCACCCGCCATTTTCCGGCGATTTTCAGTGTAAAAATGGCGGTCAACGGCCCTCCTTCGGCGTTGACCGCCAAAGCTCCTCCTCCCTTATGCGCAATCTCGCCGTTTCACCTCGTTCTCCCTCATACGAACTCCGAATTGCATTCCGTTTTTTGGTATGGATTCCTCTTTCAACCCTCTACAACATAGAATTGTTTTGAGTAATTTTTTTTGTTTGTTTTTTTTGGTGTAAATAAGTTGTCAAATTAGGGCTGGAACATGAGGAGGAAGGTATCTCAAATCATCCCCTTACATGGGCTTATTGTTCACCCCTTGAGCTATGCTTTGATATGTGATTACTAATTTGTGAATTGAGATAGAATGTTGCTAGGGGGTGACAAAGAGAAGCAATGCATGAAGAAAGGGAGGTCATTCAACTCAATCGAGCACGTACCGGAATGAGCAACATTGAACGTGATATACATCGCTAGCTTGGACCTTTGTGAGTGTAGTTTAAATTCCTTATTATTCTTCCCTCCAAACTCATTTTAGATTTTGTTTCTAAAATAAGTTTGGGGGAGGGGGGTAGGATAAGGTCTTTAAACTACTTTTCTCTATTCGGTTTTCCATTAAAGTTGCGATTTTTAAGCTTGTATTTGCTTGATGAAGTTGATTGTGGTTAATTGGATGCTTGAAAAAGATGAATTTGTTTGAGTGTGTTTGGTATGTGATGAGGGTGAATAAGTTGGAATGTGATTCAAGTGATTCATATGTGTGTAAATGTATGCTTACTTGCAAATTTTGCAAAATTTTTAAAACTTCTTTCGAATGAATCACTTGAAGTCTTGGTTTTCATAGTGTGGTTGTCAATTCCTTTGCTTTCAAGAGAGATGTCAATGATGAGTTGAGCGAAAATTGCATCATATATTTGGGATTTCTCATGTGTGTTTTGAGCATGACATGGTTGCATAGCATGATTAACTAGGAATGATTGATCTTAGGCACATGAACTCTAAACAAAGGCTTGTGAGATTTGAGCCAAAACGTTGCATTCATAACGTTACTTTTTCTTTCTTGTGAGTTTGCCATGTAGTGCATTGTTATCCTCTAGAACTTGCCTTCAATCTCGATCGAGGTTGCTATATGTGCTACGAGAACTTAGAAATGATTTTAGGCCCTCATTTGTTAGCCTCATTATTCCCTAAACACTAACCAAATGAAACGTTAACTTTGTGGTCCCCTTTGAGCCTTTGAAGCCTTTGTTGCTAAACCGGATGAAAGGGGGTGAAGGTTGGTTAAGGGAATCCATTGAGAGGTTGTGAAGTAAGTGGGAAAACGAGGTTTGAGTAGTTTGATTGAAGAGGTCGTTATGAGATGAATATACTCCTATGAGCTCTTAAAAAAGAAAAAAAAAAAGAAAAAATGAAAGAGAAGAGAATGAAATTCTCATAGAAAAGAAAAGAAGTGGAAAAATGATGAGAAAAGAAAAAAAAGAAAAGAAGTTGAAAAGAAAAAAAAAGAGTTTGAATAAAGTTAGTTGTGAATGAGAGCATAAAGGAGTTATTCATGAATGTTTGAGAAGCTTCAATCAAGCTTATGTACTTAAGAGTGTAAAGAGGTGATATGGTGAAGAGAGAAGGTGGAAGTACTTAGAAGATTTCTTAGTCACTTAGCCTAAAAATCCCTACCTAAACCAATGTCCCCACATTACAAGCCTAAATAAAAGACCTAATTGATCTTAGTTCGAGTGCACAACCAAGCGATGGAGATCTTGAGGATTAGGGCAAGCTTATGGTAAGAGCAATGCATGCATGAGTTCGATGAGTGTAAACATTCCTACCATACACTTGAGAGAAAGAGTGATACACTTACACTTTGGGAGGTTTGGAGTTTCATTGTGTTTGAATGATTGATTTCTTGGTTGAGAGTGTTCTGTGGTTGTGGATTGTTTGATGCACCTTGGGAGTTCCATGTTCGAAAATATTTTATTGAGTGAGCTTTGAGGCATCGATGATCTTGATTTGCATACCCATATGTGCTTATGTTCTTTGATTGTTCGTTCCATTGTCGGGACGAGCAATGGCTTAAGTTTGGGGGAGTTTGATAACCACATATTTAGCATGCTTTAGAGTGCGTCTTGATGCGTGTTTTGGTTCGGATTTGTGCTTAAATGAATAGGGTATGATAGGTTTTTACAATTTATACATTTTCTATATGCTTTGCATTTTCTCTCGGTTTCCGTGCTGATTTCAGGTGTTGCGGAAATTTTCTGGACGAGTTTGACTTATCCTATGTCGAAGAGGATCGAAAGAGGAAGCCGTAGCACTTTGCGGATTAATTTTCCGATGCCGGACGAGAGAGAACGAGCCAAAATCGTGAGAGCGCGCAAACTGTCAAATGTGGGCGGAAAGTACACGAGTCAACCGAAAATGAAATAGTCAACCCTTCATTTAACTTTCCAGAAATTACAGATTTTACCCCACCTTCTCAACTTAAGTTTCTAGTATTTGCAATTTGACCCCAATGTGTGGGAAAACTATATATAGCTAGATATTTTCCATATTTGTCATCGAATTCCACTTGTAATTCACTTTTGTGCACAACTTTAGAACCCTAGTTTCCCTCTTTCCTTTTTAGTATTTTCAAATAATTGTTGAAGATGATGCTTGGAGTTTGAAGAGATTGTTGAAGATTTCTTCTCTACTTTTCTTTCCTTGTTATTTTCATTATGCTTTTACTTGTTGTTGATGGTTTGATGCTTAGATCCATGCTAGGCTAGATCCATTGAGGCCTCAAATGATGGATGGTGTGAATTAGGCTAGGATTTAATGGCTTTTGATGTGGATCTACCTTTGCTTTGAGTTGCCCTTGGATTTGATTGGATTTAATTGCATGAATGATTGACAACCATGAGTGCATATAAGGTGTTTGATGGAATGCCTAGGAAGCTTCCATTCATAGCACTTGGCATGAATCCTTGCTCATACTATCTAGTATTGATTTGCATTGCTCCTAGAAAGAATTATGTGAATTGATGTTAGATTAGTAGGCATTGTGCTTTTAGGAGTTGGTAATATGTTTAGAATGGTAAGCATGTTATTCAATCCACTAGTTATCAAGTCTTAGGAGGATGAGATAGCTTGATTTATGTAATAATGTCACTCAAAGGAATTAAAATGGTTTGATACATCACTTGCCTAGTCCTTAACCTAATCACACCGGAAATCATTTGAATCCTTGCTTGCTTTTATCGAATTTCTATTACTTGCTCTTTTATTTGTTCTTTACATTGCTTGTCTTCTTATTTTGCTTGTTATTTCATTTACTCATTACTCGCCTAGTTATAAAACACCAAACTCATGACTATGTGCTTAGATAGTATGATAGAGACTACGTGAACTACTTGATTGTCTATCGATACATTCACTCCTTGTGGTTCGACCCGGACTACTAGCTAGTTCGGTTATTGTATTATTGATAGGCTAGAAATTAGCCGAGTCACCGGTGGCACGGCCGGCAGCCCTCTCCGGCGACGTTCGCGGCGTAGAGCCCTTTCAAGGGTTCCGCCGCGAAACCCTCGCGCCTGCTGCCGCCGTTACAGCCACCGGCGACCTCCGCCGCGGCTCCTGCTGCTGGTGTTGATGTCGCCGGTGCCTTCCGCCGTGATGGACGCTCCCTCCGCCGCCCTCGCCGTCGCCTTCAGCCGCGTCAACTCGCGGCAGAAACCCTAGCGGGTTCTGCCGCCGCTGCTGCTCGCTCCGGCGCCGCCTGCTGCCACCATCAACGACGGCGACCACGTGGAGTCCATCACCGGACTCCGTGGTCGTCGTCTCCGGCGATCATGCAGCCTGGAGATGACTGCCGTGGCGTCGAGCCCTAACTAGGGTTCCGCCGCGGCTCTCCCTCTCGCTGCCGCGCTTCTCGCCGCCGTTCCCGACCTGCTCCGCCCCTCCCCGACGACGTGCAGGCTCCAGCAGCTTGCTGGAGCCCCGTCGATTACCGGAGAAGAGAGAGACTTGCCGTTGGGCGGCTGCACACGCGCGTGCGGTGGCGCGTGTCCCCACGCGCCGCCGCTTGCGGCGGTCGTCCAATGGTGTTCGTCTCCTCGTTCTTCGTGTTCCTCGTCTCTTTGCAGCAGTTACAAACGAAAAACAATAGAAAAATCTATCTAATCCTATTCTAGATCGCACCTTATTATCTCGCGATCAAAAATTACATAGATTTGCCAAATCGGCCCGAAAAACGATAAACACCACGAAAAGCGACATCCTAATCGATCTAACATGCATAATAATCGATAATTAAACAGATAGAGCCGAAAATCTGATCCTTGGCTCTGATACCAACTGAAGGAACCATATCTGATCGGTGAAGATCGGTTCGCCCGAGGATCTATTTCGGATATCTAACTATCGAATAAACCTATCACGCTCCTATGAATTAAATGCGGAATCATAGGGGGTTTATAGATCGATTACCTGAAGAAGTAGAGAACTCGCGAATAGATCTTCTGATCTGTATCCCTGCTCGATTCTGACGTTGGATGGACAACGATCTTCGGAATCAGCCACGGAAACGGGATCCCCACCGAAAACTGCTGCTCGGCCGCGCGTCTCTCCCTCTCTAACCCTAGCCTCCTTTTTCTTGTTCAGAATATTAAGTGCACTCGATTATTCTGACTGTTAGGTCTGAACAAGACCTTGAGGGGTATTTATAGAGGAGACCAGGAGAGACTGGGCTTAAGTTGCAGGCCATGCCCGCAACACATGGACTGGGCGTCCATGAGCATAGTTGGCGCCCCATACTGGGCCCAACTTAGTGGTGGCCCACTTGTTCCTTATACTGTGGCCTATTGAGCTTTTTGGGCCAGATCAGGGATCTACTAGCTGGTAAAACCGAGGCCTCCCAATGGCTAAATTCTCCATACTCAGCCCAGAGTATAATTTAGTCCATAAGTACTAAAACATTCCACTAGAGTAATAGTACTGAATTACCTGTTTTACCCCTGTTGAGTTCAGGGCTAGTATTAGACTTAGCAACCCCCATATTTAAGATATCCCACATCCGTTGATTAACTTAGAGCTTCTGACTGCTCATGTTATTCAACTTCTTTTATTCCTGAGTAGTACCATTCATTCCTTACTCATCATACCGGAATTTAATCCACCTGCAGGGTTTGGTATGATAGTCCTTAATGAATTCCTCAGGGGATGTGATCAACCTGTTCTACCAGGATATGGTGCTCTGTTGCAGTTGCACTAAGAGTCGTACTGGTTATAGTTGCTTCCCAAGATACGGAGCATATTGAGTTACAGATGCTCTGAACTCTCACCCATGGTAAATCAAAGAAGCAGACTATAACTATACACCCTTAGGACTCAACTAGAGTTAAGGTTCATCTTAAGTCACCGAGGTCTTGATTCTTTCTACATCTGGTCAGAATAGAAGAATACACCTCACCGTGATCCTATCAGTACACGCACGTACTAGTATAGACAAGTAGCCAAGACAAGCTACTTATGCAGCCTATACTACAGCCTAAACCGACAGTTATATCCAGAACTGTCTCAACTGTGATACCCTTTTATATCTCTTGAGGAACCGGCAACTATGGTCTTCTGTGATCTACAACACACCATAAAGCCTACAACTTTGAGATAATGGATAGATGTTTGATGCATGGATGACAATTCATACTTAATCAGATAGAAGATTGTTAGTGGTTATGGACAACACATGCATACAAGCTAAAAGGCCTGCTTTCTAGTATACAAATCCATCAGGTACAGCTCCTTCATAGTTTACCACTTTCTTGTGAGAGCTCGAACGATCTTGAGATTCACCTCCTTGTCTGTGAGTTCCTTCCCGAGTGAGTTGAGAGTAGCAATGATGTTGGTGACTCTCAGCTCGAAGGCATCTATGGACTCTCCTGACTTCATTATAAGGCCTTCAAACTCCCGCATTTGTACGGCGAGCTTGTTTTCCTTGATCTTGTCCGTTCCTTGAGAAATGAGAGCTAGGGTTTCCCACATTTCTTTTGCCGTAGCACACTTCCTGATCCTTGGCAGATAGGCGTCCAACACAGTGCCCTGCATTGTGTGGCGTGCGATTTTGCCGAGGTTGGCGATTTTGAAGTCGTTGGAGTTATACTCGTCCTTGTCCTTCTTGACATATGTCTGTCTGACGTGAGCTGGACGGCCTTCGGCAGCTGGAACATCCACAGAGATAGCTTTCTTGATTTCGATTGGTCCTTCCTCTATGACCTCCCACATTTTGTCGTGAATGGAACTGTGGAAACTCTCGACTCGAAAGCTCCATGTCTCATATCCTTCGATAGAGAACTGCGGAAGATTTGATGCACTGTATGTAGACATAGCAAACTATCAGTAGTAATGCAGTATGCGTGGGTGAGGGTTTTATGCACTTAGGAAAAACTGGATCCGGTTCAGTGAGACAACTGAAGCGAGAGGGGACTCGCTTCGGATATGCAAAGCAGAGGCTCGACAGAACCGCTGCTCTGATACCACTTGTTGGTCCCGGTTTGTTAGAGGTAACTCAGAGTGACAAGTAAAGAGCTCGCTTCAATACTTAAGATCTAGTCGTGAGCTAGATCCACAGTGTCTAGCTAGAACTCTTGACCTAAGTTGGCACTTGATCAAGAGTGAGTCTTTACTCGAAATGCGGAAATTCGGTGAGCTAGTCTTTCCTAAGTAATTGAATGTGCAGTTTGAGTTTGTTTAGAATGCTTGTGCAATGAATAATCAAAGCAGTAAGCAAATGAAGAGTTTAGGGTTAGAGATACGACACAGAGATTTATAGTGGTTCGGAGATAAAACTCATAAGTCCACTTGTTGCACTAGGCAACTTGTTCATCTTCACTCAAGAACTTGAAGATTTCGGGTTCTTCAAAAACCCATGTCAAGATCGAGCTTCACTTGCTTGGATCTGACGTAGACTGGGTGATTACGGGTTCACCACACGAAACCTAAACTAGACTAGAAGCTTCACTCGCTTCAGTCCGACGACAGGGAGATTACAGGTTCTCCTTACAACCTAGTTTCGATCGAGCTTCACACAATTGATGAAAGTGTAAGCTTGGATCTAGACTCTATGATCGAGGCTTCTACTATCGAGGAAAGTAGAGCCTTGGATCGAACACAACCTAACGACGACGAACACAAAACCTAACTGAACTTTTAGGGTTAGGGTTTTCTGTTTCGACAGACACACTAATGAAGAGTTCTTTACAACAAGTGCAAAGATGGTTAGAACTTTTCTCTAAGCTTAGATATGGAATGGGCTTAGAGTTCTAGGTGTGAAGGTTGCGAAGACAAGTTCCGATGTGACTGGAACTTGGAGAACACTTGAAACAAAGACTCGATGAAATGTTTGAAAGCTGGGAGTATTTGTGTGCAGTAGGCGCTGAATGCTCAAGTAGTGTTCTGCTTCTCTTCGTCTTCATCCTTCACTATTTATTGGCGGAGGGTTGTCCGATACCCGTTGCTTGGTAGGTAGCGTTGTATCTCCTCCTCTCGACAGTACTTGCGCAGGCAGTGCTTTTCAGGTGCGCCAGTTTTGTCACTTTGCCTAGAATGGCTAAGTTACAAACTTAACAGTAACTGGAGCGAGCCAGTACTGTTGCGGCGCCTTTGTCGGCCTGGCAGTCAACTCCGCTGCTCCTCTCCGCATTCGACACGTGGAGATCTCGCAATTAATGCGACGATCTTCAGTTGACTGGAGTTCAAAATAGGAGCGGGGATTGGGTTGTCGCTTTCTGTTAGGTAGGGGCTCGCTTCGCTTTAGAATGGGAGCGTCCGCTTCAAATCGAGTCGCTTCAAGGTCATACTGTAGCGAGTACTTGGAAGATAAATTTCCCGAGTAACTGCTTTACTATTCGTTGACCCGCGTTGACTCGCTTTGGCTTGTTACTGTAGCGCTCGCTTCGCTTCGCTTTGGCAGACTCGCTTCGAATCTACTATAGCGCTCGCTTCGCTTCGCTATTCTTCGGCACGCTTCTCTTCAGCTGGGTAGACTCGCTTCGATTGGAAAACACACTCAAGCGAGTGGCCTTCACTTGAAATTTCTGCAGTCTAAAAACCTAAGTGACTAAAGCAAAAACGAAGCCATCCTAACAGTATAGGCTTAGAAAATTTTCTTACCAATTTTCTACATCAAATTGGGTCGCTTGGGAATAGGATACTTAGGGGTTTTGGGATCAAATCAAAAAAAATATTTCACTCACTTCAAAGTGTCCCAAATGAGTTCCCCCTTAACATTAGATCCTTAAAAATTCCCAACACATTGCATATTCTTATATATTCATCATATTCAAATTGTTATAAAGGGTTAGATAAGTATTTGATTTCATTAATATGAGGTTAAATTATATATTATTTATGGTGCATATTGTATATATTCGTCACATTTTGTTCGATAAAACCCGATTAAAATTGGTACATATTCTTATATTCTTATAAATCATTGTTTATAATGAAATTCAGATTCACATTCCAATGAAATAAGTTTAATAATATATGCACCAATGTGTAATGTACATATATTATGAGTCCGTTTTCGTTATGTTTTGTGTCTCTTTCGTTTGTCTTTTGCTATGATTTGGTTGTTTGGAGTTTGGTTCGTGTAGGATCATTAGGTGGAAGAAACGGAAGGAAACGGGTCGAAAAAGGCGAGGAATTGAGGGAAAATCGAGCATGGAGCGTGCATGGGGTTGGACGCCCGTCCAAGGCACTGGACGACCGTCCAGAGTATGCTGGATGAGCGCGCACTTACGGTGGACGAGCGTCCAGAGTAGAAAAGAAGAAGAATGCAAGTGCGACGTTGGACGACCGTCCAACGTTCCGGCCAGCTGTATTTTCCTTATATAATTAGGTTTTCATACCTATTATATATATACTATCCCTTGTGCACGAATTCTACAACACTTTTATCATTATTTAGCTTTAGTTTTCAGCATTCAAATACTCTAGATTAGTTTTTATTGTTCGGATCCGAATTCTTCGTTTTTGCAATTTTAATTCAAGACTTCTTCGTTTAATTCAAGTTCTTCGTTCTTCGTTTAATTCTCGTAAGTTCTTTATTGCTTTTGTTTACTTGTTTTAATCACTTGCTTTCGTTTTAGATTCGTTTTCTTAATTGCTTCTTTTAATTTCCTTAGTTTAATTTCGTTCTTTCGATTTCTAGTTTAAAGTTTAGATTCGTTTTTCTCAAGTTTCAATTCTCTCGTTTTTAAAGCTTTCAAAGTTAGATATATTTTCCTTTAAATTTCCAGATTTTATTCATCATGTCTAAGGTAGTTTATGCTTTCTTCGTTGCTTCTTTTATTGCTTTCCTTTCGATTCTTGCCTAGGTAGATTAATCGTTTTACTTTAGTTTAATTCTTAGATTTATTTGCTTGTTCTTAGATTAGTTATATATTTGCTTTTATTTATTGCTTTGATTTATTTTATTTGTCTAGGATTTAAAATCAAAAACCCAAAAATCTTATTTACTTGCTTTCCTAGATTTAGGCTAGATTAGGATTTACTACATAATTAATTGCCCTGTTAAGTTTTCCTTGAGATTCGATACTTAGGTTTTACTTGCTAGTGCTACGATAGGATTTCGTTCTATTGCGAACACTTTTTGGTGAAACAGTCATGCATTCAAATAAAGTCCCAATCCATAGGCAACTCAAGGGGAAGGTAAATCAACATCCTAAACTCTAGCACCCAACATCTAAATCACATCATCCATTACTTGGAACCACAAAGGTGCTTAGCTAGCAATAGATCTAGCAAGCAATCCAACAAAAGTAAGAGAAATCATAGTAGAAATAACAAGGAAAGTAAAAGGAATTGAAATGCTCCAATATTCTTCAATATCCAAGCTTGATCATCCAACAATATTTGAAAATACCAAAGAAGAAAGAGGGAAATAGCTAGGGTTCTAAGAGAGAGTGCAAAAGTGAATTACAAGTCATCCAAGATGCCAAATAAGGAAAATAACTAGCTATTTATAGTTTTCCCACAAATTGGGGTCAAATTGCAAATAACAGAAACTTGAGTTGAGAAGGTGGGGTAAAATTTGTAATTTCTGGAAAGTTGAATAAAGGTTTGACTAGTGCATTTCCGTTTGACTTGTGCATTTCCGCCCACATTTCACAGTTTGCGCGCTCTCACGGTTTTGGCTCGTTCTCTCTCGTCCGGCATCGGAAAATTAATCCACAAAGTGCTACGGCTTCCTCTCTCGATCCTCTTCGACATAGGATAAGTAAAACTTGCTAGAAAATTGCCACAGCACCTGAAATTAGCACGGAAACCGAGAGAAAACGCAAAGCATATAGAAAATGTATAAATTGTAAAAACCTATCATTTCCTATTCATTAAAGCACATATCTTAACCAAAACACGCATCAAGACGCACTCTAAAGCATGCTAAATATGTGTTTATCACCCACGATGCTTAAAGATTGCACCGAACTGGTGCAGAAGTGTGAGAAATGCCAGTTACATGCAAATGTGACAAGGCTGCCCCAAAGTGAATTAGCAACGATGCAAAACCCTTGGCCATTATGCACCAATCAAAATCCCCCACACTTAGACCTTTGCTTGTCCTCAAGCAATATAAACATACAACTTAGATTCAATCCAAACAATTCAAATCATAGAACATTTAATCACCGGAATCGACAAACTCAAACGAGGTCACTTTAATCCCAAGTTACGATCAATCATCATCAACGAACTATGTGGCTTATAAATCAAACCAAGCAAGAGGAAAAGCAATGATACACACATCTCACAAATATCTAGATCACCACAACTTTAGACGTCTAGCCTACTTCCCCTTTTTATTCAACACATAAACAACTCTTTTTTTTTTTTTTTTTTTAACACGTGAACGTTTTTGGCACATAATTCACTAGGTTTAACCATCGATGGGTCACATCGAGCCTCCTAGTGCGGTTTCCCGTACCTATTGTCAAGAGGGGTAGAATGCCTACGAACACTTTATTCTAATATACACGAGTATCATCTAGGACATAGGTCATGAAATGTGATCATTCGAGGGTCCCTCGAAGCCTTTTCATGTGGTTTCCCGTGCTCATTACTCTAGTATTTTCATACGTTACAAGTAAGAGGAGCAGAATCCTATCAACTCTTTTATTCACATAAAACACAACTCTTTTTTTTTTTTTTAACATAAGGGGAAAGTAATCTAGCAATCCAAGTCGTAACTATCTAGATTTATCACTCAACCAAAAATCATAAATCATTTTCCTCAATACTCAAATCAATTCATGCCCCACAATTCACCGAATCATAATCAATCACAACTCAAGATTAAACCAACCTAATTTATGCTCAAATCAATTCCAACAACTAAAGACACCATCATCGAATCATTCACATCGATTTTAAGTCACATGAATATAAGCTCAACTTCAACCAAATTCCTAAGCATGGAGAACATGAAGACTCAATCAACTAGACTCAATCAAAACAAACAAGACTCGATCAAAACACGCAAAATACGAAACAAAAACAAATACATCATGCCAAAGTTTCAAAGACACCCCCCCCCCCCCCCCACCCCCCCACACACACACACACACACTCTTAAAATCAAGCAATGACCTCATTGCGAGAAAATAAAAAGGAAAGGGATAGAAGGAACTTATCGTAAGATGTCGACCCACACACTTGAAATCCCGAGAGACCCCAAGTAGTACCTACAAAACAAACACAAAACAAAATACCAAAGCGTAAAATTGCACAAAAATAAAGAGAAAGAAATAAAAGACTCAAAACAAAAATTAAAAGACACAACAATGCTATGGGTTGAAGAAACCTTGGAACCGTGGATCTTGCCAACGGGGATCATAAGGAGACCACCAACGAGGGTCATTCGGGTCCGGCGGACTAAGGTGGCGGCTGTGCGGTGATGGTTACTAATATACGTTGGACGCTCGTCCAACGCAGCCTTCGCTGTGAAATTTGCCAATTTAAAATACGTTGGACGCTCGTCCAACGTGCGTTGGACGCCCGTTCAACGCGACCCTCACGAAATTTTGCTTGAATTTTCCCGTTTTCTCCCTCTCGAGGCCTTCCATGCCATTGCAATCCTTAAGAACCAATCCCTGCACGAATATCAAAAAGAAAAACAAACGAAAACAACAAAATAAAAAGAAAATAAATCCTACTCTACAAAAATAAAAGAGATTTTTTTTTTTTACGTGGGTTGCCTCCCACCAAGCGCTTATTTAACGTCATTAGCTTGACGAAGGATACGATCAACCCAAACCCGTAGCACCAAACGACGTTTTGATGCTCCTTGCGACACACTCACTCTCTCTTCTCGAACAATCTCGAAGATCCAGAACGTGGTCATCATCAACTCTCGACTCCCCCACACTTAGTTCGAACTCCTCCTCAAACATCTTCGAGTTAGACTCTGCAAGAAAAGATGTTTCACAAATGGTGAGGTTAGAAAGAAAAGTGTTAATTACCACTTCCTCATTCGATGCGTGTGTTGAGCTTTCCTCGTCCACTTCATCTTCCTCCTCCAAATTCTGTAGAAATTCTTCGATTATGTCCTCTTCTTCATTCGGCTCAAGTGTCGATCTTTCCTCTTCCACCTCATCAACCTCCTCCAAATTCTGTAGAAATTCCTCGATAATGTCCTCTTTTTCATCCACACAACTAAAGAATTTGTCATCTTCAATGGACTCTTCTTCGTCAATGAGTACTTCAAGAGCTGCTACCCTGTCAGAAACCTCACAAACATTTACCTTAACAAGAGGGTTAGCAAGCTTAACAAAAGAGCATGAATGAAGAGAAGAAGTTGGAATAGAAGGTGAATTTCCAAAAACCGAAAACGTTACCGAACCTCCTTCGCCGGCCATGCTCAATGTGCCAGTACCTACATCAATCCGGGCTCGGGTAGTGGCCATAAACGGTCGTCCCAACAAGAGTAGATGACCGGTTGCGCTCTTAGCTCCCTTGCCTTCATGAAGCACGACAAAGTCAATAACAACTCGAATTCCACCAACGAGGACAATGACATCTTCCACAACTCCCAAAGGACTGCTCACGGTGCCGTCTGCTAGCTCAATGCGCATGTCGGTAGATTGAAGGACTCTTGAGTTCATCTTCTCAAAAATAGAAATACGGCATTAAATTCACCGCAGCTCCTAGATCCATCAATCCCGAGACGGTCTCTCCACTATCCAAAACAATGCTCAAGTCGAAACCTCCCGGATCTCCTCTCTTAGGAAACGAGTTGATAGGCCCGAGATCCTTTCTCTCCTTCCTCCCAACACTCTGAATAGGTGGAACATAAGGGTTGAGCGTCTTGTGAAGAGGTTTGGCCTCCTTCTTGGCTTCCTCGAACTCCGTGCGTGCGTTCTGGGCGTTGGATGCTCGTCCAATGTTGGCTGGACGCTCGTCCAATGTTGGCTTCGAATTTGGCGCCTCTTCAGCGTTGGACGGTCGTCCAACGTACATTGGACGCCCGTCCAGCGCGGGCTTCGCTGATGAAATATCTTGAGCTCGTCCAGGGGCTGGTGTGACGGTGGGCGGCTGTCCAACGTTGGACGGTCGTCCAGAGACGTTGGACGCCCGTCCAGCGTGGTGCGCTGCCGGATTTTTACCGTTGCTCCACTGCTCGTTCGGGCTCCTCCTAACACTTGAATGGCCTTGGGGTGACATCGTGCCACCATTGCGTTGTAACACCGTGATTGCATGAGCTTGGTGAGGTGGAACGGGAGGAACATATTGATGGAGTCCAAGGTTCGTCAAATCAAGATCCTGTTCGTGTTCCCAAAGGGCCGGTGACGAGAGCTCGAGCTAAGAAATTCAAGGAAGGCTTGCAAGGATTGATCCAAGAAGTTTGGGCTCAAGAATTGATGAAGAAGCCCATTGGAGAAGGCGAACCGGACAGCCCGCGAGTCATTAACTTTATCGAGTGCGTCCGGGCTGAAGAATGAAGACTTTATGTTTATTTTCGTGTGTTTTGGTTCAGACCACGTTTTTTGGGTCTTAAAAGACTTGTTTTTGGGTTTTTATCATGTTGGTTAATGGGTTGGGCCATACCAATGACTTTGGGTCAGTTATTTCCTAGTTAGATTAGGTTTAGATGGTTTTATTTACCTCCCTATATAAGGGGCTCTTTGTGGACGAAAATTAGTTAGCTTTTGATCATTAATATTATTGTGAGTTATTCTCTCTTGAGAGTTTTCGAATTCCTCTTGATTATTCCAAGACGAATTCATTATCCGGCGAATCAGCGAGTCAATCAAACCTCGTTGTGTGTCATTCATCGTCCCCGTGTGGCTTGGCGACCGTTTCTTTGGGTTATAGAGACTTCGGTTTATCTATAGTACTTAGGAGGGTTTAGACCATTGACGTATTGGGATCTCCATTCGTTAGTTAGTTTCGTTTCTTCCGCGTGCGTTACCATTCGGTCATCAAGGATCGTATCATTTGGCACCAGAGCCAGGCTTACGTCATCCAGGTTCTATCGTCCTTATTGATTTTTCGTATCTTGTGTTTCTTTCTGTTCGTGTCTTGTCTTTCGTGTCGTCGAGTCTTCGTATAACTATTTCGTTCCTGTGTCAAAAAAAAAAAAAAAAATTCATATCTGTGTGTTCATAGAGTCGTCAAAATCGTTCTTTGTAGCTTTTCTTTCGTGTCAAGTATTCAGATTCGTTGTGATACCTAGTCAAAGTTGTTTTCTTGGTCATTAAGGAGTAGAAGATTTCTTTCCTTATAAGAATAGGAAACATTCCCATACCTTATATTATATAACACGTTTTAGGTGAGTCTTCTACACGTTGTCGTGACATATTAGGGGCAAAAGTTTCGATCAAAAAAAAAAAAAAGTTTCGAAAAAAAAAAAAAAAAAAAAAAGGATATATTCGAAGCCCTAGTGTGTCACTGTGTTTTCTAAGTTGGTTATTACGTGTTTCTTCATTGGGATATCAGTTATAAATTCGTTTCGGTGTGTTTTCGTCTTTTTCTCGTGTTTTTCGTCGGCCATCACTAAAACGGCCATAACTTTTGCATACGAACTCCGATTTTGCTCCATAATACCTTTTCGGAAAGCTCTCGAAAAGATCTATACGGTGGTTCCGACTATGTCGGAATCGGTCCATTATTTTTGCAAAAAAGGTCGTTTAAAGGGTCAAATCGTCCGCCGAAGTTTTCGGTAAAATTTTCGTGTCTTTTTTCGTGTCTCCGATTTAGGGTTTCTTAGTTCAGTCATCTTTTCTTCCTACTTTCAGTACTCTTGGTTCGTTAATAGTGATTTCTGTGGTAGATTAAGGGAATTTGGGCCTCTTGAGAGAGATTTGAGTGGAAAAAGGCAGGAGAGGTGAGATTATTAGAGGGTAAAAGCCATTACTATTGAGCGATACACGAGTGCTGAGTGTGAACCTTATTGAGGGATACACGAGTGATTGTGAGGTGGTGAGGATTCTGTTTTTACTAACGTTTGTTTGTTTCTTTTGAAAAAAAAAAAAAAAAAAAATTGCAGGTATGGCCGGAGAACAAGAGACGTTGGACCCCAAGATGAAGTTCATGTTTGAGGCATTGAAGTCCGAGTTGGGGAAGATGATGGAATCCAAACTGGATGGAGTTTATGATAGACTTGGTGAAGTTGAGTCAGCTTCCAAACAGCTTCAATATCATCGAGGTGGAAGAGGAGGACGAGGTGGCAGAGGAGGTCAGCATAACTATCGAGACTATGGGCCGTTCGAGGAGGAGTTTGTTGATGAAGGGGAAGACGGATGGGAGGAGCCAAGGAACAGGCCTGACAATAATTTGGGCAACATCAAGCTGAACATTCCGTCATTCCAAGGGAGGAACGATCCAGATGCGTATATTGAGTGGGAGAGGAAGCTTGACCTCATGTTCGACTGTCACAATTACTCCGAGCTGAAGAAGGTGAAGTTGGCAGCGATAGAGTTCTCCGATTACGCTCTAGTTTGGTGGGATCAATTGGAGAAGAGTAGGAGAAGGAATGGGGAGCCTCCAGTTCAGACTTGGAACGAGATGAAGGGGATCATGAGGAAACGATTTATTCCAGCTCACTACTATAGAGAACTGCACAACAAGCTCCAAAGCTTGAGACAAGGATCTAGGAGCGTGGATGAATATTATAAGGAGATGGAGGTAGCCATGATTCGAGCTAATGTTGTGGAGGACAGTGAGGCGACGATGGCGAGATTCTTGGCTGGTCTGAATTGGGAGATTCGGAATGGAGTGGAGTTGCAACATTATGTCGAGATAGAGGACATGGTGCACATGGCTGTAAAGATAGAGAATCAGCTCAAGAGGAGGGGTAACAATGGTTACAATAAGCAGAATCAGTCCAATTGGAAGCAATCTCAGCCTGCTGCTAGTGGTTCCTTTTCGAGAGGGAATCAATGGAAGAAGGAGGAGTCGCCGAAAGATGAGAGGAAACCGTTCGTGAAGGCGCGATCAGATTCGACGAGCTCCAACAACCAAGGCAAACCAGCAGTGCCTGAGGGTCGTAATCGTGATCGTAAGTGCTTCAAGTGTCAAGGATTCGGACATATCATGAGTGACTGTCCAAATCGGAGAGTGATGATAATGAGAGATGATGGAGAGGTCGTGACTGATGATGAAGTTGACCCGGAGATGCCTGGTTTGGAGGAGTCTGAGGACGAAGAAGAAGAGATTCAGCCGCCCGTAGGACGCATTTGTGTGGCCAGACGAGCATTAAGCGTTCAGAATCATGTGGACGAATTGGTGCAGCGCGAAAATATCTTTCACACGAGATGTCAGGTGAAGGATCAGTTGTGTAGCGTGATTATAGACGGAGGGAGCTGCACCAACGTTGCTAGCGTGGCCATGGTTCAAAAATTAGGGCTTCCAATTTTGCCGCACCCCAAACCATACCGGCTGCAATGGTTGAGCGATGCTGGCGTGGTGAAGGTTAATAAGCAAGTGAGAGTGCCGTTTTGCATTGGGAAGTATGAGGATGAGGTTTTGTGTGATGTAGTTCCGATGCAAGCGAGTCACATCTTGTTGGGGAGACCGTGGCAGTTTGATCGACGAGTGACACATGATGGCTTCACCAACAAATATTCGTTCGAGTATAGGCAGAAGAAGGTGTCGCTTGTTCCTCTTACTCCCAAACAAGTGTATGAGGATCAAGTGTTGCTGCAAAAGGAGGCTGAGCGGCTGAAGTTGGAGGAGCAGAAGGTGGAGAATAAGGAGAAGGGAGATAAGGAGAAGGGTGTAGTACACAAATCGTGTTTTGCAAAGGCGAGCGATCTGAAATTGGCGGTGCAGGAGGAGAGGACTTTGATCGTACTTCTGTACAAAGGGAACTTTTTATCTACTAACGATCTCAATTCTCTACCCCCTTCTATCTCTTCTGTTTTGCAGGAATTTGATGATGTCTTTCCCGAGGATACACCAGCTGGCTTACCACCAATTAGGGGGATAGAACATCAAATTGACTTTGTGCCTGGAGCAACACTTCCAAATAGGCCAGCCTATCGCACCAATCCCGAGGAGACGAAGGAGTTGGAGAGGCAGATTGGAGAGTTGTTGGCGAAAGGGCATGTGAGGGAGAGTTTGAGTCCTTGTGCAGTTCCGGTGTTACTCGTACCCAAGAAGGATTCAACGATGAGGATGTGTTGCGATTGTCGAGCCATAAACAACATCACGGTAAAGTATCGACATCCTATCCCTCGTTTAGATGATATGCTTGATGAATTGCATGGCTCTTGTGTGTTTTCGAAAATTGATTTGCGTAGTGGATATCATCAGATTAGGATTAAGGAAGGGGATGAATGGAAAACTGCTTTTAAAACTAAACTTGGTTTGTATGAGTGGCTGGTTATGCCTTTTGGTTTGACTAATGAACCTAGTACATTTATGCGTCTTATGAACCATGTTTTACGAGCTTTTATTGGCAGATTTGTAGTTGTCTACTTTGATGATATCCTAGTGTATAGCAAGAGTCATGAAGAGCATGTTGATCATTTGAGGTCTGTTTTAGATGTACTTAGGAAGGAGAGGTTGTTTGCTAACTTAAAGAAGTGCATCTTTTGTACGGACAAGCTTGTGTTTCTTGAATTTGTTGTTAGTGCACAGGGTGTACAGGTTGACGATGAGAAAATACGAGCTATTCAAGAGTGGCCGAGTCCAAAGAGCATTGGAGAAGTTAGAAGTTTCCACGGACTTGCTAGCTTTTATAGGAGATTCGTGCCTCATTTCAGTAGTGTTGCAGCCCCATTGACGGCAATCATCAAGAAGAATGTGGAGTTTAGTTGGGGAGAAGAACAAGAGAAGGCGTTTCAGCTTTTGAAGTACAAATTGACACACGCCCCGGTATTATCTCTTCCTAACTTTTCTAAATCTTTTGAGATTGAATGTGATGCTTCTGGTGTTGGAATTGGTGCAGTTCTGATGCAAGAAGGGCGGCCGGTGGCGTACTTCAGCGAGAAACTAAACGGAGCAACGTTGAGCTATCCAACGTACGATAAGGAGCTGTATGCGTTGGTGAGAGCCTTGAAAACGTGGCAGCACTACTTGTGGACCAAGGAATTCGTCATTCACACCGATCATGAGTCCTTGAAGCACTTGAAGGGGCAGCACAAGTTGAACAAGAGGCATGCTAGGTGGATGGAGTTCATAGAGACGTTTCCTTACGTCATCAAGTACAAGCAAGGTAAAGAGAATGTAGTGGCTGATGCACTTTCACGGAGGTATGCCTTGATCTCTACTTTAGATGCTAAGTTGCTTGGTTTCGAGTGTTTGAAGAGTTTGTATGTGAATGATGCTGATTTTGGTGAGATTTATCGAGCATGTGAGAAATCTGGTTTTGAAGAGTACTTTAGGCATGATGATTATTTGTTTAAGAGAAATCGATTGTGTGTTCCTAAGTGTTCTCTTCGTGAATTATTGTTGCTTGAATCTCATGGTGGGGGTTTGATGGGACATTTCGGTGTTGCTAAGACTTTAGCTGTTTTGCATGAACACTTCTTTTGGCCTCATATGAAGAGAGATGTTGAACGAATTTGTGGTAGGTGTGTTGCTTGTAAACAAGCTAAGTCTAGAGTGAGTTCCCATGGTTTGTACACGCCATTGCCTATTCCTACTGCTCCTTGGATGGATATTTCTATGGATTTCGTGTTAGGGCTGCCTAGGACTAAGCGTGGTAGTGATTCTGTGTTTGTGGTGGTTGATAGATTTTCTAAGATGGCGCATTTTATTCCATGTCATAAATCTGATAATGCATCGCATGTTGCTGATTTGTTCTTTCGAGAGATTGTTAGATTGCATGGAATGCCTAGGACTATTGTTTCGGATAGGGATGCGATGTTCTTGAGTTACTTTTGGAAGACTTTGTGGGGTAAGTTAGGTACTAAACTGTTGTTTTCTACTACTTGTCATCCACAAACTGATGGTCAAACTGAAGTAGTCAATAGGACTTTGTCTACATTGCTTAGGGCTATAATTAAGAAGAACATTAAGTCTTGGGAAGAATGTTTACCACATGTTGAGTTTGCATATAATCGTTCTGTTCATTCTGCTACTAAGTTTTCGCCTTTTGAGATTGTCTATGGGTTTAATCCTTTAACTCCTTTAGATTTATCTCCATTGCCTGAACATGAGCATACTAACCTTGATGGCCAGAAAAAGGCTGATTTTGTGAAACAGATTCATGAGAAGGCAAGGCTGAATATTGAGAGACGAACAGAGCAGTACGCCAAGCAAGCCAACAAGGGGAGGCGTCAAGTGGTGTTTGAGCCCGGAGATTGGGTATGGCTGCATATGCGCAAGGAGAGGTTTCCATTGCAAAGGCGTTCGAAGTTGCTACCTCGAGGCGATGGACCTTTTCAAGTGTTGGAGCGCATTAATGATAATGCCTACAAATTGGACTTACCCGGTGAGTATAATGTTAGTGCTACATTCAATGTGGCTGATTTGAGTCCTTTTGATGTAGGTGACGACTTGGATTTGAGGACAAATCCTCTTCAAGAGGAGGGGAATGATGGAGTCCAAGGTTCGTCAAATCAAGATCCTGTTCGTGTTCCCAAAGGGCCGGTGACGAGAGCTCGAGCTAAGAAATTCAAGGAAGGCTTGCAAGGATTGATCCAAGAAGTTTGGGCTCAAGAATTGATGAAGAAGCCCATTGGAGAAGGCGAACCGGACAGCCCGCGAGTCATTAACTTTATCGAGTGCGTTCGGGCTGAAGAATGAAGACTTTATGTTTATTTTCGTGTGTTTTGGTTCAGACCACGTTTTTTGGGTCTTAAAAGACTTGTTTTTGGGTTTTTATCATGTTGGTTAATGGGTTGGGCCATACCAATGACTTTGGGTCAGTTATTTCCTAGTTAGATTAGGTTTAGATGGTTTTATTTACCTCCCTATATAAGGGGCTCTTTGTGGACGAAAATTAGTTAGCTTTTGATCATTAATATTATTGTGAGTTATTCTCTCTTGAGAGTTTTCGAATTCCTCTTGATTATTCCAAGACGAATTCATTATCCGGCGAATCAGCGAGTCAATCAAACCTCGTTGTGTGTCATTCATCGTCCCCGTGTGGCTTGGCGACCGTTTCTTTGGGTTATAGAGACTTCGGTTTATCTATAGTACTTAGGAGGGTTTAGACCATTGACGTATTGGGATCTCCATTCGTTAGTTAGTTTCGTTTCTTCCGCGTGCGTTACCATTCGGTCATCAAGGATCGTATCACATATGGAGGATAAGGGGCTTGCACCTCGTTGGCTTGTTGTGGTTGAATCCCTTGGCTCGGAATTCGCCCCGGTTGTTGCATTAGGTGCATGGAACCAGAAATTTGGCCAATGGCCATCTCGAGCCTCTTTATGTTAGCATCTTGAGCCTCTCGAGCCAATTTAGCCTCATGTAGGAATGTAGAGAGACTCTCATCGAGGGGAGGCTTTTGTGGGGATCCTTGAGGGCGAGAATTTGGATATGGTGGTGGTGGTGTAGGAGTAGGTTGAGGTGGGTAGTATGGAGGTGGTGGATAATATGGATTAGGAGGGTATTGAGGAGGTGGATAATATGATGGAGGTTGAGAGTAGTAGGGATTTGGTGGAGGAGGATAGGGGTTATTATATGGTGGAGGACACCTATTAGGATAGGTAGGGGGATTACCTTGCCCTTGTCTTGGCCTCGGATTTTGGAAACATCCATTGTATCCCCCTTGGTATCCTTGAGGTGGAGGCACTTGAGGCGGGTATCCTTGAGCGGCGTACACCTCGGCTCCTCCTTCGTATGGAAACTCCCCCATGTTGTGGCACACCTCTTTGATGTGTCCAAGCTCTCCACAAATCTCGCATTGATCGGGCTTCCTCTCTTCCTCCTTCGGGGCCGGTGCACTTTGCTTCATCTTCAAGTTTTCGAGGTCCCTTAACATGTCGGCCATTTGCTTCTTCAAATCGGGGCTCATCGAAACTGCACTCACCTCCACTTTCCTCGGTCTAGCTGATTTTTGTTGAGAACTCGCAGCGAGCGTCTTGAAAGTATCCTTCAACTCGTCAGCTGTCTTGACCGCTATGTTGCCTCCGGCTGAACTATCCACCATGAACTGACAAGTTTGGTTGAGGGCGTCGTAGAAATATTGCCAAAGCAACTCCGATGCCATTTGATGATGGGGGCATTGTTGAAGTAGCTCTTGGAACCTCTCCCATGCTTCGTGAAACGGCTCATCGTTGTCTTGGGAGAAATTCATAATCTTCGACCGCACCTCTTGAGTCTTGCGGTTCGGGTAGTACATGAGCATGAACTTCTCACACGCCGCATTCCATGTGGTGAGAGAGTTGGCCGGGAGAGACAAATACCATGACTTTCCTCGATCCTTGAGGGTGTACGGGAAGCACTTCATCTTCAAGTTATCCTCCGTGAGTCCCGAGAGTGGAAAAGTTTGCACCACCGTGCAGAACTCTCGGATGAACGTCAAAGCATCCTCGTTGGGCAGCCCTAGGTAGGATGGGAGCAACGCCATGTGATGAGGTTTAAGCTCATGATTCCTAACCGCTTCCGTCAGGACAATCGCAGAAGTGGTGGCTGTGAATGTGGGGCGAGCAAAATCGCCCATAACGACTCTAGCTGCCATGGCTTCGGGCTCTGCAAATAACAAGACCAAAGAAAAGTCTTGTGAATCAATCTCCTCCTTCTCCTTCGCGGCTAAAATCGCTTTCCTTTGATGGATGTTGTCGAAGTAGGGCGCTAAATTCTTTTGAAGACTTCGGCGACCATGCATAAACAACACTCAACAAAAAGGATTAAACGCACCGAGTGGGAGAAATAAGAAATCGAAATAAACACAAATAAAAATAAAAACAAATAAAAATACTACACAATTAAATCGCCTAAAGTTTTCCCCGGCAACGGCGCCAAAATTTGTTTCACCAAAAAGTGTTTGCAATAGAACGAAATCCTATCGTAGCACTAGCAAGTAAAACCTAAGTATCGAATCTCAATGAAAACTTAACAGGGCAATTAATTATGTAGTAAATCCTAATCTAGCCTAAATCTAGGAAAGCAAGTAAATAAGATTTTTGGGTTTTTGGTTTTAAATCCTAGACAAATAAAATAAATCAAAGCAATAAATAAAAGCAAATAAATAACTAATCTAAGAACAAGCAAATAAATCTAAGAATTAAACTAAAGTAAAACGATTAATCTACCTAGGCAAGAATCGAAAGGAAAGCAATAAAAGAAGCAACGAAGAAAGCATAAACTACCTTAGACATGATGAATAAAATCTGGAAATTTAAAGGAAAATAAATCTAACTTTGAAAGCTTTAAAAACGAGAGAATTGAAACTTGAGAAAAACGAATCTAAACTTTACACTAGAAATCGAAAGAACGAAATTAAACTAAGGAAATTAAAAGAAGCAATTAAGAAAACGAATCTAAAACGAAAGCAAGTGATTAAAACAAGTAAACGAAAGCAATAAAGAACTTACGAGAATTAAACGAAGAACGAAGAACTTGAATTAAACGAAGAAGTCTTGAATTAAAATTGCAAAAATGAAGAATTCGGATCCGAACAATAAAAACTAATCTAGAGTATTTGAACGCTGAAAACTAAAGCTAAATAATGAAAAAAGTGTTGTAGAATTCGTGCACAAGGGATAGTATAAATAATAGGTATGAAAACCTGATTATATAAGGAAAATACAGCTGGCCGGAACGTTGGACGCTCGTCCAACGTCGCACTCGCATTCTTCTTCTTTTCTACTCTGGACGCTCGTCCATCGTAAGTGCGCGCTCGTCCAGCGTACTCTGGATGGCCGTCCAGTGCCTTGGACGGGCGTCCAACCCCATGCACGCTCCATGCTCGATTTTTCCTCAATTCCTCGCCTTTTTCGACCCGTTTCCTTCCGTTTCTTCCACCTAATGATCCTACACGAACCAAACTCCAAACAACCAAATCATAGCAAAAGACAAACAAAAGAGACACAAAACATAACGAAAACGGACTCGAAAACACTACGAAAATCCTAACATCTAAACACCAATCAATGACTAATTGATCACTAGGAGTGCATCTAAGGTGTTTGATGGAATGCCTAGGAAGCTTCCATTCATAGCACTTGGCATCAATTCATACCCATATCACTTGATTTCATCTCATATGATTCCTAGGAAGAATTAGATGGGTTGGATGATAGTTGGTAGGTTTTCTTAGATTAAAATGAGCTATTTGGAGTTGGTAGAGCATTTAAAGGCTTAGAAAGCATTTATTGCTCTATTGATCTACTTGTTGATCACCCTAGTAAGGTAGGTTAACATATATGATATAAGAGACCATTCAAGGTTGATTAAAGTGGTTTGAAGCATCTAAACTCTAAAGCCTTCATCATAATCATATCGGAAGTTACTTGGAGCCATGCCTTTATTACTTGAATTCTCATTTGTTTACTTGCTATTTCCATTTACTCATTGCATGTTTAAGCTTGTCATTTACTTTACTCTTTGCCTAGTTTAGAAAAACACCAAACCAAGATTATGTGCTCAAATAGGATAATAGAGACAAGACGAACTACTTGATTATCTCTCGACACATTCACTCCTCATGTTCGATACTCGGACTTCTCTAGTTCGATATTATTGCTAGGTTAGGAATAGCCTAGTAAATTTTTGGCGCCGTTGCCGGGGAGTGAATAGATTTATGATCAATAGATTGTTTAGTTTCTTGTTGCTAATTTGAGCTTGTTTTATTTTTATAGTTAGGATGGTATTGTGCTTGTTGATTCAAGCATTTTATTGGACTATTTTTGATTTCTTTATTGGTGTGCTTGATAGGTACACACTTCATAGATCCAAGGTTAAACATGTGGAATCTTTCGTTTTGGATTATGAGAAGAGAGAAAGAACTTCCAAAGAGCAAGATGTGGAAATCAATCGGGAAGTGGAAGTTCTTAGGAAGCAATTGGAGGTTATGGAAGCAAGAATGGATGAGCAAAGGAGGAGAACTCAAGAGGTTCAATTAACTCCTATAATTGAGATATTCCAACCTCCAAAGGCTAGTTATCAAGGAAGAGAATTGGGCACGGTTGATGCACCTAGCTTTGAGCTCAAACCGGGTTTGATTCGTTTGGTTCAAGCAAATCAATTTGGAGGAGAAGTCACCGAGGACCCAAATGATCATCTATACTCATTCCTCGAAATTTGTGATACCCTCAAGCTTGAAGGAGTGCCAAATGACACAATCCGGATGAGACTCTTCGGATTTTCACTTCGTGATCGGGCTAAAGAGTGGTTCAAAGGTTTCAATGGGAAGTCAATCAAATCTTGGGAGGATTTATGCAAAACTTTTCTCTTGAGATACTTTCCACCTTCCAAGGTACAACGCCTAATCTCAGAGATTTATCAATTTGCCCAACATGAAGAAGAGACGATATTTGAGGCTTGGGATAGATTTCGTGAGCTCTTAAGGAAATGCCCTCCACATGGCCTAGATAAGAATCGACAAATCTTCATCTTCTATGGTGGTTTGAATTCACAAACAAGAACTATCGTAGATGCTACCTTCGGAGGTTGTTTGCTTAGTCGTAATGTGATGGAAGCCTCACTTTCCGAGTTGATGAAGAGGAAGTGACATTTTATAAGCCGAAACTTGAGAGTGAATTGCCAACTCCGAGAGAAGAGGTTCAAGTTCCAAGTCCCAAGAGAGGTGACTTGAGGATGAATGAAGTGAAGTTCAAAGAAAAGATTGTCGATCCATTCCATGAAAATTGTAGAAGAGTTCAATGTCTAGGCAAGAAGGCCTCGTTTGATGTCCCATGAGCTACATTGAGGTATCGTCGAGCTAGCGACGTTAAAAAAGCGCTCGTTGGGAGGCACCCTAACACATATCCTTTTTATTGCGTTTATTTTCGTTTATTCATTGTTACTTTATTTCGTTTTATTTTTATTTTCTCTTTTCTTTAAGTAATATATATATATATATATATATATATATATATATATATATATATATATATATATATATATATAGTTTTAAATAGGTGTAGTTGTTTGAAATTTTAAAAATAAAAATGGAAAAAAAAGAAGAAAATTAGAAAGAAGAGAGAAATTTTTTCTTTAATTTTAGGAGTTAATCTCATATTATAAAAGAAAATTTTAAAAAAAAAACATATATATAATATATATATTCATAGAAATAAAAAATAAATAAATAATAAAAAAATAATAAAAAAAAAAGAGGAAAAAGGCGGCTCTAATTTCTTCTTCATCGCAGGGAGAAGACGTGAGAAATGAATTGAAGCAGCTCCAGTTTCGCCGGCGAGAGAAACGGCGAGCGGATGGGTCGCCGGGAGAGCTTCTGCCCGAAACGGCGACCGGGACGGCGAGCAGTTGGGTCGCCGGCACGGCTTCTGCCCGAAACGGCGACCGGGACGGCGACTGGTGGTCGCCGGCTGGAGTTTCAACTGCAGCAGCCATGTTCGCGAGTTGTAGTCCGCCGGCAAAGCTTGGAGCAGCTCCTGTCCGTTCCGGCGAATCGCAGGCTACCGCCGACGCTCGACCCAACTTTTACCAGTGTGATGTGGTATCCCTCACAAGCAATCAGAAACAAACAAAGTAAACTAAGCCAAAAGCAATTCTTCCGTTGATCTAACGATGCCGGAAAATTGCTCCAAGAGAGAGATGAAATCTCAAAGGTTTTTATAAAACTTTTCCACTCCCGAATACAAAAGGAAACGGGATACTTAAACATCCCTCATTATTAAATACTAATTGCAGACTAGTCCCATAAACTAATTTATTTGAAGTAAACACCCAACAGACCATCATCAAAATATAGAAAAACTAATCATCTTTGGCATGAGAAACGCTCAGCATAGCAGCAACAGGACTTGGATTTGCATCACAGTGCCGGCGAGTGGTTCCGTTGCGAGCAGCCAATCCGGCGGCCCACGACGGAGAGCAGGAGGCTGATGGCGCTGGAGCCGTTTTGACGGCCGGATCTGGGCTGCTGTCCATTCGCAACGGCGACGCCCGAAGCAATTGATACCTGTTCCGGCGAGCAGCAGGACGACCGGCGGCTCCTCGAGCAGTGGTTCCAGCAGCCGGCGACGAGCAGCAGCAGCCGGCGAGTGTTTCCGGCAAGCAGCAGCAGAAACGGCGACGTGCTTGAGCAGTTCCCGACGGGCCGGGTCTGCTGGGCCAGATCTGGGCTGCTGGGCCGGGCCGGGTCTCCCACGGGCTGGGCCGGGTCTGGGCCTGATTCGGGCCGGGTCTGACGGGCCACGCCGGACCGGGCCGACTTATTATAAAAAAAAAATTAAAATCAAAATTAAAATATATATATAAAAAAGATTTATAAAAATGATATAAAAAATTTTTAAATAAATAATTTCTCCTCTCTCACCATCTTTTCTTCTAATTTGTGTGCAACAATTGTGAGGTTTCTAATATTCTTTGTGATTTTGTTGCTCATAGTAAAGAGGAAGAAGATTTGTGGGGTGACGAAGGGGGAAAACATACAAAGGGAAGACGGGAGATTCGCCATCGAATGAGAAATTGCGATTGTGGGGTCCGTCTTGGGCTCATCACATGGAAACAGGAATTATTCCTCGTCTCGTCCCTCACCTCAATAGCTTGGACATTTGTGAGTAGTAACTTAAATATCTTATGTATATTCGTCCCTCCAACCTTATTTTTGATTTTATTTTCAAAAATAAGTTTGGGGGAGGGGGATGGGATAAGATATTCAAGTTACTTTTTCATATTTCTTCAAGTTATTTTTATCGTATTTCTTTCTTTGTTTGTTTTAAATTTTTTATGTTTTGTTTGGAGTGAATTGGTGGTGGAATTTATGTGTATTGAAGGATGAGTTGATTCGGTGTGTGCAAAATGATTCAAGTAAAATTTTTCAAGTTCCTTTTTAAAAGCATCACTTGAATTGTAGTGTTTCTTGCTTATATGGTTAGATATTGTGGTTATCACTCATTTGCTTTCAAGAAAGATGTCGATAATGATTTGAGCGGAAAATGATATCATATTTTTGGAATCTCTCATGTGTGTATTGAGCATGAAATGGTTGCATGACATGATTAACTAAGAATGATTGATCTTAGGCACATGAACTCTAAACAAAAGCTTGTAAGGTTTGAGCCAAAACGTTGAATTGATAACGTTATTTTTCTTTCTTGAGAGTTTGTCATGTATTGCATTGTTATCTTCTAGAACTTGCCTTTAATCTCGATCGAGGTTGCTATATGTGCCACTAGAACTTAAAAAGGATTTTAGGCCATCACTTGTTAGCCTCATTATTCCCTAAACACTAACCAAATGAAATGTTAACTTTTGTGGTCCCCCTTGAGCCTTTGAAGCCCTTGTTGCTAAACTGGATGAAAGGGGGTGAAGGTTGGTTAAGGGAATCTATTGAGAGGTTGTGAAGTAGTGGGATAACGAGGTTTGAGAAGTTTGATTGAAGAGGTTGTTTTGAGATGAGAATACTCCTATGAGCTCTAATGTAAAAATAAAAAAATAAAAAATAAAAATAAAAATAAAAATGAAAGAAATGAGAATGGAATTCTCACAAAAGTGAAAAAAAAAAAAAAAAAAAAAAAAAAAAAAAAAAAAAAGAGAGAAAAGAGAAAAAATGAATGAAAAAAAAAAAAGAAAGAGTTTGAATAAAGATAGTTGTGAATGAGAGCATAAAGGAGTTATTCATGAATATTTGAGAAGCTTCAATCAAGCTTATGTACTAAGAGTGTAAAGAGGTGAAATGGTGAAGGTAGAAGGTGGAGAAATTCACACTTAGAGTGGAGAAGAGAAGGTGAAATACATAAGAGGTCTCTTAGTCACTTAGCCTAAAAATCTTTATCTAAAACCAATGTCCTCACATTACAAGCCTAAATAAAAGACCTAATTGATCTTAGTTCGAGTGCACAATCAAGCGATGGAGATCTTGAGATTTAGGGCAAGCTTATGGTAAGAGCGATGCATGCATGAGTTCGATGAGTGTAAACTTCCTTCCATACACTTGAGAGAAAGAGTGATACACTTACATCTAGAGAGGTTTGGAGTTTCATTATGCTTGAGTGATTGATTTCTTAGTTGAGAGTGTTGTGTGATTGTGGATTGTTCAATGCACCTTGGGAGTTCCATGCTTGAAAATGCTTTGAGTGAGCTTTGAGGCATCGATGATCTTGATTTGCATACCCATATGTGCTTATGTTCTTTGATTGTTCGTTCCATTGTCGGGACGAGCAATGACTTAAGTTTGGGGGAGTTTGATAACCACATATTTAGCATGCTTTAGAGTGCGTCTCGATGCGTGTTTTGGTTAAGATATGTGCTTTAATGAATATGAAATGATAGGTTTTTACAATTTATACATTTTCTATATGCTTTGCGTTTTCTCTCGGTTTCCGTGCTAATTTTAGGTGCTGTGGCAATTTTCTGGGCAAGTTTGACTTATCCTATGTCGAAGAGGATCGAGAGAGGAAGCCGTAGCACTTTGCGGACTAATTTTTCGATGCCGGACGAGAGAAAACGAGCCAAAACCGTGAGAGCGCGCAAACTGTGAAATGTGGGCGGAAATGCACAAGTCAAACGGAAATGCACTAGTCAAACCTTTATTCAACTTTCCAGAAATTACAAATTTTACCCCACCTTCTCAACTCAAGTTTCTGTTATTTGCAATTTGACCCCAATTTGTGGAAAAACTATAAATAGCTAGTTATTTTCCTTATTTGGCATCTTGGATGACATGTAATTCACTTTTGCACTCTCTCTTAGAACCCTAGCTATTTCCCTCTTTCTTCTTTGGTATTTTCAAATATTGTTGGATGATCAAGCTTGGATATTGAAGAATATTGGAGCATTTCAATTCCTTTTACTTTCCTTGTTATTTCTACTATGATTTCTCTTACTTTTGTTGGATTGCTTGCTAGATCTATTGCTAGCTAAACACCTTTATGGTTCCAAGTAATGGATGATGTGATTTAGATGTTGGGTGCTAGAGTTTAGGATGTTGATTTACCTTCCCCTTGAGTTGCCTATGGATTGGGACTTTATTTGAATGCATGACTAATTGATCACTAGGAGTGCATCTAAGGTGTTTGATGGGATGCCTAGGAAGCTTCCATTCATAGCACTTGGCATAAATTCATACCCATATCACTTGATTTCATCTCATATGATTCCTAGGAAGAATTAGATGGGTTGGATGATAGTTGTTAGGTTTTCTTAGATTAAAATGAGCTATTTGGAGTTGGTAGAGCATTTAAAGTCTTAGAAAGCATTTATTGCTCTATTGATCTACTTGTTGATCACCCTAGTAAGGTAGGTTAACATATATGATATAAGAGACCATTCAAGGTGGATTAAAGTGGTTTGAAGCATCTAAACTCTAAAGCCTTCATCATAATCATATCGGAAGTTACTTGGAGCCATGCCTTTATTACTTGAATTCTCATTTGTTTACTTGCTATTTCCATTTACTCATTGCATGTTTCAGCTTGTCATTTACTTTACTCTTTGCCTAGTTTAGAAAAACATCAAACCAAGATTATGTGCTCAAATAGGATAATAGAGACAAGACGAACTACTTGATTATCTCTCGACACATTCACTCCTCGTGTTCGATACTTGGACTTCTCTAGTTCGATATTATTGCTAGGTTAGGAATAGCCTAGTCAGTGGGCCAGAAATAACCCCATCTCATGATCTTCTTGGCTAGGGACCGAGGTCCGTTATGACTCCCACAAGACCCTTCGTGCACCTCGCGCATGACATAGTTGGCCGAGGTGGGGCCGACGCACTTGAGTAAGGGTTGGAGGTATGATTTCTTGTAAAGGACGTTGTCTACGACGGCGTATCTCAACGACTTTGACAATATCCTTCTTGCCTCTGTTTTATCTTCGGGCAACTCCCCCCTCACTAAATAATCGAGCAGAGGCGTCATCCATGTTGGTTGTCGCTCCTCGTCCAAATCGTTGACCTCAACCTCTTCTATACTCCTGTGCTGGACATCTTCAACCAGCGAAGAGCCGGGTACCGCCGCCAATTTACTGAGAATGTCAGCTCGGGAATTCTGAGTTTGGGGTATTCGTTCGAGCTGAGAGTATGTGAAGGCTTCTTGCATACCCCGTGCCTTAGCTAAATATCTCTTCATCCTTTCCCCCTTTGCTTCGTACTTTCCCAACATGTGATTTACAACTACTTGAGAATCACTGTGTACCTTGATGGCGGTGACCTTTAGGTTTGTGGCTATCCGGAGTCCGGCTAGTAGTGCTTCATACTCCACCTCGTTATTAGTTGTTGCGAACTGAAAACGAAGTGCATATGTGAGTTCTTTCCTTTCCGGACTGATGAGAAGTATTCCAGCTCCGCTTCCTGTCTTTCCGGAAGTGCCGTCAACATACATGTGCCAACAATCAGGAGGTTCTACTGAGGTTGAGCGAGCTGGGATTGTTGTCGGCACCGATGTGGAGGTCGGGACATCGGGTATGGAGGTTTCAACCAGAAAGTCCGCTAGGGCCTGCCCTTTTATGATCTGACGAGGAGCGTAGGCAACGTCATGCTCCCCCAACTCTATGGCCCACTTCGCTATTCGGCCCGATGCTTCGGGTTTTGTCAGTACTTGCCGAAGTGGGGAATCTGTTCGGACTTGGATGGGGTGCACATGAAAGTATGGGCGCAAACGCCGAGTGGCATTAACTAATGCCAAGGTGAGCTTTTCTAGTGGTTGATATCGCACCTCGGGTCCCTTAAGAGACCTACTTATGAAATACACGGGGAGTTGGCACCCTGCTTCTTCCCGTACGAGCACTGCGCTGATAGCCTCCTCCGAGGTGGCTAGGTATAAGAATAGCACCTCCCCCTCCTTTGGCACCGACAAGGTTGGCAGGTTGTTGAGATACTCTTTCAGCTGGTTGAGTGCGAGATGGTGTTCCGGGGTCCAGCTAAATTCGGGCACCTTCTTCAAATCAAAATTTTGAAGAAGGGTAGCTGCTTCTCTGCAGCTTTGGAGAGAAACCTGCTCAGTGCGGCAAGGCATCCAGTGAGCTTATACACATCGTTAATTGACTTCGGGACCTTCATTTCCAGCATAGCTCTGACTTTTGATGGATTTGCCTTTAACCCTTCTAGGGAGATCCAACAACATAATAACTTCCCCGAGGTCACAGCAAAGGTGCATTTTTGGGGGTTAAGTTTTAGGTTGACTTCGCGGAGTAGGGAGAGCACAGTTCGGAGATCGGCAATAGTGGTGCTCTCTTCCTTGCTTTTAACTTCTATGTCATCAACATAGACTTCGACTTCCTTCCCAATGTGTTCTTTAATATCTTGTCTACCATCCTCTGATATGTCGCTCCTGCGTTTTTCAACCCGAATGGCATCTTGCGGTAGGCAAAGATGCCGAAGTCCGTAATGAATGTTGTCTTAGCTGCGTCCTCGTTGTCCATTAGGACTTGATGATATCCTTTGTATAAGTCGAGAAAGCTGAAAATCTTGTGGCCGGCTAGAGAATCCACCTTCTTATCAATGTCGGGTAGGGGGTAGCAGTCCTTTGGGCAGTGCTTGTTGAGATCGGTGTAATCAATACACATTCGCCACCCTCCCCCAGCTTTCTTGACCATCCCCGGGTTCGCTATCCAAGTCGTATACGTGACCTCGAATAGGATCTCGACATTCAGCAGTTGCTTCACCTCGGTCTTTATGACTTGATTTTGCTCGGGGGCGAAAGAGCGTTGTTTTTGCTTAACAGGCCTGACCTCGGGGTCGATGTTGAGCTGATGTGTGATCAACCGAGGTGACAATCCTGTCATGTCCAATGGGGACCATGCAAAGACGTCTCTATACTCCTTCAAGAGCCGAATGACCTGCTCACGAAGATGTGGGAGCTCGGTGAAGCCTACTTTGACGACTTTAGCGGGGTCGTCCTCGTATAATATCTCTTTCACTGAGCTGTTTTCGGCAGGTGACATCTTCTTCGGCTCCTCGGAGTTCTGTAATTGCTATGCTTGGGGCAGTTGGGGCGGAGCCCCCTGCCCGTTGAGTGCCATGTGTAAGCACTTCCTAGGTGTCTTTTGATCATCTCGGATCAAGGCTATCCCTCCCTTAGTCGGGATTTTCAGAGCTAAAGTGATAGGTGGAGCATATTGCTTTTACCGCATTCAGCCAAGTCAGACCTAGGATGATGTTGTAAGGGGACTTGGCATCTACCACAATGAATTATGTTACATCAGTGGAGCTCCTCGGCCCCTTCCCAATAGTAATTGGGAGTTCGATCGTGCCCACCGGATGTGTTTCCTCTTGGGCGAAACTACGCAAAGGCCGTGTGGTCGGCATTATCTTTGACTTATCTATCCCCATGTTGTCGAAGCAATGTTTGAACATGGTGTTCACGGATGCCCCAGTGTCGATGTGTATCCTCCTAATGAGTTTGTTGGCCACGAGAACTCGAGCTAAGAAGTTCAAGGAAGGTTTGCAAGGATTGATCCAAGAAGTTTGGGCTCAAGAATTGATGAAGAAGCCCATTGGAGAAGGCGAACCGGACAGCCCGCGAGTCATCAACTTTATCGAGTGTGTTCGGGCTGAAAAATGAAGACTTTATTTTTATTTTTATTTTTATCGAGTCAGGCCACGTTTTTGGGCCTTAAAAGACTTGTTTTTGGGTTTTTATCATGTTGGTTAATGGGTTGGGCCATGCCAATGACTTTGGGTCAGTTATTTCCTAGTTAGATTAGGTTTAGATGGTTTTATTTGCCTCTCTATATAAGGGGGCCTTTGTGGACGAAAATTAGATAGCTTTTGATCATTAATATTATTGTGAGTTATTCTCTCTTGAGAGTTTTCGAATTCCTCTTGATTATTCCAAGACGAATTCATTATCCGGCGAATCAGCGAGTCAATCAAACCTCGTTGTGTGTCATTCATCGTCCCCGTGTGGCTTGGCGACCGTTTCTTTGGGTTATAGAGACTTCGGTTTATCTATAGTACTTAGGAGGGTTTAGACCATTGACGTATTGGGATCTCCATTCGCTAGTTAGTTTCGTTTCTTCCGCGTGCGTTACCATTCGGTCATCAAGGATCGTATCATTTGGCACCAGAGCCAGGCTTACGTCATCTAGGTTCTATCATCCTTTTCGTCTTGAATTTCGTATCTTGTGTTGCTTTCTGTTCGTGTCTTTCGTGTCGTTTTTCTTCGTGTCTTGTTCTGTTCTTCGTTCGTCGAGTCGTTTCTGTGTCAAAAAAAAAAAATAATAATAATCGTTTTTGTGTCATAGAGTCGTCTTTTGTAGCTTTTCGTTCGTGTCAAATATTCAGATCTGTTTTGATACACATTCAGATTTGTTCCTTGGTAATTAAGGAGTAGAAGATTTCTTTCCTTATAAGAATAGGAAACTTATTCATATATATATCCCATACCTTATATAACACGTCTTAGGGTATATGCTCTACCCGTTGTCGTGACATACTAGGGGCAAAAAGTTTCGATTAGTTTCGTTAAAAAAAAAAAAAAAAAAAAAAAAAAAAAAAAGGATATATTCGAAGCCCTAGTGTGTCATTGTGCTTTCTGGGTTGGTTCTTGCGTGTTGCTTCATTGGGATATCAGTTGTGTATTCGTTTCTGTGAGTTTTCGTCTTTCTCGTCTTTTTCGTCGGCTAGCACTAAAACGGCCATAACTTTGCATACGAACTCCGATTTTGCTCCATAATACCTTTTCGGAAAGCTCTCGAAAAGATCTATACGGTGGTTCCACCTTCGTCGGAATCGGTTCGTTATTTTTGCCAAAAAAGGTCGTTTAAAGGGTCAAATCGTCCGCCGAAGTTTTCGGTAAATTTTTCGTGTCTTTCGATTTAGGGTTTCTTAGTTCAGTCATCTTGTCTTCCTACTTTCAGTACTCTTGGTTCGTTAATAGTGATTTCTGTGGTAGATTAAGGGAATTTGAGCCTCTTAAGAGAGAATTGAGTGGAAAAAGGCAGGAGAGGTGAGATTAAAAGAGGGTAAAAGCCATCATATTGAGTGATACACGAGTGTTGAGTGAATTATCTTTGAGTGATACACGAGTGCTTGTGAGGTTGTGAGGATCCTATTTTACTAACCTTTTGCAGGTATGTCGGATGAAGAGCTTGATTCACAAACGAAATCCATGATAGAGGCGATGGTGAAACAATGGGACGAGGTGGCAGAGGAGGTCAACATAACTATCGAGACTATGGGCCGTTCGAGGAGGAGTTTGTTGATGAAGGGGAAGACGGATGGGAGGAGCCAAGGAACAGGCCTGACAATAATTTGGGCAACATCAAGCTGAACATTCCGTCATTCCAAGGGAGGAACGATCCAGATGCGTATATTGAGTGGGAGAGGAAGCTTGACCTCATGTTCGACTGTCACAATTACTCCGAGCTGAAGAAGGTGAAGTTGGCAGCGATAGAGTTCTCCGATTACGCTCTAGTTTGGTGGGATCAATTGGAGAAGAGTAGGAGAAGGAATGGGGAGCCTCCAGTTCAGACTTGGAACGAGATGAAGGGGATCATGAGGAAACGATTTATTCCAGCTCACTACTATAGAGAACTGCACAACAAGCTCCAAAGCTTGAGACAAGGATCTAGGAGCGTGGATGAATATTATAAGGAGATGGAGGTAGCCATGATTCGAGCTAATGTTGTGGAGGACAGTGAGGCGACGATGGCGAGATTCTTGGCAGGCCTGAATTGGGAGATTCGGAATGGAGTGGAGTTGCAACATTATGTTGAGATCGAGGACATGGTACACATGGCTGTGAAGATAGAGAATCAGCTCAAGAGGAGGGGTAACGTTGGTTACAATAAGCAGAATCAGTCCAATTGGAAGCAATCTCAGCCTGCTGCTAGTGGTTCCTTTTCGAGAGGGAATCAATGGAAGAAGGAGGAGTCGCCGAAAGATGAGAGGAAACCGTTCGTGAAGGCGCGATCAGATTTGACGAGCTCTAATAACCAAGGCAAACCAGCAGTGCCTGAGGGTCGTAATCGTGATCGTAAGTGCTTCAAGTGTCAAGGATTCGGACATATCATGAGTGATTGTCCAAATAGGAGAGTGATGATCATGAGAGATGATGGAGAGGTCGTGACTGATGATGAAGTTGACCCGGAGATGCCTGGTTTGGAGGAGTCTGAGGACGAAGAAGAAGAGATTCAGCCGCCTGTAGGACGCATTTGTGTGGCCAGAAGAGCATTAAGCGTCCAGAATCATGTCGACGAATTGGTGCAACGCGAAAACATCTTTCACACGAGATGTCAGGTGAAGGATCAGCTGTGCAGCGTGATTATTGACGGAGGGAGCTGCACCAACGTTGCTAGCGTGGCCATGGTTCAAAAATTAGGGCTTCCAGTTTCGCCGCACCCCAAACCATACCGGCTGCAATGGTTGAGCGATGCTGGCGTGGTGAAGGTTAATAAGCAAGTGAGAGTGCCGTTTTGCATTGGCAAGTATGAGGATGAGGTTTTGTGTGATGTAGTTCCGATGCAAGCGAGTCACATCTTGTTGGGGAGACCGTGGCAGTTTGATCGACGAGTGACACATGATGGCTTCACCAACAAATATTCGTTCGAGTATAGGCAGAAGAAGGTGTCGCTTGTTCCTCTTACTCCCAAACAAGTGTATGAGGATCAAGTGTTGCTGCAAAAGGAGGCTGAGCGGATGAAGTTGGAGGAGCAGAAGGTGGAGACTAGGGAGAAGGGAGATAAGGAGAAGGGTGTAGTACACAAATCGTGTTTTGCAAAGGCGAGTGATCTGAAGTTGGCGGTGCAGGAGGAGAGGACGTTGATCGTACTTCTGTACAAGGGGAACTTTTTATCTACTAACGATCTCGATTCTCTACCCCCTTCTATCTCCTCTGTCTTGCAGGAATTTGATGATGTCTTTCCCGAGGATACACCAGCTGGCTTACCACCAATTAGGGGGATAGAACATCAAATCGACTTTGTGCCTGGAGCAACACTTCCAAATAGGCCAGCCTATCGCACCAATCCCGAGGAGACGAAGGAGTTGGAGATTTGTTGGCGAAAGGGCATGTGAGGGAGAGTTTGAGTCCTTGTGCAGTTCCGGTGTTACTCGTACCCAAGAAGGACTCAACGATGAGGATGTGTTGCGATTGTCGAGCCATAAACAACATCACGGTAAAGTATCGACATCCTATCCCTCGTTTAGATGATATGCTTGATGAACTGCATGGCTCTTGTGTGTTTTCGAAAATTGATTTGCGTAGTGGATACCATCAGATTAGGATTAAGGAAGGGGATGAATGGAAAACTGCTTTTAAAACTAAACTTGGTTTGTATGAGTGGCTAGTTATGCCTTTCGGTTTGACTAATGCACCTAGTACATTTATGCGTCTTATGAACCATGTTTTACGAGCTTTTATTGGCAGATTTGTAGTTGTATACTTTGATGATATCCTAGTGTATAGCAAGAGTCATGAAGAGCATGTTGATCATTTGAGGTCTGTTTTAGATGTACTTAGGAAGGAGAGGCTGTTTGCTAACTTAAAGAAGTGCATCTTTTGTACGGACAAGCTTGTGTTTCTTGGATTTGTTGTTAGTGCACAGGGTGTACAGGTTGACGATGAGAAAATACGAGCTATTCAAGAGTGGCCGAGTCCAAAGAGCATTGGAGAAGTTAGAAGTTTCCACGGACTTGCTAGCTTTTATAGGAGATTCGTGCCTCGTTTCAGTAGTGTTGCAGCCCCATTGACGGCAATCATCAAGAAGAATGTGGAGTTTAATTGGGGAGAAGAACAAGAGAAGGCGTTTCAGCTTTTGAAGTACAAATTGACACACGCCCCGGTATTATCTCTTCCTAACTTTTCTAAATCTTTTGAGATTGAATGTGATGCTTCTGGTGTTGGAATTGGTGCAGTTTTGATGCAAGAAGGCCGGCCGGTGGCGTACTTCAGCGAGAAACTAAACGGAGCAACGTTGAGCTATCCAACGTACGATAAGGAGCTGTATGCGTTGGTGAGAGCCTTGAAAACGTGGCAGCACTACTTGTGGACCAAGGAATTCGTCATTCACACCGATCATGAGTCCTTGAAGCACTTGAAGGGGCAGCACAAGTTGAACAAAAGGCATGCTAGGTGGATGGAGTTCATAGAGACGTTTCCTTACGTCATCAAATACAAGCAAGGTAAGGAGAATGTAGTGGCTGATGCACTTTCACGGAGGTATGCCTTGATCTCTACTTTAGATGCTAAGTTGCTTGGTTTTGAGTGCTTGAAGAGTTTATATGTGGATGATGCTGATTTTGGTGAGATTTATCGAGCATGTGAGAAATCTGGTTTTGAAGAGTACTTTAGGCATGATGATTATTTGTTTAAGAGAAATCGATTGTGTGTTCCTAAGTGTTCTCTTCGTGAATTATTGTTGCTTGAATCTCATGGTGGGGGTTTGATGGGACATTTTGGTGTTGCTAAGACTTTAGCTGTTTTGCATGAACACTTCTTTTGGCCTCATATGAAGAGAGATGTTGAACGAATTTGTGGTAGATGTGTTACTTGTAAACAAGCTAAGTCTAGAGTGAGTTCCCATGGTTTGTACACGCCATTGCCTATTCCTACTGCTCCTTGGATTGACATTTCTATGGATTTCGTGTTAGGGCTGCCTAGGACTAAGCATGGTAGTGATTCTGTGTTTGTGGTGGTTGATAGATTTTCTAAGATGGCGCATTTTATTCCATGTCATAAATCTGATAATGCATCGCATGTTGCTGATTTGTTCTTTCGAGAGATTGTTAGATTGCATGGAATGCCTAGGACTATTGTTTCGGATAGGGATGCGAAGTTCTTGGGTTACTTTTGGAAGACTTTGTGGGGTAAGTTAGGTACTAAACTGTTGTTTTCTACTACTTGTCATCCACAAACTGATGGTCAAACTGAAGTAGTCAATAGGACTTTGTCTACATTGCTTAGGGCTATAATTAAGAAGAACATTAAGTCTTGGGAAGAATGTTTGCCACATGTTGAGTTTGCATATAATCGTTCTGTTCATTCTGCTACTAAGTTTTCGCCTTTTGAGATTGTCTATGGGTTTAATCCTTTAACTCCTTTAGATTTATCTCCATTGCCTGAACATGAGCATACTAACCTTGATGGCCAGAAAAAGGCTGATTTTGTGAAACAGATTCATGAGAAGGCAAGGCTGAATATTGAGAGACGAACGGAGCAGTACGCCAAGCAAGCCAACAAGGGGAGGCGTCAAGTGGTGTTTGAGCCCGGAGATTGGGTATGGCTGCATATGCGCAAGGAGAGGTTTCCATTGCAAAGGCGTTCGAAGTTGCTACCTCGAGGCGATGGACCTTTTCAAGTGTTGGAGCGCATCAATGATAACGCCTACAAATTGGACTTACCTAGTGAGTATAATGTTAGTGCTACATTCAATGTTACTGACTTGAGTCCTTTTGATGTAGGTGACGACTTGGATTTGAGGACAAATCCTCTTCAAGAGGAGGGGAATGATGGAGTCCAAGGTTCGTCGAATCAAGATCCTGTTCGTGTTCCCAAAGGGCCGGTGACGAGAGCTCGAGCTAAGAAGTTCAAGGAAGGTTTGCAAGGATTGATCCAAGAAGTTTGGGCTCAAGAATTGATGAAGAAGCCCATTGGAGAAGGCGAACCGGACAGCCCGCGAGTCATCAACTTTATCGAGTGTGTTCGGGCTGAAAAATGAAGACTTTATTTTTATTTTCGTGTGTTTAGCGTCAGGCCACGTTTTTGGGCCTTAAAAGACTTGTTTTTGGGTTTTTATCATGTTGGTTAATGGGTTGGGCCATGCCAATGACTTTGGGTCAGTTATTTCCTAGTTAGATTAGGTTTAGATGGTTTTATTTGCCTCTCTATATAAGGGGGCCTTTGTGGACGAAAATTAGATAGCTTTTGATCATTAATATTATTGTGAGTTATTCTCTCTTGAGAGTTTTCGAATTCCTCTTGATTATTCCAAGACGAATTCATTATCCGGCGAATCAGCGAGTCAATCAAACCTCGTTGTGTGTCATTCATCGTCCCCGTGTGGCTTGGCGACCGTTTCTTTGGGTTATAGAGACTTCGGTTTATCTATAGTACTTAGGAGGGTTTAGACCATTGACGTATTGGGATCTCCATTCGCTAGTTAGTTTCGTTTCTTCCGCGTGCGTTACCATTCGGTCATCAAGGATCGTATCAACGACGGCCTCGATGACGATGGCATCGGAGTGCGGGATCATAGGGGGCACCGGGTCTTCGGCAGAGAATGTTACTGCTTCATCTTTCTTAAATCTCTTGTTGGCTGGTTCCCTGTTCGGGAGGGTCCGTGCCCCATTCTTGAGAGAGGACTTCGTCTGTCCCTTGGCGAGTGTGGAGATGGTAGCAACAACTCCGTCGTATTGGTAATCTTCGTCCTCGTCGGCATCATCGTCATTATACTTGACATTCTTTTCGGCTTCCGCATTAAAACTACCACCTCGGTATTGCCTTTTCTTCTTCTGACCTCGGGGGGCGTCTACTTGATTGACTCCCGTGTTTCGGTCTTGGTACTTCTTTAGTGGGCCACTGCGGACTAGGCTTTCAATGTCGTAAGCCAGATTCCTGCAGTTCTCTGTCTCATGCCCATAGTCGTCATGGAACTGGCAGAACTTGTTCTTTGACCTCGGCTTGCCGTCTTCTCTCATCGGCCTGGGTTTCTCGAACAAGTTGGCATGCAGCTCGAGGATCTCAGTCCTCGGCTTTGTCAGCGGAGTGAATTGTGGAGGGGGTCGCTGTGCGGGCAGAGATGTGGGCGGACCTCGTTGTGATTGTGCCGGATTCTGTCGGCGCCCGAGGCGAGACTCCAGCAAGCCACGCTGAATCCGTTCCATCACACCTTTCCGAGGTGCGTCTTCTTTCTTTTTCGAGGTCTCTCCTCGGTCCACTCCCCTTTGTCGCCTGGTCGCCTCATCGATCTTGGTGAACTTATCTGCGATTGCCCACAACTCGGTGGTAGTTTGTGGTTCTTTTGCCAGGATCTCCTTGTGAAGGAGGTCCGAACTGATGGCATTCTGAAATGCCGAGATGATGAGAAGATCATTGGTGCAGCGAGTTTGCAGGCACTCCCTGTCAAATCGGGTCATGAAGTCCTGGAGGGATTCACCCCGGTTCTGCTTCACAGTGAGTAGGTGGGCCGGGGTGTGCCTCACTTCGACACGCTGAAAGAAACTCAGCGAGAATACGTTCATTAGATCGGCATACGACCTGATTGACCCGGCTGGTAAGCTATCAAACCATTCCCGCGCGTTGTCAATCAGCAGTTCGGGGAAGAGCTTGCACATGTGAATACTTCCTAAGTTTTGGTTTAGCATGCTATACTTGAATTGACTTAGGAAGTTGCTGGGATTCCCTATCCCGTTGTATGGCTTGATGTTCGGCACCTTGTACCCATAAGGCATGGGCGTGTTGAGAATGTCCTCAAAGAGCGGACTGACGATCCTTCCGAACGCATCGAATATTTGTGCGCCCCCAGCTAGGTGTCCCTGGGACAGAGTGCCATGGGGTGGGGCAGCTACGTAATGCGGTTGAGGAATCCCCTGGGGCTGACCTCGGAGATGCTGGATGTGGTGTCGCAAGTCTCGCTCCCTGGGCATTCCATATGGTCCATTTCGGATCTCGGAGCCGAAGTGAGATGCTCCCTGCACTCCTCCGTACTGGCTGAGGAACTCTCGCCCTTGGGCGGTGGTGAGATAATTCCTCAGCAACTCTTCAATTCCGAGTGGCGGAGGAGGCGACGGGGCTGCTGGGTTCGGTCTAACAACCAGAGACGGACGTCGGGCCACTCCTGGCTCGAACAGCTAATGTTCACGATCTGCGGTGAGGTCTTCGACGTGGCCCTCTGGCGTGGCTTGTTGGATCCGAGGTCCTAAGCGCGAACTTACGGGACCTCGGTGTGGCTGAGCCGCTTGAGTTTGCGGTGAGTGCGGTGGTGGGGGAGCCGCGGTGCCTTCTCCCGGGTTCTGTTCGCCGGGGTGAGGGATTTCTGCGGCATTTTCGTCTTCAGGCTGGTCATCGACGGGGACGTCGAGATGCGGCTGTTCCTCATGAGTTGCCACGGCGGCAGGTTCTTCAGGTTGCCTCCGGCGGGTTCGTCGGCGTCGTGGAGTATTGCCTAAACTCCGGGAAGGAGTCCCTAGCAACGATCGGCTTCCAGGTGCCATAGATGGTGAATGTGAGCAGCAGAAACAAGAATTCAACCACGAATTTCGATTTCCACAGACGGCGCCAATGATGAATCCTCGATTCGTTTCTCGGCAAAGTAAATGGTTTGTGTGTGAAGTTTGTGTGCAGAAAAGTAAAGAACACAAGGGATTACGTGGTTCGATCGTTAGATCTACGTCCACGGGGAGAAAGAGAGAGTTTTTGTATTCAAAATAGCATCAGTGTGTACAATACAATTGATTCTCCTATTTATAGTTGATGTTGGTGCTGGTTGCCGAAGTGGGAACGTGGAGATCATGGGTGGTTTTTTATTCCGCTTTTCTCTCCATCACTCCACATATTGGTGGTTAGGGCTCAACTCCCTGGGCCTGTATTTGATGTGGGTTGGGCCGAGTTGCTGTTGGGCCGGACTACCTTGATTGGGCTTATGTCGAGGTAGAGCAATTGGGCTTCCGATGTGGTGACTTTGGGCCTAAGGGAGATGGGTCATTTCCTATCACCCGCCTAAATTCACCCCTCGCAATAATTTTATATTCATAAAAATTGTGATCGTAGAAATCGATAATTAATAATTAGTTCTTCTCATTTCCTTTTTTTTTTTTCTTTTTTTTTTTTTTTTCTTTTTTTGCAAAACTTCTACCTATTAATTGCATACAAAAATTGTGCATGGTTCTTTCATAATGACTTCAAATTTTAAATACCTCATTTTTCATTACATTTACTTATTGTAATTCAAATTCAAATTTTAAATTATTATATTATAGGGACTTCAAATTTTAAATACTCAACCATCTTGATTTTTTCCCCTCTAAGTATATGTTCCTCTACATTTATATCATATTTATTTATTTATTTATAGTTTGGAAATCGTCCACCTTTTCTTTAAAAGGGATTAAAGTGTCTACTTTTTATTATTAGCAAGCTACTAAGTATGATTGAAATGAAGAGCTACAACGAGTGAATGATGTTTGTGTTATAAAATATAAATATCATAAATATAAATTTATATCTAATATCTTTAATTTAATGAAAAATATAAATATTACTTTGTCCGTGTTACATCATTAATCCTTTTTATTTTTGCAAACTAACCAAGAGAAATAGAGATAGATGAGTTTTAAAATGAATTATTGTGTGTTAATTTATTTCCTTTGCAACAGAACTAATAGATTCTACAAACAAAAAGAAAAATGATAAAATAATTTTCCGGCATATCACGGGTGCTATACTAGATTGGTCACAAAAGAAATACATTTATATATGTGTATGACAAAGTGTTATACATACAACAACGGACCATACAGTGTCATGGAGAAAAGAATATTTGAGTTTTATATGTTGCAACGGTCATAACCTGAGAACCATGATGGGGGCTCTTCTTCAACACCATAAGATGGTGCAAATTCTTCTCGCCATTGCTGATCGCTATCAGCTCCATGAATTTCCACTTCACTGAATTCATCTTTAGGCAAGTGGTGCCCTGCTAGCAACTTATTTAATTTCTCAATCTCTTTGTAGGCACTCTCAGTCTCCAGCTCTGCCACGGTAGCTCGTTTCTGCATGGACACAAACAAGCATGTAATTACTTATATTCGCATGTTTGTGATAGCATCTACTATGTATCATCCAAACACTAGATGAGAGAAGACTAATATTCAGAATTCATTAGATATCAAGAATTAGCCATAGAAAAGATTGATAGCCCACAAATTAGACTTGCCAAATATAAAGGGATTATCTGAAAGTCTATTAGAAATTAATTGCATGTATCATATAATAAAATTTCTGTCAGATTCTATCATAGAATTAAATAAATAAAAAATAAGCAAGTTCAACTTGATAATTATAAGAAAAGTCTTGATGGTAAACCCTTTACTACTTACTACAAGGCTATAACTCAAGTGCATTCAAAATCAAAAGGTGAAGATCCTTGAGCATACCAGTTCCCTACACCGCAGTACAAGACAAGAAGAATCCATGCACTGGGGATAACCAAAGGTTGATATTTTAAAATGTTAAGTAACCCATCATTGGAGAGAAAACATTATTTCACTCATCTTTTTTTACTTTTTTTCTATTTATTTTACTCCTTTTTAGATACAAACTAAGAGATCGGTTAAACTTACATCCATCATGATGTATGACGAAAAGAATAATAATATAGAAAGAAAAACACTTTAACTAACCTCTGCTGCAGCCATGGCTTCTTCTGCTTCTCTAAGCCGCACAAGTAATTCCCCAGCTGCATGAACAGCTTCTGCAGTATCACTCAGTTGGGCCTGTAGCCCTCTATTTTCATCCCTGAAGTGCCTTCTTTCCTTTTCTCTTTCAACTTTAAGCACTGAAATTTCAGCTGCTAGAGCATTGATAAATTTGGACTCCACACCTCTTACCCCTGCCTTCGCTGCTGCCTTCTTGACATCCTCAATTCCGTCTTGGATCCTTCTATGCCTACCAAGTAATTGAATATGTTTCTCTTCAAGCTCAGCATATTGTTCAAGCATCCGTGCATGCCCTTCCATTGCCATCTGCATTGCTTCTTTAAGTTCTTCGGAACACTTTTTTTCCATATCCAGTTCTTGCTTTTGTCTTTGACAGATTGAGCTATTGGCTTCCAGTTCCATTCTAAGTTCATTGATGAGGGAAATCCATTTGCTCTCTGCTTCGATCCATTGGATTCTCTCTTGCTGAAGTCTCTCTTCAGGACTCTCAGTTGTATGAGTAGCAGTCAAAGCAGGAGCAGCGCTAGGCTCACATGAAGTAAGCTGAAGAGCAGTTTCTCGTTTTGACATCTTTGCTGAAGAATCCACATAATGTTGGAGCTGAGCTCTTAAGTCTTGTATCTCTTCCATTAAAACATCCCTCTCACCTAAGTCAAAGAAATTTTGATATCTTTCCAGCTCATCCTGAACTCTTTGTAGCTCAACTTGTGTTCTTAAAACATCAGGATGATTATCATATCTTTCCTGAAGAATCTGCAAATATAACATTTAGAAGAATAAGCAAAACTATCCCCATTTTGCAGGTAACTTTAACAATATGTGATCATACCTTATGTTCATGAGTTAATGATAAGAGTTCCTCCTCCATGAATTCCTCGGTGGGCAATATTCCATCCATCAAGCTCTCGAGTCGAGCAATTTTATCTTCACGAGTTTGACTGAGTATGGCATTGCACTCTCTCTCATGTTTATATTGCTGGACCTGTATCAATGCAGGTAGGAAAATTTCTTCAATTTATGCTGCAACTCTAATGGCATTTTTTCAGTCACCTGACAAACATACCAGACGATTGAGTTGCATGATCTGAGATGTTTGTTTTGCAGATATCTCTTCCAGTGCCATCTCTCTGCGAATGGCTCCAGCCAATACTTTTTCCACTGCCTGAAAGATGATTAAATTGAACAGCATATGTAAGAACTGAGAAATATAAGGATGAAAAGGATGCAACAGTGATCAGCTGACATACTTTTGGAACTAGTGTATTGCATGCACCATGCAATGGTGACTCATTACTAGGAATTAACTGCATATTTTGGTCATTGTTGTTTGCGGCCTCCAGCTCATGGTTTGTACCCTTGCATTTACAACATAAAATTTCTTCTGTATCCTTGTCAATTGATTTTTCAACATGAGAAGAAGTCTGAACACCGACGTCAACTTTGACAGCTGGTATAACAGTTTTAAAATAGCCTGGCATGCAAGAGAATCTAAATGAAGACCGTCGCATTGCAGGAGTGAGGCGCTGGCTCTGGATCATTTCCAGTCCCTGGTGGAGAGTTGCAGCTAATTGTTCTGTTGATGCAAAGCAAGACTTGCCAGTAGATTGGGAGTTCACAATGATGCTATTGTAAGGATGCTTTGCCATAGATGTATTTGCAGCATTCAAGTTACTCTGAGAAGCAATTACAGTCGACGAGGATCTAAGACTTTTCCTACTGCTGGTCAGTCTGGGTGAAACACTTGGAGTGGGTGAGTTTAGAACAGGCGTGTCAATTGGCATAATACCAACATCTGAAGCAGTGGCCTTTTCAGATAGATCAATAGCATGCGACTTTTCAGCTGGTGCCGCTGACTGTCTCTCAGGAGATATCTCTTGGTGTCTTCCAGCATGGCTTAAGACAGTGGATTTATCCTTGTTAAATGTTTTGAATGCTTCATCTTCCATATTGACATCTGCATCATCAGAACCTTGCCCAGGTGATAGAACACATGTTTCTTCACGGACAGGCATTGTCTCGTGTGTATCTACTATCTCCATTTCTTCATCACTATCATCATCAACATGAGCTAACATCATTGGCCTGTTGAGGCTAAATTTAAGGAGGTTCAGACTTCTCCTAGCACTCCATCCAGTTGTATAAGCTCCAGTTTGACCGGTTTGACCTTGATTAGCCTTCATCTGGTGTAATTCATCCCTCAATTGTCGAATGACTTTTCTCAAGACATTTACGTCTTCCTGCATCTCCTCGTTAATTGTTGCTTTATTCTTGATTGCTTTAGCTCGTTGGGCAAATCTTAAGGTACTGAGCGTCTCACTCTTGCAGCTGCCAAAAGTAAATTAGATATAAGTTATAGAGGTAATCAAGCATCATAGGCAACAGGTTTCTGATTTCAGTTTAATTTTACCCTACATATGTCATAAGTTGCTATCATCAGATTATATTACTAACTTAGATTCCCATTAACATTCATCAACACATAAATGCCATGATGTCTGCCTTATAAATAAAAATTAAGATTAACCTACTATTTATGCTTGTACACGTATAGTAAGCAAATAAAAAATAACTCAATAGCAAATTAGCAATACTATTTGCCCATTCGGATTCCCTCATTAGCATAAATTAATTACATGTTTTGTCGTAAAACATATTTTTCTTTCATCTTAAAACTCATACAGCAGCCTCAGATGTCACCTTTGAGATGGAGTAATGGCACATATCATTGCCAACTTAGCATTCCCTCCTAGTGATTCCTGCAGCAAGAAAGTCAACTTTGAATCTCTGTAGGGGACATGCCTTTGTTTTCCTGTCTGGGAGACCTCAGCCAGAATATTTATCAAATTCCTACAATACCCAAAGGAACACATTCAGCCAGCCAGAAAGAGACACCAAAAACTTTAAAAGCATTTTATAGAACAAGACTAGAATCAGCACAAGAACTAGTGTAGGCAGCATTTCTTAACAATATTGATGTATTGTAGCCGCCTAAAACAAAATATGATCGCTGTCCCAGGTGCATTAATATGCTAATTGTTGATTAGTACTAAAATAATTTTTACTTGACTGGCCACGAGTACTGAAACCATACCCTAGCTGTGAAAGCGAACGATTAATGTTCCCTGCCTCCTTCAAGCGTTCTCCAGCTGCACCTGTTTGCTTTTGTCTCTCAGATCCAGCAAGATCAACAAAATTGATTCTGCTCACTTTCAACCGGGTTAAACCATGAGCTGCACTCTGTAATAGATAGTTGGTAAGTTCAAGGTCAGTGGAAGAGCCACAATTTATGGAATTTTAACCTCATGCATAGGGGGGAAAATCTTGTGTTCATCAAGTCTGTACAATATGACTACTTTAAATAACTGGCTAGATGAACATAAATCAATTTAGGAATCATCTACCTTGCCACGTGATTCAACCACACAGGTGAAAACACTGTGAGAACGAGAACTTTCTGCATTTACACATGTTGCGCTGGTTCTCCGGTTTGACAAGCCCTGCAAATATATGCATACACAATTAGAGGGATATGTTGACTCAGTAGTACCATTTAGTATCATTTCCTAGAAAACCTGTGAGGCACTCTTGTAAAGTTATTTTGTATGGTAAATGGGATCATTGACATTAGTTGACTGATCTACTTATTGGTAAGAAGACTCACTTCAAAGTTCAAACTTATCTTATCCTACATAGTAGCTGAAATTGGGAAACTTGTGCTCAACAAACTGGGGAGAATTTTCACCTTAGCTTGAACTGGCTGAACTAAAAACCTTTTAACCTCTCATTTACTTTCTTTTCAAGACTCAAGTAATGAAAGTAACATCACATTAGAACTCAGGTCAGCATTCCCTTTCTTTCACCTCAACAAGCCAACAGTTTCATGCTCATATAAAGCACGATCTTGCTGCCAATATTTTGATAGCCATTCATCATTTTCTACATCAAACTAGTTTGCCTGTTTTGTCTCTTATTTTTTCTATAAACAGTAAATCCATGTACAGTTGCTATGTACAATCAGTTTTCCAGAAGCCTCCACCAGAAGAAGACAATCAGATGCATGCTTTTCTGAAACAGCTTATATACATCCTTAGGATACTGGGAGGTATTCAAGATAAAGAGTTTAAAAGGCATCACTAAACCTTCATCAGCAGTATTGATACATCCTTCATCGACGATACACACTCCTCTCTCAAATTTTCGACATAAACACCAGTTTTAGCGTCTTCTCTTATCTGAGATGAGAAAGACAAGAAAAAAAAATTACTTCATCAGGGATAAATGTATTCCTCCTGAAATTTCGTAAAAGGTACGTGTTGCTTTACCTGAAGATTCTTCTGACTTGGATCCAACAAATCCGTTATTTGTTCATTATAGATCTGTTGAATGGTAATTGTTTAAATAATTAAATATGTGTCAATAATATTCTGCAGAGCACTGACTAGATAATAGTAGCCTACCTCAAGGAAAGAGCAGCGACACATGTAGACCAGGTTTGTTTCAGCTTGCTTATTCTGCTCCTGCAAGGAAAATGTATTTACATGTTTAATAAAATCAGAAATAATGTAACGATACATAGGGTTCTACAAAATATGTTGTAATGAACAATTAGGAAGCAACCTCATCAATACGTTCAAAGAGTCTGCAAAACACACGTGGTGCTAGGCCTTGCCCATCTTCCTCCAACAAGGAGTTGGATGCACCCCAGATTGTGTACGTCTTTCCACTCCCAGTCTGAAAAATCAATTGTAATATTAACATGTAAAACCGATAATTCATGATGAACATGAGGCTGTCGACGTATCTCTATAAAATTAAATAGGCAACACAAATTCCAGAAGCCGAAATGGACAAACCTGTCCGTATGCAAAGACTGAGCTATTAAACCCCGCAAGACAGTTTTCAACAAGTGGTGCGCCAACGAGCTCGAATATGTCACTCTGAAACAAACATTCCAAACCACAGTTTCGTAAGTTATTCATAATCCATTTTTCTTTCTGCCAGCTTCATTATGCCGGAAAAATAGTCAAATGGTGGTGGATCTTGCCTGTTTTGAATGAATATCAGCTATGGAGTCAAACGTGAATGTTTGACCTGATATGGTTAAAGAGTCTTCTGAGATTTTCTGAACTACACCACCTCCATCTTGTTCCTCCTTGTTTGGTGGTCTCACACGCACAATTACCTAGGTTTGACAGTTGACGAGCAATTGATAAACCAACAAAATCACTGAAAACTAAGGCAATCTCTCAAATTACCACATAAAAAATGCTTTTAAATTAATGAGAAGCAACCACAGAGCAAAATTCTTGACTAATACCTTCACCCCGGAATCCAGCGTATTCACGGTAGCCCCGGAGTTCTCAGGCACTGCAGACTCGACACTGAGCTTGCGCTTGAGAGGTGGGCGGGGTGGAAGTGGGCTCTTCATCTTGGCGGCTGCCGGAGTTGACGCCATTGAATTCGGATCTGAAACTGGCGTCGGAGGTGCGTTTTCTTTGCTGGATTTTAGCTTCCGACTAGGGTTGGGTGTGGTCGGCTTCGATTTAGGGTTCGGTGATGCTGCGAGGTTTTCATGATTCTCTCTCATGATCTGATTTTTCGGCATCACGAAATTCTTCATTCTTTAGATCAAAGACGTGTGGAGAGAGGATCTATGGCTGAAGGAAAATATTTAGAGGCAAGAATCGGACAGTAGAGAGAGAATGAGTAGCCGTTAGAGGGGTAGGGGAGAAGAGGGAGAATTTGAATTGAAATTTGGGGAATATTTTTTCATATATATAAATTTAAGTTTTGGATCTGGTGAACATTTTGTTTTGGCCTGATCTAGGTCGTCGGAGTCTTGTAAGGGTGTGCTTGGTTGGTAAGATTAGTTTTATCTATGTTTTTGGCAACATAGAGAATTAATTTTGAAGATTCGGTATTAAGTCAAGGTTCGACACTATATACGCTATTTTTCACTATTTTCTTATGATTATCAATCTCTCTCATACCCTAACATAATGAAATGATAATTTAGATTTTTCTTGTATTTTACACATTTACCCTTCAATAATAAAATTACAACATTCATTTTGGGAGGAAAATTAGCAACAAATCAGTTTCTACTAACTTATTTAGGGGCTTTTTTTTTAAAGTAATTCACAGTATTAACTTTGTTAATTATATCTATTTGATGATTCACATTAAGTTATTATATGTTATGATTATATAATTGGTTAGTTTTAAATAAAATCTTAAATATCACACAAGAAATTTAATTTTCTTAATTATTTAATGAATGTTTTGAATTTTTTTAAAACAATTTTAATTTTAAAATAAATAAATAAATAAAATTAAAAATCAATTTGGATTACTAAATGCAAATTAGTTGGATTAAAAAAATGTAAAAATATCATAACACAAAAAATAGGCAAGTCTTGGACCTTTTGCTTTTAATTTGAATTGATAATTAATTTTGTTTTAAAATAAATAATAGATTAAAGAAAATGTAAGGTTATTTTCGTAAATGGTGATTTAATCTTGAGTTTTATCTAATCTACCAAACATCTATTTTAATTTATCTTGATTTTTAATCTTAGCTATCAAACACCCATCTATTATATACCACTCCGGTCCCCTATACTTGACTCATTTACTTTTTGCTTTTTCGGCACGCATTTCCACCGAGACGTAGTACGGGTTTTACGATATAATTTTGAAAACCCGTACTACGTCTCGGTGGAAATGCGTGCCGAAAAAGCAAAAAGTAAATGAGTCAAGTATAAGGGACCGGAGTGGTATATAATACTGGTAGATGGGTGTTTGAAATTAAGAAATCAATTGAGAATTAATTATTGGTGGCAATTTTGTAATATTGTAAAAAGGGTGATTTTTTCTTATAAATTAAATTATTGGACGTGTGTTTTCTTCTAGATATTAGATAAATATTTTGACCACAAATTTAGGAAACTAATAGTGGGTGGTTTTAGTAGGAAAATTTCCCTTGTTAATTTACTAGAGCCCTTTTGTAAAATAAAAATATTGGAATGGAGTTAAATCGTTGACGAAAAAATGACGATAACGTAAATATGATTTTTGAACTTGTGTTAGAAATTTTATTATTCGACAACAAACAATCAATGCTCGGTCGATTTTAATAGGTTTATTTTTTGTGGTGGGTAAAGTATTTTTTGTTAGAGTATTATGTTCAAAGTAGAAAAATGCAAATTCGTTGGAGATGTAACAAAAATAAATTTCTACAATAAAATAAGTCGGTGGGAGTATATCGTAAGCCATGAATCATTATGTAATGAGAATGTAAATGAATAAAAGATCTTATTAGATTCATAATTAATCAAGACTAAACTTTGTAACTTATATATTTCCCTTTTGTTTTTCGTTATTAAATTACGGAGTGAAATGAGTATCGAGCAATGGTCTCACGACCTTATACGAATGAGATGAAATTATGTTATTCATATTGTAGGTGCATCAATTTATAGTGTTGGTAGTTGAAGTGTAATGCTACATAGCATTATATTCTATTGTTTTTTTGAAAATTATATATATTGTGGAATCACTGGAATGATAATGAAGACTCATTTAACTAAGCCTAAAGTGTGCAAAGAAACATAATACTTGAACGAGAAAATCAATTAATTTAGCAACATATCATAAGTTTCATATGAATGCATTAAACAAATAATTGATTGGTCATGTAATATTGAAACCATTGTAGTAGTAATTAATCAAGTATTTACAATGGTCATATAAAATTATATGCTATCCATTTATTTCAACACGTAAAGTTATGTACAAGTTCATTACATATAAACAATATGAAGTATTTCAATTAATTTTCATTTTATATATCTATACATTGTACTTTCAAAATATGAAAATAACTCGGATTATTTTTTAAGTTTAATGGGTTTGAATCTACAATAGACATTTTTTGTTGTGAGATATATGTACAACAATTAGTAAACATGACTTCTAAAATATTACAAACCCCCACTATAGTATGAAAATAGGAGTGACACATATTTAAAAAAGGAAGAAGAAGAAGAAGAAGAAGAAGAAGAAGGAGGTAAAAGTAGTACGCGACTGTGGAAAAAAATTAATGTACTACCTCCGTCCACCATTTACTGACACAATTACTATATTGGGACGTCCACCATTTACTGACATTTTCCGTTTTAGAACGTAGACCCCTCAATCATTTTAACACTTTAACAATTTATCCATCTACTTTTTATTACTTTAACATTTTAATACTATTAAAAAATTCAAATGGGCCCACAATTATTCCACTTTAACACTTTAACACATTAATTTATTACTACACCATCAAAATGCAAAAAAAAAAATGTGCCCAAGAAAGTGTGTCACTAAATCATGGACGGGGGGAGTAGAAAATTGTAGAAATTGTATGATTAGGTAGATAAAAAGTATTCTAAATAATGTAAATATCAAGTGAAGAAAATAATATTTTGGAAAACCGCACTAATTTAGGAGATCTCGAATGGGTAATAAACATATTGATTTATGTAACAGAACTAAATTATTTTGTTATGCTCTTTAATCTATTTAAGATATTAGATCACTATGTATTACTCAATTCGTTGCATCAAATTAGTCTCATTGAAAATTCATATGTGGGTTGTAGTGGGAAAAATCCGCCTGACTGGGCTCAACCCATTTGTTCATGCTTGATTAGCCCAACTCCAAGCACTTGAACATAATCAGCCCATCAGTCAGACGAAACAATTTGTTTGGCCCGATTAACTATTCAAAGGCCTTGTGTCTATTGGGCCGACTGAGCCCACAACCGATTAGGGGTCCAGTCAGTCAGCCAAAAGATTTGAATTTATCTCCACTAACCACCAAACGGACGGAGCGAGTCAGCCGGGAGAGACCTCCCCCACGCTCTCAACGACTTCAGGCGGATTAGGGTTTTGAACAAAGAACCCTAGTCAGACAGTCGCCCTATATAAACACCCTGACTGCTAGGTCAAGGGGACACGATCTCACGCACTCTCACACTCATTCATTCACGCATTCCCCTCGCCAACTGACTCCTCCTCTGAAACCCTCCACGCTCCATCAGTCGGCGTCTACTGAACTTCAGTCAGACGGCGCCGCCTACCATCACCTCCATATCATCCACGCTCACCACCATCATTTCAATCGGAATTTCTATCATTCTTCACTTATTCGTTTTACATTGTTTCATTATTGTTTTCCGTCTACTTGATCCGATCACTGACTTGAGCATCGGAGGTCCTTCGGCCGACACCTCCACCCGTGTCTATCGAAGGGCTCTTACGTTTGTTCTGTTTGACAGGTTGCTAGTGCCTCTTCTTCAGTCGGATCTGATCAGTCGGGTCGAACCAGTCGGATCCAACTCAATTGTAGATTTACCCTCTACAATTTGGCGCCCACCGTGGGGCCCTAGCAATCAAGTGAGTCGATACGATCAACGCGTAGGATCCTTCTAGCAGACGGACATGGCCGACGGTAGCAATGCCTCGAAAACCTCCCTCGAGGTCGACCTCGCCGCTTAGATAGCCGCCCTGACGAGCAGATGAATCAAGAGCGAGCGAGCCGGGAAAAGCTTGAAAAAGAGAATGCCGATCTGACTGCCCGCCTCGAAGCAACTGTAGCACAAGTTCAGGCGGCCCAGGCATCTCAGTTCAAGTCTTCAGTCAACCCCATGCAATCCCTTGAGGATCACTTCACCGACGACGATGACCTCAATGATTTCAACCCTAGAAATTCATCCGGTTTGGTAAGCAATCGGAATACTCATCAAACTAGCGCTGATCGCACTCGTGTCTCTTTTCTTACAGGTAATCGGGTCTCTTTGGATCTCGAGCCCCAAAGAACAATAACGCATGCTATGAGATCTGTTAGAACCGGACCGACTGCCCCGACAGGTGCCCTCGGAGTCGGATCGACCATGCAGTCCGCCGGAACACAAAATGTACCCTTTGAGCCAACTTATGCAACATTGGGTGCTGGGACTAGCCAGGCAAGTGGGAGCATCCCCCAAGCGGTACAAGCGAACGTCCGCCAGCCGGTTCTTGCAACCAATGCTACGATGATTCCAACTGACGGACCCGTGCAGACTGACCAAGGCTTTGGGTACGCCCATCATGAACAACTCATCACTGCTGAACCTATCCGGACGGCTGCATCCGGACCCTTCATGAACCTCGACGCGGATCTGGCCTACAAGTTGGCAGAGATGGAAGCAATGATCCAGAGGATTCCGGGTGTACCGGCCCCCATCAAGAAGAGTGCGGCCAGCTGCTATGCCGATTCACCTTTCGTCGATGACATCGCACTAGTGGAGATGCCCAGCAAATTCAGCTTCCCAAACATGAAGCCGTCTGATGGCACCTCCGATCCAGACGACCACATCGCCCAATACCGACAGAGGATGTTCACCGTGGCCATCCCTCGCGAGTTGAGGGAGGCCTGCATGTGTAAGGGGTTCGGTTCTAGTCTGATAGGACCGGCCCTCCAGTGGTATACCAATCTTCCTAATAATTCAATTTCCTCTTTTGCTCAATTAACGGAATGGATAAGTCCAACAAGATACGCAAGGCTTCTCCAGTTGGAATGAATTTTCAATTGGAGTGAAACTTCAGTTGGTCAAAAATTTCAACCGGAACAAAATTTCATCAGTCATACGCTTTCAATTAGAATGAGATCAATTGAAGCTAGAATTCCCGATTGAAGTATATTTTCAGTTGGTCAAACGCTTCTAAAATCTAACACACCTAATTAGAAAATTCAACTTTTCAGTCGGTAATGGCCGATTATCATAAGCTCACGTGGCCAACTAAATAAAAATCTTATTTTACCGATCGACTAAAATTATTCATTGTTCCAAATAATGCGAACAAATTATTTTTATCTAGAAAAAATCGACTACTCTCCAGTTGGAAATTCCAACTAGAGAGTGGGGGACAAACTGTAGTGGGAAAAATCCGCCTGACTGGGCTCAACCCATTTGTTCATGCTTGATTAGCCCAACTCCAAGCACTTGAGCATAATCAGCCTATCAGTCAGACGAAACAATTTGTTTGGCCCGATTAACTATTCAAAGGCCTTGTGTCTATTGGGCCGACTGAGCCAACAACCGATTAGGGGTCCAGTCAGTCAGCCAAAAGATTTGAATTTATCTCCACTAACCACCAAGCGGACGGAGCGAGTCAGCCGGGAGAGACCTCCCCCACGCTCTCAACGACTTCAGGCGGATTAGGGAACGACTTCAGGCTGATTAGGGTTTTGAACAAAGAACCCTAGTCAGACAGTCGCCCTATATAAACACCCTGACTGCTAGGTCAAGGGGACACGATCTCACGCACTCTCACACTCATTCATTCACGCATTCCCCTCGCCAACTGACTCCTCCTCTGAAACCCTCCACGCTCCATCAGTCGGCGTCTACTGAACTTCAGTCAGACGGCGCCGCCTACCATCACCTCCATATCATCCACGCTCACCACCATCATTTCAATCGGAATTTCTATCATTCTTCACTTATTCGTTTTACATTGTTTCATTATTGTTTTCCGTCTACTTGATCCGATCACTGACTTGAGCGTCGGAGGTCCTTCGGCCGACACCCCCACCCGTATCCATCGAAGGGCTCTTACGTTTGTTCTGTTTGACAGGTTGCTAGTGCCTCTTCTTCAGTCGGATCTGATCAGTCGGGTCGAACCAGTCGGATCCAACTCAATTGTAGATTTACCCTCTACATGGGTTATAATATTTTAATTGGATCATCTAATGGGACGGAGGGAGTACATATTAATATAATTTTGACATGATTATTGAATTGTACTTTAACATATTTCTATACATGCATTGCACGGGTGCAAAATCTAGTGTTGCATAACCTGTCACACTCATTCCATATTATTTATCTAGATGTTATTAATCCTCCCTGTCACGGCCCCACCCCGCTTAGATTGGTCAGGCGAGGTCGCGACGTAAAAGAAAGGGAAAATAAAGAAGGTAAACAACACGTGAAACGTGACAAGGCGGAAGCGTTACATTTCATTACGTGGAGATTTCATCATTTGACAAGATGAAGCAAAAGATACACTTAATCACTAGCGGAAGCAAATTCATGACACAACATAAGCGGAAACGTTGTTCGAAAGAAAGTAACATTGTCTTGAGAAGTCATTACATTGCAACAACACTCGGAATCAAAAGATGGTTGCAACGATATGCAGAAGCGGACATTGTTTTGCAACTTAAAAGTACACAGAATTAGACATGGTTCTATAACCGGAAAGTACACAGCGGAAGGACGTGAGATGCATGTATGGAGACATGCACCACCAAGAGACTTCGACTCTTTTCCATGCTCGACAAAAGCCTTCCCGACTGCTCCATTTCATCATGTTCAACCTGCACATGGGAAATATGTACAGGGCTGAGTACAAAGTACTCAGTGAACACATGCCAAAACATTTATTGCCAGCCATACAAGTGAATCATAGGGGTTTTATGGAAAAGTCCTATGTTCACAAAAACATTTTCGTAAAAAAAGCGCTTGCAAGCTATTTTCGTGGCGTAATCCGTCGTATCTGGTCCATGTGAGTGTACTCGGAGAGGTTGGCCACCCTCCCGAATACCTAACCGGCCGACTTTCGTCGGCTCACGGTTATCTAGTGCACTTAAACCCATCGAGGAGCGACCCCGATAGGCCCGAATTCGTCCTGGTAGTATTTGGTAGGGGTGTGCATACGGTCGGTTCGGGGCAAAACCGAACCGAACCGGTCAAAACCGAAAACCGACTTTCACCAGAAATGTAAGCCGAACCGCACCGACTACCCATTGAAAACCGAGCCGAAACCGGCCGAAAAATGTCGGTCGGTTTCCGGTCGGTTCGGTCGGATCTGAGAATTTTAAGCCATGTAAAGTAAATAGTATAAGCTGAGTCGACGACAACAATGGAGGAAGCCGGAAATAAGGGAAGACGCATGCAATGTCCTTGGTGGGTGGCCTTGGTGATAGAGACGCATGAAATATAAGAAATGGAAGTGAAATAATAGTGTTATAGGTCTTGAGTTGATCTCCATGACACTTTATATAGAGAGAGGAAGAAGAAGAAGAAATGTAGAGCAGAGAAAATGGAAGAAAATGAGATAAGGCTGCAGGTATTTTGAGAATGGAAGAAGAAGAAAGTGAGTTTGGAGAGAGATTGTGGGTGACAGAATTAAAAGTGAGTGAGAGAGAGTGTGAGCGAGGGGCTCAAGAATGTCAGTGGGGGGCAGTTGAGTAGGTGAAGAGGCTATAAGAATTGCTGCACAGCCTTGGTAGTTGTAAAAATTAAATATAAAATTTAAATGTTGGGAGCTTGGTCGGTTCGGTCAGTACCGAAATTATTTCCACCAAACCGATAACCGACCGAAAGATGATTCGGTTCCTACATTCCTAACCGCTGCCGAACCGAATTGCACTTTTGGCCGAACCGAAACCGACCGTGACCGATCGGTTCGGCCGGTTTTTCGGTTTCGGCTCGGTTATGCACAGCCCTAGTATTTGGCTGAAGCCCATTCACAGATAGACATCATACAAAGCAAAAACTTTTATGGCATGACATCTTTTGATAAAAAAAATTTGAGCATAAGAAAGCATTTTCGTTGTATGAAAGCCCACCTCGATAGCTGCTCCTGATCCACTTAGCAATCCTTGAGTGTCGCCTTAATCTCGGCACTTCCCTTCGCCTAACCGCGTTCAAAGAATGTAACATGAGAATCTTGTATAAAATCGATAATTATCGATCTATGCGAAGGTTCATGTCCTATCGAGGCTATGATTTCTTATTTAGAGATTTCCTGATTAACATATTCCGTAATCGTTCACTCAATTAATCGTTGTGTCTTTTAATTCTTTATTTCTGATGGAAATCGGAAGATGCTTAATTTTGGCCAGTGATGTGGCTTCGTGATTCCATATTATAAGTGGTCTATACTTATAAGGTCGTTATATTCATACTTGGTCGATTATTCAATCATTTATAGTCATTATAGGTTTGTTAAATAAATTAATCGGCCCAATTGGTTGGCCCGATTCATTAAGTATAATATTAGCCCGTTAAATTACTCGGCCCAATTGGTTGGCCTGATTTATTAAGTATAATATTAGCCCGTTAAATTACTCGGCCCAATCGGTTGGCCCGATTTATTAAGTATAATATTAGCCCGTTAAATTACTCGGCCCAATTGGTTGGCCCGATTTATATTAGCCCGTTAAATTACTCGGCCCAATTGGTTGGCCCGATTTATTAAGTTGAATATTAGCCCGTTAAATTACTCGGCCCAATCGGTTGGCCCGATTTATTAAGTATAATACTAGTCTGTTAAATAAATTACTTGGCCCAAGTCCAGCCCGTATCGAGGTCCGGCCCGGAACCCGGCCCGTTTCATTTAGTTGCTTAGACCCTATTTCTTCCCCCTTCTTCTGCTTCTTCACTCACGACTCTCGTTCTTCCTTCTTCTTCCTCGCGACATCTTCCCTCTTCCTCGGCAGTCTGTCGCCGGTGTTCCGTCTTCGCCGGCGATTGCTTAACGATGGCCTCCCTTCGTCGTTGATTATTGTCTCCTCATCCCTCAACCTCCGGTTTCTCCCAATTTGGGAGTACCCTAATTGGCTTCGGGAATTTGGGGTGTTGCTCTTAGGTGTGATTTTCCGACGAATAGCCGTTGAGTGTGGCTCCTCCGTCGTCCCTCGTCGTCGTGGTGAGATGGCGTCGGTGCGGTGCTCCTCCGTTCTCGATTGCTCCTCCTCCAGTGGTTCGAGCTTCGTTGGTCCTCTACTGCTACCGGGGCAACTCCCACGGTGGCTCTGTTGTCCGGCCATTAGGCCTAAATTAGATCCCTAACCTCGGTTGCTCGGGAATATGCCTTTTCGGCTTAGGCGTCGTTCGTCGTCGCCGTTGTTGTCGTTGTTCGCCCTCTCCCTTCTCTGTTCTTCTTCTCCTTCATTCTCCTTTCCACTAACCTTCTCTTCTTCTCCTCTGCATGTACGGTGGCCTTGTGCGGGTGGCGTTCGATGCCGTCGGGGTTCTCCCCTGTTTTCTGCCGACACCCTTCCGGCAGTGTTCCTCACTTTGGCAGTCTCCTGCTGCTACTGTTGGCTACCGATAAGTCTCTTCATTCTTTCTCTGGCTCTCGGTTATGCTTACTATGTTCGATGGATTTGGTTGTTGATGAATTGGTGGGTTGGGCAGTATATTATTATGCTATATTGTTGATTATGTTGGGTGTTGTTGCTGCTGGAAATTCTCTAGTTTAGGAGCAGCGTTGGTGTTCGGTTCATGTTGATTCGAGGATAAATTGGGGGTTTCTTATGCCTTATGATTTAAACATACTTGATTGAAGTCCTATGCTTGAATGAAGGCAAAAATTTACTATCTTGGGGCCTATGTGATTCGGTATACTCCCTATGCGCAGTCTTTGTTCTTGCATGCTCAAGTTTGTTGGTGATCTTGGTCCTAATTAAACATGCAATGAGTTCTTACATTTGGGGGCAGTCTCTAGCATTCATTTGGGTCATTTTCATAGTGTATGCATGCTCGATCTATCCTAGTTCCTAGAGAAATATGGAGGGCTTCACTTACTTGTTTAAATGGGGGTTTGGAAATGGTGTTCTTGGCCTTGTTTGAGGACTGCCTTCTTGGTTTCCTTCCTTGTCTGCTGTCCTCTCGGTTCTCTTCTCTCAAAGTCGATTGTTGGTGACCTAAAAATGGGGTTTTAATACCTATGAGTCCTTGAATCATTTCTCATCAATTCACAAGGAATAAAGAGGTTCTTACTTGGGATTTAGCTGCTGGAAATCCTTGCTAGCTTCGGTTCTTCTCTTCCCCCTTCCTTGTTCTTGCTTCTATGGTGGTATGGATTCTATGTTAGCCATTGCATGTGTGAAACTTGAATGAAAATGGGTGGGGGATCTTACCGTGAGCTCCCTTGATGCTCAAGGTGCTGGAAACTCTTATGCTCTCCTCCTCCTTCTCGGTTGTCACTCTCTAACCCTCTTTCTTGTGCTCTAAGTTTATGGATGTGATTGTATGTGTGTGAAGGAAGTTAACTTGCTATTTATATGTGTGTTTGGTGTAGGGTTCGGCTGGTTTATGCCTTGGAGGGAGGGAAAATTGATTGGGGTGCATGTACTCTCGGTACTACTCCGATGTCGAGACGGGGCGATGATGATGTTGGTTCCCTACCTTAATCTTGTTCATGGGGTTGTTTAAACCTCTAATTCTTGGATTAAGGACTAATCTGAGCTCCCTAACAATTATGGATAGAGACGTTGGAGGGGCTATGTATACCGAGTCTTCCCTGTATTTATTCATTTATTTCTCTTCTTCCTTTGTACATTGTTGTATCTAGCATGTATTTTATATCATCATATGTAATTATTATACTTGTAATAACATCATAAGTATTGGGCCTCTTTCATTTATTAATAAAAGTAGCACAACACTTGGGCTTTAGTATTGGGCCACGACAATTCATGAATTAAATCGTGTAATGGGCCTCCGTTCTTTAAACGGCCTTCGTTTCTTGTGTGGGCCTTCGGCCTAATAATAATAATAATAATAATAATAATAATAATAATAATAATAATAATAGTAATTCGTTTTATTTTATTGGGCCTTCCTTAATACTTGATTTTATTATATGACAACTTCACTGTATTTACAGTTCTCGGATTTTTATTACCCTAATTCATAATAGTAATACTCTTAATACTTAAAATAAATGTCGAAGTTTTTATTACTCGCTAAGAAAAACTGCGACTGTTACATCCTCCTACACCCTTTACGAAAAATTTCGTCCCGAAATTTACTTACCTTCTACAAACAATTCGGGGTGCTTTTCTTTCATCTTGGCTTCTAGCTCCCACGTGGCTTCTTCCTATCCGTGGTGTTTCCATAGTACCTTTACTAGAGGGATCTGCTTATTCCTAAGCTGTTGGATTCTTCGATCCACTATGGCCTCGGGTTTTGTTTCATAGCTTAAGTCAGGTTCTACGACTACTTCCTCCTATCGGAACACATGCTTAGGATCAAACACGTATTTCCTTAGTTGAGACACATGGAATACGTTGTGAACACCTCCTAAGTTTGGCGGTAAAGCCAACCTATATGCTACAGGACCTATCCTTTCTAGCACTTCGTAAGGTCCAATGAAACGGGGCCTTAGCTTGCCTTTGATGCCGAACCTAGTCAATCCCTTGGTAGGGGAAACCTTTAGGAACACCTTGTCTCCTAATTCGAAATGAAGTTCGGTTCTTCGGTTGTTGACATATGACTTCTGTCTGTTTGAGCTTCTCGCATTCTATCTCGGATTTTGCGTACGATTTCAACCATTTCATCAATTGCTTCGGGACCTAAGCTCTTTCTTTCTCCTACTTCATCCCAGTAAAGTGGAGATCTACATTTCCTGCCATACAGTGCCTCGTATGTGGCCATCCCTATAGTCGATTGGTAGCTATTGTTGTAAGCAAACTCTGCTAACGGTAACATGTTCTCCCATTCTCCACCTCTATCAAGTATTACTGCCCTTAGCATGTCTTCGAGAATCTGTATGGTCCTCTCGTACTATCCATCAGTCTGAGGATGATATGCGGTGCTAAAATTTAATCGGGTGCCTAGTTCTCTCTGCAAGCTCATCCAGAATTTCGAGGTGAACTTCGTGTCACGGTCCGATGTAATCGACAGTGGTACTCCATGCAAACGCACAATCTCTCAAACGTACAGTTGTGCTAGCTTTTCCGAACCGTAAGTGGTAGGAATAGGAATAAAATGGGCACACTTTGTTAGTCGGTCTACTATTACCCAAATGGCCGTATTCCCTTTTCTGGTTCGAGATAAACCCATCACGAAGTCCATGGTGATATGCTCCCATTTCCACTGTGGAACTTCCAAAGGTTGTAACTTCCCATGGGGCCGTTGGTGCAATGCCTTTACTTGTTGACACGTCAAGCAGCGTTCGACGAAAGTAGCTATGTCTCTTTTCATACCTTCCCACCAGAATTTCTCTTTCAAATCTTGGTACATCTTGGTACCTTCGGGATGCGCGGTGTACGGGGTGTCGTGAGCTTCGCTCAAGATTTCGTTCCGGAGCTCGTCGTTACGCGGGATGCATAACCTTCCTTTGAAAGTGAGTGCGTTGTCAGCCTCTTCCCGATAATCCTCTTTCCCAGTTGTCCTTACACCCAATCGGATCTTTTCTAACGCCTCATCTTTTCTTTGTTCATGAACGATCCTACTTCTCAAGTCGGGTTCTATGGTAATCGTGGCTACGATTCCTTCAATCATCTTTGGTGGGGACACCACCTCAAGTCTTAGTTTGGTGAACTCTCGTATGAGCGTCTCTTCGGTCGTAAGAAAGCAGGCTAATTCAGGTCGAATCTATCGACTCAAGGCGTCAGCTACTACGTTAGCTTTGCCTGGGTGATAGTTAATGCTACAATCGTAATCCTTAACCAATTCCAGCCATCGTCGTTGTCTCATGTTGAGGTCCTTCTGTTCAAAGAAGTACTTAAGACTCTTATGGTCAGTGAAGATTTCGCATCTCACTCCATAGAGATGATGTCTACAGATCTTCAACGCATGAACTACTGCGGCTAGCTCCAAATCGTGAGTCGGGTAATTCAACTCGTGAGGCCGGAGTTGCCGTGAAGCATATGCTATGACTCGTCCATCTTGCATCAATACACATCCGAGTCCGTTCTTCGAAGCGTCCGTGTAAACCGTGTAGTTCTTGTCGGGCTCTGGAATTGCTAAAATCGGTGCCGTGGTCAGCTTCTCCTTGAGTGTTTGGAAACTCGCTTCACATTCTGTGGTCCAAGCAAACTTGATTCCCTTGCGTAATAGTTGCGTCATCGGTCTCGCTATCTTAGAGAATCCTTCGATGAATCTTCGGTAGTAACCAGCCAATCCTAAGAAACTTCGAACCTCATTCGGGGACGTCGGGGATCTCCAGTTTTGTACAGCTTCTACCTTGGCAGGATCTACTTTAATTCCTTCCGATGACACGATGTGTCCTAGAAAGATCACCTCTCTAAGCCAAAACTCACACTTGCTAAACTTAGCGTAAAGCCTTTCCTTTCTGAGGGTTCCTAGAACGGTTCTCAAGTGTTCTCCATGTTCCTCCTTGTTCCTTGAGTAAATTAATACGTCGTCGATAAAGACTAGAACAAACTTATCGAGATAAGGGTGAAACACACGGTTCATGAGATCCATAAATACTGCCGGTGCATTGGTGAGTCCAAATGGTACAACTACGAACTCATAGTGGCCATATCGGGTTCGAAAAGCAGTCTTAGGTATATCACTGGGTCGGATCTTCAACTGATGGTATCCTGATTTCAAATCTATCTTTGAAAAGACACTAGCTCCTCTGAGTTGATCGAATAGATCATCAATCCTAGGTAAGGGGTACTTGTTTTTGAGGGTCAGCTTGTTCAACTCTCGATAGTCGATGCACATTCTCATGGATCCATCCTTTTTCCTTACAAACAGAACGGGTGCTCCCCATGGTGATACACTAGGTCTAATGAAACCTAACTGTAAGAGTTCTTGCAATTGAATCTTAAGCTCTTCTAACTCCTTCGGAGCCATACGGTACGGTGCTTTAGACATCGGAGCTGCTCCAGGTTCAAGTTCAATGGTAAATTCTATTTCACGGTCAGGTGGTAGTCCTGGCAATGTGTCGGGAAACACATCGGGAAATTCTCTCACGATTTCCACGTCATCAATTCTTCTCTCTTCCTTGGTCTCCCCGTACAGGTGTACTAGGTTCGACGGATATCCTTTCTTAATTAAGGTGGCGGCTTGAAAAGCTGAGATGATTGCCTTCCTCTGGTTCATGGAGATTCCGTAAAAGTCCGTTGGTTCCTTTCCAGGGGGTCGGAAAGAGATTCGCCTTTCGTTGCATAAGATAGTAGCATGGTGTTGGGTTAACCAATCCATTCCTAAAATTACATCTACGTCCTTCATAACCATGACACTTAAGTTGTTCGCTGGAATTCTGAGTGATCCTAGTTCAAGTTCTAGGTTAGGGCAACAGTGAGTAAGAACCTTAGTTCCTCCTATCAGTGATGTGATACCTAGATCAATTCTTAGCGGTTTTGCCTCTAGGTTCAGCTCTTCTACACATGCTTGAGATATGAAAGAATGTGAAGCGCCCGTATCAAATAAAATTATTACAGGTATTCCAAGGAGTTGGCCCATACCTGCTAGATTTCCCGGGCTCTTCTCAGGTTGCTTTTGCTTGAGCGCGTACGCCCTAAGATTCTGCTGCTCTTGCAGGTGTTGTTGGAATTGCTGACGTTGAGAAGGCAAAGGGGTTGGTTGCTGAAGCTGAGGAGGTCGTGGCTGTGCTTGGATAGCACGCAACTGCTGATTGTTTCTGGAGGTTGAGGTCCCATGCCGGTTCTCGGCTTCCTTTGCGGGCAATTCCTAGCAAAATGGCCCTTCTGACTACAAACATAGCATACATCACTTCCAAACCTGGGTCAGGGTCGGAGTAGGTCCAGGGTTTGGCGATCGTTGGGGTCCATACCATGGTTTCTTATCGCGTTGGCCACTCGGATTTCCTTCCCACTTGCGTTTTCCTTTATCGGTTGGAGGTTGGTAGCTTGGTTGGGTCAAAGGATTTGTAGGGGTCGGTTTATCAGCCGGCATTGCTGCTTCAACATCTAAGGCACGGCTTAGCGCATCAGGATAAGTGAGAGCACCTAAACTCGCTAGAGTCATTCTGATCTCGGGCCTCAGACCGGCTCGAAACTTCTCCGACATCTTCTCGTCGGTATCAACCTGTTCTGGTACATATCGAGACATATCGCAGAAGGCGCGATCATATTCAGTTACCGTCATCCTACCCTGCTTGAGGTTATAAAAGTCTAACTCTTTCTTCTTTCGATAGCTTTTTGGAATGTACTTTTCGTATAACCTAGCCTTAAACTCCTCCCATGTAAGACCTTCTCGTTGCTCGGGAGTCATAATCTTTTGCCTGACTTTGTAATGGCCCGCACTTTCGTTAGTATAAAAAAACTAAGTATTGATAATTAGTTGCGAGTGATACTCGTATTAATATGTGAAATCGAAGCAATTAAATTCGATTTAGCAATTTAATTCCGACTGCGATAATATTAGGTCGGAATCTATTACGAACTATTCGAATAATTATCGAATCGATAATTTAATAACTAACGATGCAAATCGTTACTAAAGTAGTTGTAGTATTGGGTCGAGCCCATTACCTACCATATTGGTCGAGCCCGATTATAATTACGGGAGAAGCCCGTTACAAATAAGTATAGTGTGTGTATATATATATATATATATATATATTCAAGAATTCTAATGCAAGGAGATAATGGAATAATTTATATTCCATACATAGTAATGCACCTATTCATGAATGAATAAAAGAATAATACAAGAAATGTGCTTATGCATAAGAAAATAAGAGATCAATTCAAGATCTAGCTATTACACTTTTATATACAAAGGATAATGGATAATGAATAACCAATGGATAATACATAACCAATGGATAATGTAAGGGTTATTACACAAAGGATAATGGATAATGCAAAACAATGGATAATGCATAAACAATAATAGATAATGGATAATGCATAACCAATACTCTCCCTTTTGCCCTCAAATCAAGCTGAAAAATCAGCCTTCTTTTGTCACCCATCAAGCTGCTTCTTGCAGCCCAAAATCGCAGCAAAATCAGTCCCACTTGGCAGCAAAGAACCTGCAAAAGCAGCCTCCAACTTGCCCCAAGTGTGGGCCACAGCCTGCACACAAGAAGAGGGAAGGAATGAAGGAGATTAAGCCCCCCAAGACACTAAGACTATATTTATCCATGACTTTTGCTATAGGTCGTAGGATAAGACAAAATACTTTTAATTAAAAAAAATGAAGAATGTAATAGTAATTCACAACCGGTTGTGATGTTAGTTTGCCCAACAACCCAGGTTGTCCCACTTTACATGGTGGGATCATGTTTTTTTAATCTATTATTTAAATTGATTGCTATTAAAAATATAAAAAAATAGTACTATAAAGTAGTGGAGTAATAAATACTGTACATTTAAATACATAAGGAATATTTTCAATTATAGATAAATACTTAAATTCCAACTGTTATAATCCGTTACTTAAAATTTGAACTACTAATTAAAAATATAAATGGAAAAAGATCATATTTATTTTATTTTTTTGACTAATTTATAAATAAAGAATATATACTTTATAACTTTTAAATCATAGTAATAAAATTCATTTGTTTTATATAATGATATGTAAAGTAAATTATATTTTAGAATGGATAATTTTAGGTCATTGATGAAAGATATAAGTTGTGGAATTGGGTTGGGTTGTAGATTGTGTAGGTGGAAGAGAGAGAAATTAATATTTTAATTGTAGGTTGGGTTGTTAAAGGTTGTGGATAAAGATAGTCTAAGCAAGTGGCTGAAAAGTAAAGAGAGGAAGGGGAAGGATAGAGTGTGAAATTGCACATAATCTTGGAGGATTTCTTGAGCCTCCAAAACAGCACACCATCAATCACTTTTCCCTTGTCGATACCATCAAGAACTCAGCCCCACAGTAGTATATAAACCCCCACCCCTTCATTCAAGAAGCCTCTCACACACACATTAGCATCACAAACACTTAGAGAGTAGAACTAGTGAAGGAGAAGGAGAAGATTAAGAAAGAGGAAGGGGAAAAGCTAGCAACTACAGCCCCTCTAACACACTAGTAAGCATATTATCACCATTTTCAAGTAGAAGATCAATACGAAGAAAGCATGCTAAATTTTCAGATTTAAATTCACAAAAGCATGCTATAAATTTAACTCTTGATTTAAAAATCAACCAAGAATGAGCTCCTAATGAACTCAGCTTAAGCATATATCAACACATTCTATGAATCATAGATACAATAAACCATGCTTACTAAGTAGTAAAAAAGACATTCATGCTCATAAGTTGAGCAAATAAAACCTACAGGCCCTACTGCCTCTATCTCTATTAATAATCACTTGCTTCAATTAATTAAATCATGGAGTTTAGTAGCTATGTCAAATCTGACCTTGCTATGCATAAAAACGAAAGAATCAAACATTTATCACATAAGGAAGATTTCATAATCTATCAAACACCAAGAACATAAAGAACGTAGAAAAAGGGAGGGTAGCAAGGACGAGAAACCGAACCTCCGTCGAGGCTCGACGCCCCAACGGGTAAGGGAACGGAGCCAAGGCTCTGTCCGGGGCACCAGAGGCGGCCCCGGGTCGGATTCTGCATCGGCGACGGTGGCGTTTCGTCTGGGCAGCGGCGGCGTTTCGCCAGGGCAGTGGCGGCGCCGGACGTATCCTCCCCTGTCCAGAAGCCTTAGAAAGAGAGAGATAGAATTAGAGAGAGTTGGAATGAAAACGAGAAAAGAGAGAGGGGAGCAAACCTGCGGCGGTGAGGCGGCGGCGATCTGCTCCGGTACCGACGAGCAGCGGCTGTGCTCGTCTAAACCTCCAAGTAAAGGAGAGAGAGAGGAGACCGGAGCTCTCGCCGTTGGCAAGAGCGTCGCCGGCAGAAAAGGGGAGGACAGAAACCGGAGACCCGAGAGAGAGAAAAGAGGAAGGTGAGAGAGAGGGAGGCGTCGCCGGCAACGCGAGCTCTCGCCGTCGGCGAAAGCGGCGCCGGCGACGGAGAAGGGCGAGCGGTCGAGAGAGAGAAGAGGGTGTGCTATGTGCGTGTTGTGTGTAAAGTGAGGGAGGAAATGAGAGAATTGGATTTTATATCTAGGGTTGAACCGGGTCGGTTTACGGGTTGTGGACCCGGGTCTGGGTCCAGATTTAATTTGGGCCAAGAAATTGGGCCTTAGTGATTGGGCCATTAATTAATTATCGATGGGCTCAAGCCCAATTCTATTGGGCCGTAAATCAATTTCAGATGGGCTCGATTATGAGTCGGAATTATTAATGAACGGACCAATATTAAAATCATATTCTAATGGATTAAGGATTTATTAAGTTATAAGTTTTTTTTAAGATTTTATTAATTATTAAGCTATAATTAACTTTAAAATATGTAATGAAAATTTACATAATTTTCGAAGATTATTTCAACAAATAAATAGTCTCGATTGATGAAGAGAACGATTCGGAATAATAAAAGATTATTCTATTATATAAAGATTTAAAGGATTCGAATTAATCTGTTTACCCTAACAGATTTATGAGATATGAAAATATACTAGACGATTATTTTCCCCATAAGTAAGTTTTATTATAATAATTTAGATTCTTATTATATCTTTATGAATAGGCGCGATTCGACAAGGTCTCTTGACGTTGTTTGCCTATCAAGACCGACCATATTCTACGCTTCAAGAGGTGGGCTTTCTTATACAAATAAAGCTATAGAATGTTTAGATTGAAAATAATATTTTTCAAATATTGTCATGCCATAAATGTTTTGATTTTGTATGATACCTATCTGTATTGGCTTTGCCAATTTATTTAATCGAATTCGGGTCCTAGTGAGATAGCTATCTTACTTGGACTAGTGTACACAAAGTGACCGTGTGTCATCTTCGGGTTGGCCGGTCAAGGTATCGTGAGAGTGGCCACTCTCCCGATACCATTAGGAACAGATATGGTAGATTACTAAAGAACTTAGTCCGCGCGGACACTTTTTAGATCACAAGAACTGTTTTAGTAAGCATGGGCTCTTTTCAATAAAACCCCTATGTCTTACAGTTGAATGGCTTGACAATTATTATGTATAGTTTTCGGCACGTGTCCACTGAGTACTTTCGTACTCAGCCCTGCATGTATTTCTAAATGTGCAGGTTGAGCAAAATGATGTGAAGTGGCGAGTGGAGCTTTTGTCGTTATAGATTAGGACTCTCGGTAGTACATGTCTTCATACATGTATTCAAGTAGTCTTCCGCTGTGTATACAAGTATTCTTCCGCTGTGTAAACTCTTATGCTTTCAAGTATTGTTCGAGTCATGTAATAGATTAGGACAAGTATCCTCGTATTCTCATTTGAGATCCCAAGTCGAGACGTATAATGATATAAAGTGTTGTTCAAATAGCCATACGAGTCAAATTCTACATACAATCTTATACCCCCTTTCTTTCCCCTATTCTTAATTCCCATCCGTAGTCATGGTTTCCCGGCTTAGCTATCCTTAGCAAAGTCCGGTCGTGACAGGCTTCCTACCAGAAGTCGGCCGAACCAGTCAATTGAAACGTCACACAAGTTAAGCGTTCCCGATCAGTACATCTTAAGAAGTTAAATATGCGCTCTAAGGCGCAGATCCAGATTTCAGCTTCGGATGGGTTTCCCATCCCATTAAAGACAGGTGGGTTTTGTCGTAGGAAGAGTTCTTCGACTCTTCGGGGTGGTGGGGGAGGTGGTGAAGGTGGTGGTGGAGGTGAAGGTGGCGGTGGAGTTGGTGGTACTTGATCGTTTCGGGCTTCACCTCGAGGTCTTCCTCTCCTAGTTCTTGGCGGCATTCTGATTAACGATGAGATAAGAATTACAATTTGTCAAATTTTCGTGGGAGTCATTTGCATGGGAAAAAAAAGTATGTTGGGAATTGTTAAGAACGAATATGTTAAGGGGGAACCTATAAGGGATATTTTAGTGTTTTGATTTGATCCCAAAACCCCAAAGCGTTCTGTTCCCAAGTGACCCATTTTGATGTAGTTAATAAGTTAGAATTTTTCTAAAAGCCTACTCTGTTAGGATGGCTCTTTTTATTTTTGCTTAGATTAGGCTTCAAAAGTTCAAGTGAAGGCCACTCACTTGAGTGTGTTTTCCAAAGCGAAGCGGGTCAAGCAAATCGAAGTGAAGCGTGCCGAAGAATAGCGAAGCGAAGCGATCGCTACAGTAGATTCAAAGTGAGTCTGCCAAAGCGAAGCGAAGCGAGCGCTACAGTTCAAAGCGAAGCGAAGCGAGCGCTACAGTGGAATCAAGTGAACCCACTAAAGCGAAGCGAAGCGTGCGCTACAAAGAAAAGCCGAAGCGAATCAACGCGAGTCAACACTTAATTTAGTAGCGTCACGGGAAATTTATTTCTCAAGTGACTCACTACAAATATGACTGTGAAGCGACTCACTTCAGAGCGGCCGCTACAACTTCAAAGCGAAGCGAGCCACTACCTACCAGAAAGCGACAGCACAAATTCCCGCTCCGAATTTGAACTCCAGTCAACTGGAGATCTTCGCATTTATTACGAGATCTCCACGTGTCGACTCAAGAGAGGAGCAGAGGAGTTTACTGCCAGGCCGACAAGGCGCCGTAACAGTACTGGGTCGCTCCAGTTACTGTTGAAATTGGAACTTAGCCATTTCCGGCAAAAATCCAAAACTGCGCATCTGAAAAGTAGCCAGCCTGTGCAAGTACTGTCGAGAGGAGGAGGGACAAGGCCACCAACCAAGCAACGGATCTCAGCCAACCCTCCGCCTATAAATAGTGAAGGATCACAACGTGAAGAAGTAGAACACTACTTGAGCATTCGAGCGCCTACTGCAAACAAACACTCCTAGCTTTCATAGCAATCTTCGAGTCTTTGTTTTCCAGTGTTCTCCGAGTTTCCAGTTCATCGGAACTCGTCTTCACAACCTTCACACTTAGAGTCTAAGCCCATTCCATATCCAAGCTTAGAAGAAGAGCTCTAGCCATCTTTGCACTTATTGTAAAGAGCTCTTCATAGTGTCTTTCGTCAACCAAAAACCCTAAACTCTGTCTGTTAGGTTTTTGTGTGTCGTCGTTAGGTTGTTCAGATCTAAGGCCCTTCTTTCATCGATTGAAGAAGCCTCGATCGTAGAGTTGAGATCCAAGCTTACACTTACATCGTTTGTGTAAAGCTCGATCGAAGCTAGGCTGTAAGGAGAGCCCGTAATCTCCCTGTCTGTCTGACTGAAGCGAGTGAAGCTTCCAGTCTAGTTAGGTTTTTGGTGTGAACCCGGAATCACCCAGCGTCTGTCAGATCCAAGCAAGTGAAGCTCGATCTTGACCAGGCTTTTGAAGAGCCCGAAATCTTCAAGTTCTTGAGTGAAAAGAACGGTTGCCGTCGTGCAACAAAGTCGACGTAGGAGCGTTATCTCCGAACCACTATAAATCTTCGTGTCGTATTTCTCTAACCCTAAACTCTTTCTTATTTGATTATTCATTGCATATTGCATCTAAGCAAACCTAATCTGGAAATTTTAAATACTTAGGAAAGATTTTAGCTCACCAAATTCCGCACAAAGAGTAAAGTCTCACTCTTGATCAAGCTCTAAGCTTAGGTCAAGAGATTTGTGATTGCTTTAGATCTAGCCCTCGGCTAGGTCTTAGTATTTTCAAAGAGCACTTTACTTTATACTCCGAGTTAAGGAATTGAAGTTGAAAAACTTCAAAATACGTATTCACCCCCCCCCCCCCCTCTACGTATTTTTCCTATTGCAAACCGGGACCAACAAGTGGTATCAGAGCAGCGGTTCTTTCGAGCCTCTGCTTTGCATATCCGAAGCGAGTCCCCACTCGCTTCACGTTGTCTCACTGAACCGGATCCTATTTTCCTAAGTGCATCAAAACCTCACCCACGCATATTGCATTTACTGCTGATAGTTTGCTATGTCTACATACAGTGCATCAAATCTTCCACAGTTCTCGATCGAAGGATACGAGATATGGAGTTTCCGAGTCGAGAGCTTCCTATGCTCAATCCACGACCGGATGTGGGAAGTCATTGAAGACGGACCAATCGAAATCAAGAAAGCCATATCTGTGGAGGTTCCAGCCGCTGAAGGTCGTCCAGCCCACGTTCGACAACAGTACGTGGAGAAGGATAAGGATGAGTATACTCCAAATGACTTCAAAGTTGCCAACCTCGACAAGATTGCACGCCACACGATGCAGAGCACCGTGTCGGACGCCTATCTACCACGAATAAGGAAATGTGCAACGGCAAAGGAAATGTGGAAAACCCTAGCCCTCATTTCTCAAGGCACAGACAAAATCAAGGAGAACAAGCTCACCGTTCAGATGCGGGAGTTTGAAAATCTGGTGATGAAGTCAGGAGAGTCCATCGATGCCTTCGAGCTGAGAGTTACCAACATTACTGCAACTCTCAACTCGCTTGGGAAGGAACTCACAGACAAGGAAGTAAACCTGAAAATAGTCCGTGCTCTCACAAGGAAGTGGCAGACTATGAAGGAGCTATATCTAGCTACCAAGGATCTAACGAAGCTAACGCCAGAAGTGCTGTTCTCCGAGCTCAAAGCTCACGAGTTTGATCTGAATCGAATGAGCCTCGACGACGAGGATGAAGCACCCACTACGTCAAAAGGAGTAGCATTCAAAGCTGCCGAAGGGCCAAGCGAGCAGTCGCTAGCCAAGATGACGAGGGAAGAGTTGGAAGAACATATTGCGTTCTTGTCCAAGAACTTCAACAAGATGAACTCTCGAGTGGGCAAATACAAAAGATTCTACAAGCAGTACAAAGGGAGGAGCACTGATGCTCGAGAAGGAAAAGGAAAGAGAGAGGAGACGACCAAGACGATCCCGCGCGACATGATGGAAGTGGAGTGTTGCCACTGCCACAAGATGGGCCACTACAAATCCGATTGCCCAAAGCTAAGTGCCAAAGAGCGCGAAGAATTGAAGGCCAAGAGGGATGCTCCAAGGCGAGCGCTCGTAGCGAGTGAAGTGCCGGTCGCTACAACTGAAGATCCACCAAGCGACTCAGATGCATTCACAGATCCAAACTCCAGTGATGGTGAGGATCTTGGATTAATGGCGCTCACCGATGAAGAAACAGGAGAGGTATTCTTTTATCCTTCAATCACTTCAATTACACTAGCACACACTGTCAATGAGGAAGAACAATCCTCTACATGGAGTGAGTTGTTTGACAAGCACCAAAAATTGTCAAGCGACCACGAAGTGGTAAAACAAGCTCTGTCTCAAAGCGAGAAGGAAAACCGAAAGCTAGCCCGTGAGCTTGACGAAGTCAAACTTAATTTAAGGGCTATGACTAGTAAGTTCGAGGATCTCTTCGCTAGACATCAAAGCTTGGAGTGAAGGTATGAAACCCAGTCCACTCTAGTTGCCAACTTGAACAAAGCATCATATGCTAGGCAGGCACTAGAGGGCTCGCTTCTGCCTTTTGGTAGGAAAGCTGGCCTTGGATATGAGGGTGAACCTCCCAAGCCGACTGTCTTTGTTGGTGCATCACACACTACACCATCAGTCACTTTGGAATTGCCCACTGCATCCAAAGCGACCACCAACAAGGATAAAGGCAAAGTGGCTGAGAACCCTAAAAGGAAGCCAATAAAGATGTCTATATCTTTAAGGGCAGATCCTAAGGGCAAGCAAAGTTCAACAATCCCTAGCACTCAACATGCTAAGTCTTACAAATCCAAGGGTAAAGGGAGAACTGTTGAAGCTTCTAAGTCTCAAGCCAAGACACGAGAGACAAAGGATCTACCTCCTAAAAGGAGGAGTAATGTCTATGTGTCACGTTATCCGGACTGGAGATGGTCCAACCGGACTAACATTGAGGGGGAAGATTTTGAAGCTTCCACTGGATCGCTTCGAACTCCCAAGGTTACTCAAGCGAGTCAGGGTCAAAACCCTAGTTGGACCACTTCGAGGAAACCAAGCGAGCCGCTTCAACAGACTAGAAACCCTAAGTTAGTCTCTAAACCCAAAGCTAATCCTAAGCGAGTCGCTTCAGGATATAAGCAAAGTGGGAAGAGCATAGGTAGGACTGAAGCGAGCCGCTACCCCTCTTGCACACACTGTTGCACGTGTGAAGCTGCTTCTAGGCAGTACACCAAGTTTTCGAAGGTCGAGAAGCCCAAGAAACAAGCTTCATCTCAAAAGAGAATGAAGCAAGTGTGGGTACCTAAGGGAACTAACCTGCAAGGACCCAAACTGATTTGGGTACCAAAATCTGTCTAATTGCAGGCGAGCGCCGTGGATCCCATGCCAAGTGAGGGTCAGCAAGTATGGTACTTGGACAGTGGATGTTCAAGACACATGACCGGCATGAAAGCTCTACTTCACAACTACATAGAGAAGAAGGGTCCACACGTAACCTTTGGTGACAACTCTCGAGGAAGCACCAGGGGATACGGCGCACTGAAAGTTGGAAAGCTCACAATTGAAGAAGTCTCCTATGTGGAAGGACTCAAGCACAACCTGCTGTCCATTTCACAATTCTGTGATAAGGGGTACAGGGTGGAGTTCATCTCCAACAAGTGCATTGTGAAGAGCAAACTCACGTCTCAGATTGTGCTCACTGGAACTAGGCAAAGGAACGTCTACATAGCACAATGGGACAGCTGCAAAGAGGAAACGTGCTTAGTAGCAAGGAGTGCTACAGAAATTGGATGGTTATGGCACAGACGCTTGAACCACCTCAATTTCAAAGCTATCAATCGCTTAGCTCGAAAAGGTTTGGTGCAAGGCATACCAAATGAAGTCTTCATCAAAGACCAACCATGCTCACCATGCCAACGAGGGAAGCAGACGAAGAAGCACTTCGCCAGTCTCGAAGAAGCCTCATCAAAGCGAGTGCTCGAGCTGCTTCACATGGATCTGTTTGGTCCAGTTACTCCAGTTAGCGTAAATGGTAGGAAGTACACTCTAGTTGTAGTTGACGACTTCTCTCGCTACACTTGGGTTGTATTCCTATTAAGCAAGAAGGAGACACTGACCAAACTGCCACAACTACTCAAGCGATTGGCGGTGGAAAAGAATCAAGCAATTGTGACCATTCGCTCCGACAAAGGCACAGAGTTCTTGAACTCTACAATTGAAGCGTACTGCACGGAGCATGGCATAGCACATCAAACTTCTTCAGCACGCACTCCTCAGCAGAATGGAGTTGCTGAAAGAAGAAATCGAATCATCAAAGAAGCCGTTCGCACCATGATTGCTGACTCGAAGCTTCCGATGAAGTATTGGGCTGAAGCTGCCAACACGGCGTGCTACACACAGAATCGGACGCTTCTCAACAAACGGCACGACAAAACACCATATGAAATATGGACAGGGAGAATTCCTAACATATCTTATTTCCATATTTTTGGTTGTAGGGTCTTCATTCACAACAATGGGAAGTCGCAGTTGAAAGCTTTTGAAAGCAAAGCAGATGAAGGAGTATTCTTAGGATACTCTACATCTAGCAAAGCCTACAGAGTGTTCAACTGTAAAACCCTAATTGTGGAGGAATCACCCCATGTCGTATTTGATGAATCTTCTTTAAGTCTTCCACAGGAACAGGCTCAAGCGAATGAAAACGATCAAAGCAAGGAACCCTCAAATCAACTCACTTGGGACGTGCTTGATGAAGATGATGAGATCAAAGACTCAAGCGAGCAGGATCCCAAAGGAGAAGTTGAAGCTGCCCCCAAGATTTCTGAAGCTAGTGCAGGCCAAGCACCCAATCCAGTCGCTTCAGATGGTGAAGCGAGCGACAAGGAAGCAGATGAAGATGAAGCTGGCGGATCCAAGCGTGCATGGCTCAAAGATCACTCATCTAGCCAAATCATTGGAGATCCATCCAAGGGTGTAGTGACCAGAAGTCAAGTGTTTGGAGAAAGTGCCATGTTCAGTTGCTTTCTCTCAAACATTGAGCCATCAAGCGTGGAGGAAGCCCTAGCCGACTCTAACTGGGTGATCGCCATGCAAGAGGAGCTGAACCAGTTCACTAGAAATGACGTATGGTACCTCGTGGATCGTCCCAAGTTTTAGCATGTTATCGGCACCAAGTGGGTGTTCAAGAACAAGACGGACGAGGACCACAACGTAGTGAGGAACAAGGCGCGACTCGTTGCCAAAGGCTACTGCCAAGAGGAAGGGATCGACTTTGACGAGACCTTCGCTCCAGTGGCACGGCTTGAAGCTATCAGATTGTTTCTAGCCTATGCAGCAGCCAAGAAGTTCAAAGTCTATCAAATGGATGTGAAGAGCGCATTCCTCAACGGTGAACTCAAGGAAGAAGTGTATGTGGAGCAGCCACCGGGTTTCGAGCAGGGAGATAAAGTGTATCGCTTGAAGAAAGCCCTGTATGGGTTGAAGCAAGCTCCCAGAGCTTGGTACGATACATTATCTCAATTCCTAGTGGAAAATGGATTCCAAAAGGGAAAGATAGATCGAACCCTCTTCACTATCAATCATGGAAATGATATGCTATGGGTTCAGATCTATGTGGATGACATCATATTTGGATCGCCAAACCAGTCGCTTAGCGAGAAGTTTGGAGAGTTGATGAAGACCAAGTATGAGATGTCGATGATTGGCTTGATGAGCTGCTTTCTAGGTCTTCAAGTGAAGCAGCAGGATAATGGAATTTTCATCAACCAAGCGAAGTACACTAGAGATATGCTTGCCAAGTTTGGTGTTCAACATGCTAAAGCTGTGAAGATTCCTATGAATACCAACTGGAAGATGGAGCCAGACGAAGGAGGAAAATCTGTAGATCCTACAGATTATCGTGCCCTAATTGGGTCACTACTCTATCTCACTGCAAGCAGGCCAGATATTGCTTTTGCAGTCGGAGTCTGTGCTCGCTTCCAAAACAACCCCAAGCACAGCCATCTTGATGCTGCCAAAAGGATTCTTCGATATTTGAAGGGCACTGTCAATATGGGGCTGTGGTATCCAGCGGAGGACAATTTGGAGCTTACTGGATATTCCGATGCTGACTATGGAGGTTGCCGAGTCGATAGGAAGTCAACTTCGGGTACATGTCAGTTCTTGGGAAGCAAGCTAATCTCGTGGTTCTCAAAGAAGCAAACAAGCGTAGCCACTTCAAAAACTGAAGCTGAGTACATGGCCGCTGGAAGCTGCTGTTCTCAAATCCTATGGCTTCGTCAACAATTGAAGGACTACAAAGTTGAAGCGAATGAAATTCCGATCTTCTGCGACAACAACAGTGCCATATGTATCTCGCAGAATCCAGTGCTTCACACCAAATGCAAGCATGTGGAAATTCGACATCATTTCATTCGTGATCATGTCGAGAAGAAGGATATCAAGCTCGAGAAAATTCATACCGATCTCCAACGAGCAGATATCCTCACCAAGCCTCTAGCTGAGTCTCGATTCAACCAGCTATGCATGGAATTAGGGTTATTAGACCCTGGTGAAGAATGCTAGTTCCAGGATGCACGAAGAAGTGACCGCTTATTCTCTTGTGTGTCACTCGCTTCGTATCTTCACCAACTCAAGCGAGCCACTTCAAACCTCACTCGCTTGAAGAAAATGAAGTTAGGTGGAGATAGGTGGAGTATTGGAAGAAGTTCCCTACCAACTTATTGGAATTGTTAAGTATATGGTCAAGGGGGAACTAATGCTTACTCTCGGAGCAAGCTACTTCCAAAGCGAGCAAGAATGCTGCTATCTTGAATTCTGCATCGCTTCAATTTGCCCTAGCTTGGGTCAAAGCGAGTCGCTGCAGATTCATTCTCTAGATTGTAGGAAAGCTTGAAGGTTTACCTTTTTATACAAAAGGTTGCAGGGCTGGTGACATGCTTCTGCGTAAAATACGAGATTGTCTTGTCAGAGCATCCTCATTGTCATCCTGTCCATTTCTGCTCTGAGATAAGGACTTGTACTCATCCCCCATTCGTCGTGAATAAGTACACTTACGTGATGCTCCCTTCGGGTCGTAGTAAGCTTGTGTACTATATTCATTTTCTCCCCTATTCACTTCGATGGAGGACTCTCTAATTCGTAGAGGAAGACGAATGCCATGAAGATCTAACTCAACGTGTAGTATTCAACAAGTGGAGTCAACAACTTGAAGTCCAAAACAAATGAAGTCTCCAACTAGTGGTATCAATCTCCTACTAAGTGAGATTGACTGGTAAGTGTTTCAATTTTAAGTACACCAAGTGAGCTGAAGCGTGCTAGAAACCTTCACTCACTACGTGGAAAATATGAAGTGAATCTGACACAAATACAAAGAGGAAAACATTCTTGTTTATCCTCGAAGTATGTAAGTCAGAAACATTTTAAATTAAGCAAAGAAATTCAATTTCTTATTCCAGTCGCTTCAGATGGCCAAGCGAGTGCTTCATCACTCAAAGCTAGCCATCGCAAGCGAGTGCGGAACAGTCACTCAAGCGAGTGCCTCTCAAGTGAGTCAAGGCCAAGCGGCCCAACTCGAAGCGAGCGGGCACGAAGCGAGTATGAGCTGTCTGCACTCGAGTGCAATTTTACTTTCTGCTGTGCATTTAATGCAGGTACAAGAACGACGAAAATAACGGGCGCGTGCTCACACGTTTGAATTTGAAGCGGGAAAAGGCGGAGAAGATCCAACCGTCGAATCTCAACAGCCCCCAATCTGGAGCCGTTCGATTAACGCCGTATACGACAAGCCAACCATAGAAGGCCACGTGGCGACGCCGAGCAAGTGGCGGTTCACTTTTACTGTGGTGACGCCGGACACGTCAGATCCATCACCGCACGTCCGCCGCCTACCTACAGGATTTTCGGCGTTATTACCGTCCTACCCCTGCCACGTCAGCCATAACCTAACTCTATATATATGGGACGAGGCAGAACTGCAGAAACTTTCACAGCCTTCTAAAATTGCCATTCTCGTGCTAGATCTGCAATTATTCTGCAACTCACGAGTCTCAACCCTTGATTTTCATTGTTAAAACCTCATTCAAACTCTTTCAAAATCACCATGGGAAAGAAGAAAAACACCGAGATGATGGAGGAGTTTCTCGCGGAGGTCGACAAACATATCAATGTCGAGCTTCATCTCGATCCAGCCATCATCGAGAGAAATGGTTTTCTCCGTAGGGCCGTGACCAAGGCCGGACTATGGAAGTTTGTGACGGCGGTCCCGTCAAAGATTCTGGCCAAAGCCGTAGGCGAGCTCCTGCTAAATTTGAGGAAGGAGCAAAACATATCCTCTTTTACCGATCCACAGACGAGGAGGCCAGTGGAGGTGGACATGAATGAGCTTATCGGCACGTTCAACTTGCCGAGAGAAGGAGGAGACTCATTACTGGATTTGGGTCTCTCGGCCGGAGTTCAGTACGGTCGTTTTGCAACCGCCGAAGCCGATCCAAATTTTAAGGAGGCAAGTATCCGTTCGAGTTTGAAGGCCCCCTTCAACCATATTTGCGAGCTCTTCTCGAAGAGTGTCGCGTGCTACGTCGGAACCTTGGATACTCTTTCCGAGACGAAGCTGATCGCCACAGCAGTCATCGTCGACAGCCTCACCGGAACCAGCTTCAACTAGCATGACTGGTTCCTCAATCAAATTCACGAAGCTGCTGCCGATTTTGCGTTCGTGAAGGGGAGCGCCGATCAAATTCTCCGCAAGGGGAAACTGAAGTTCTTCTCAAGGCTTTCCTATGCTTTGGAGAAGAAGTTTCCGGGCAAAGCATGGCCGGAAGATGACGTCACCATCTACAACAAGCAATCCATCTACTACGACAAATGGAGGAAGTCCAAGCAATTGATGGATTTGGGGCTTCTCGAGGTTGAAGTGCCCGTAGCGAGACCGGTTGCCGAAAGGCAAGCCGAAGTGAGCCAAGTGAGGCCGGTCGCTTCACCCGGGAAGCGAGCCGCGCCGAAGCGAGGCAAGAAGACAAAGCGAGTCGATTTACTTGTCCAAGAAAGCGAGGCGGTGGAGAAGCCGCTTGAGGACATTGAAGCGACTCAACCCCAGCCTTTACCTATCAAAGCCAAATCATCCCCACCCCAAATCCAAACCCACATCACCCAAATACCAAAACCTCAATCTTCTTCAACCCAACAACCACTAAAACAGATGACCCCCCCTCTCTCCCCATGAAGAAGAGTCAGCATCTTCTTTTCACATTCCCACTGTTCCATTCCTCAGCACAGATGAAGCTGCTGCCTACACTTCATTCACCCCACTTCAATCCCAGCCGATACAACCACCACCCACCGAAACTATCCAACCACCACCCACTGAAGCCATCCAGATTTCCGAAACCCAAGAAACCTCATCACCTACCCAATCCCTCTCGACATCGGCAGCTACAGCCGATACCGCCCAAACTGTAGGAGAACAACCCATCATTCCTCAATTCATAACCCCTGCCCTCACCGTACACAAGCGGGCTCTCGAACGCTATGTCCTAGACAGAGAGCAAGCCGCTGAGACTATCAATCTTCGCTACAATCTTCGCTCTGCGAATGTTGCATGGAGCGACGTGTTTTACACCAATGTAGTCGACTTTCTGACGTACATCACGTACCGAGGAACGGAGTACTACAAAATTTTCAGACTCCTCAAAGCCTTCACAGAAGAGGAACTGATTCAAATGGAGGCCAAGACACTCAACTTTATAGGCGAAAATGACTTCCATGCCTTCCTTGAAGGGACCAGCTTCTGGGAGAAGCTGGATGCTAAGGTGAAAGAATCATATCCACTCGCTACAGTTCCGAAGCGAGTGCCCTCTTCCCATGAAAGGAAGCTGATTGCTAGTCTCCAAAGCGAGATTACAAAGATGAGTGAAGAGATGGAGAGGAAGGCGGGGGAGGTCATCAGTCTTAGAGAAGACTTTGACAGGAAGAAAAGGGAATTGGAGGGAAAGGTGGAGGAGAAGGAGAGGCTTCTAGAGGAGAAAGAGAAGGCGCTGGAGGCGCAGGTGAAGCTAGTGGATGACAACACCAAAACCATCACCGAACTCAAGGGCTTGCTTGAGGCAGAAAGAAGCCGCTTGAGGGAGGTTAATGCCAAATTAATCGCTCTAGTCAAAGAGAAGAAGGTGTTAGAAAAGGAAGTGAAGGAGCTGAAGGAGAAGGTGGAGAATAGGGAAGGAGAGTTAGTGATGAAGGGAAGCGAGCTCCTCAATACCAAAAAGGCTCTTGACTCACTTCGAACTGAGTTGAAGGAAGTCAAAGAAGACAGTGCTATTGACAAGAGAGAACTTGAGAGTCTAAGAAGAGGTGCGCAGGCACTTGACTTGAAAAATGCTGAATTATCCACTCTACTGGAGAAAGTCAAAAGACTGAAAGAGACTCTTACTGTAAGGATCACCGCAGATGCCGAATTTCACAACTCTCTCAATCGGAGGGAGAGGAGACTTGCCGTGATGAAGGCAGAACTTGAAGCTTCCAAGGAACACTTGGAACTAACACTTCAAGAAGAAACAAAGAAAATCACCAAAGCCATAGAAGCGGAGCTGGAGGCTCGCTTCAGAGAGGTAAAGCCATTAGAGAGTATGATGGCGTCGGTTGTTGAGAGAGAAAGGCAGTGCAAATATCTGCTTGAAGAGATAAGCATCAAGACTGCTGAACTAGTGGCGCCCTCCATGGATAAAACCCAGCAGATGCTTCAAGCTATCTTCAATACAGTCAACTCTCTTCAACAATCCTTTTCTGGAAAGTCTATCATCCTAACCCCTGGCAGTGATGATGCCAAAAAGGGGGAAGGACATATAAGGGAAGGACAAGTGAAGCTAGGAGGGGAAGGACAGCTTCACGGAGGAGGAGTTGGAGGTTTAGGGGGAAGTAGAATTGGAATTGAAAGAATGTTGGAGGCAGGCAGTAGTGATGGAGGTGTGAAGGAGGTAGTAGATGAAGCGAGGGCTCTTGGCAAGACGAAGCTCACGGAGGAGGAGTTATTAAAAAATCTTGAAGAGCCCAGCAGGCCGCTTCAGGAGAAGGTGCTTGCCGCTTCAATTGCAAAACACCCTCCAGTGACCGTGTTGACAAAGGAGGAAAAGCGGAAGCAGGTGGAGAAGGATGCTGCCATGGCGTGGGAGATGGAGCAACTAACAAAACTTTCTGTTGGTGCAGGTGCTTCGTCTAGTTCCAAAGCGGCTGCTTTACCCAAAGCGCCCGCTTCAGCCGCCGCGCCAGCTTCAACAGCCGCTCTAGCTCCAACTGCCTCACTCGCTTCATCCGCAGTCGTCCCCTCTAGTGCCGCTACGAAGAAGGATATGCCGCCTCCCCCACCACCAAAGCAGCCATTGAAGAGAGCTGCCCCAGATTCTAAGAAAGATGACCCCGAGGCCAAGCGCCAAAAGGTCAAACATGCAGTTGCTTCTAGAGCTGAGAAGGAGGAGAAAAAGAGGAAGGAAAGAGAAGAAGGGAGGAGCGAAGGCGAGAGGAAGAGGAGGTCAAATGACAGGCGACTCCAAGTGATTGACGCACGGATTGAGGAGCAATTCAGTGAGGTGATACTCATCCAGTCTTCATTGGTGCGGAGTGCCTTCATTCCATTTATGCCAGATGAGTCCGAAGCATGCGAAGCACAAGCCATATCTGATGCATGCGACGTGACTACAAAAGAGATGGTTGAGTCGGGTCGCTACCCCAAAAAGGAAGAACAGAACTACATTTGGAAGCGTCTCAATGAAAAGCGTCCTTTGTGGAGCAGCGACTCAGGAAAGAAGTTCAAAGCGACCATGGCTGAACTGTCAAAGAGGTCAGAAGAGGAGTTGGCCAAGCGAAGGGACGAGCACCCTGATGCAAGGGAAATTGAGGCTTTTATTCCTAGAGATCTGCTTGATCTGTGGTTATACTACAAGGACTTATTCATCAAGGCCTATTATTACTGGGAGGTAGTGCCGCTGCAGGATCAATGCTCTAGAATAAGTGCCCTCAACAATTTTCTCGCCGCCTATGATGACAAACTGCGACGGAAAATCTTCACCTTGGCTGAACAAACTCAACCCATGCCAATTGTTGTCAAGGTTCCTGCTATAAAAGAATTCCCTATGCCTTATCATCCAGGCACGGATATTCCAGATAGAGGAATAATTGATGAGGAGGTGACTGAAGCCTTCAGGCTGGAGAGTGCATGGAGAAGACCTAGTATCCACACAGTAGACTCTATGGAATCGAGAGTGCTATCAGCTTACGTGGATACTGCTGCTATTGAAGAAGAGAAGAAGGAGGAGGAAGAAGGAAAGGAGAAGGAGAAGGAGGATGAAGCTGCAGGAAACCTTTGAGTTTCAAGCTTCCTAGTATTTCTTTTTGTGAACTGCTTGTTCATTTATCCCACTTTTATTTCTGTCTCTTCTGTGTCATTTACTCGCTTTGTGAATGACTTTACATTTTTGCTACAATCTCATTAATTTAACCGAAAAAAAGGGAAGGAACTTAAAAGAAAATTACAAACGAAACTGCAAAGGAAGCAGTCGCGTGGAGTTCCCTTCACGGTTAGATAGACTAGATTTATTTTTATCTAAGTCGTATGGGTTTTGGCATCATCAAAAAGGGGGAAATTGTTGGGAATTGTTAAGAACGAATATGTTAAGGGGGAACCTATAAGGGATATTTTAGTGTTTTGATTTGATCCCAAAACCCCAAAGCGTTCTGTTCCCAAGTGACCCATTTTGATGTAGTTAATAAGTTAGAATTTTTCTAAAAGCCTACTCTGTTAGGATGGCTCTTTTTATTTTTGCTTAGATTAGGCTTCAAAAGTTCAAGTGAAGGCCACTCACTTGAGTGTGTTTTCCAAAGCGAAGCGGGTCAAGCAAATCGAAGTGAAGCGTGCCGAAGAATAGCGAAGCGAAGCGATCGCTACAGTAGATTCAAAGTGAGTCTGCCAAAGCGAAGCGAAGCGAGCGCTACAGTGGAATCAAGTGAACCCACTAAAGCGAAGCGAAGCGTGCGCTACAAAGAAAAGCCGAAGCGAATCAACGCGAGTCAACACTTAATTTAGTAGCGTCACGGGAAATTTATTTCTCAAGTGACTCACTACAAATATGACTGTGAAGCGACTCACTTCAGAGCGGCCCCTACAACTTCAAATCGAAGCGAGCCACTACCTACCAGAAAGCGACAGCACAAATTCCCGCTCCGAATTTGAACTCCAGTCAACTGGAGATCTTCGCATTTATTACGAGATCTCCACGTGTCGACTCAAGAGAGGAGCAGAGGAGTTTACTGCCAGGCCGACAAGGCGCCGTAACAGTACTGGGTCGCTCCAGTTACTGTTGAAATTGGAACTTAGCCATTTCCGGCAAAAATCCAAAACTGCGCATCTGAAAAGTAGCCAGCCTGTGCAAGTACTGTCGAGAGGAGGAGGGACAAGGCCACCAACCAAGCAACGGATCTCAGCCAACCCTCCGCCTATAAATAGTGAAGGATCACAACGTGAAGAAGTAGAACACTACTTGAGCATTCGAGCGCCTACTGCAAACAAACACTCCCAGCTTTCATAGCAATCTTCGAGTCTTTGTTTTCCAGTGTTCTCCGAGTTTCCAGTTCATCGGAACTCGTCTTCACAACCTTCACACTTAGAGTCTAAGCCCATTCCATATCCAAGCTTAGAAGAAGAGCTCTAGCCATCTTTGCACTTATTGTAAAGAGCTCTTCATAGTGTGTTTCGTCAACCAAAAACCCTAAACTCTGTCTGTTAGGTTTTTGTGTGTCGTCGTTAGGTTGTTCAGATCTAAGGCCCTTCTTTCATCGATTGAAGAAGCCTCGATCGTAGAGTTGAGATCCAAGCTTACACTTACATCGTTTGTGTAAAGCTCGATCGAAGCTAGGCTGTAAGGAGAGCCCGTAATCTCCCTGTCTATCTGACTGAAGCGAGTGAAGCTTCCAGTCTAGTTAGGTTTTTGGTGTGAACCCGGAATCACCCAGCGTCTGTCAGATCCAAGCAAGTGAAGCTCGATCTTGACCAGGCTTTTGAAGAGCCCGAAATCTTCAAGTTCTTGAGTGAAAAGAACGGTTGCCGTCGTGCAACAAAGTGGACGTAGGAGCGTTATCTCCGAACCACTATAAATCTTCGTGTCGTATATCTCTAACCCTAAACTCTTTCTTATTTGATTATTCATTGCATATTGCATCTAAGCAAACCTAATCTGGAAATTTTAAATACTTAGGAAAGATTTTAGCTCACCAAATTCCGCATAAAGAGTAAAGTCTCACTCTTGATCAAGCTCTAAGCTTAGGTCAAGAGATTTGTGATTGCTTTAGATCTAGCCCTCGGCTAGGTCTTAGTATTTTCAAAGAGCACTTTACTTTATACTCTGAGTTAAGGAATTGAAGTTGAAAAACTTCAAAATACGTATTCACCCCCCCCCCCCCCCTCTACGTATTTTTCCTATTGCAAACCGGGACCAACAAAGTATCATATGTCATGCTTTACTTTCTACTTATCATGTCGTACTTTATTGGTTTCTCATGCTATATTGACTTGTCATCAGGGGCGGTCCGACCATGAGGCGATTCAGGCTGCCGCCTCAGCCCACCGGAAAGAATAAGGCCTCGGATTTTGGCAGCCAAAATTCAACTATGTATAATTTTTCCTGTACATATTATTCAAGATGAGATTTTTAGCCTAGTGGTGGACGCCTTTTTTCTAACCTTTTGGTCCCGGGTTCAACACCCTGTTCTTACAATTTTGTTCAATTTTTATCCTTTTTTTTTTCATACTTATATATGTAAATATAATTATTTTTTATTGATAGGGACTAATATCAGCTGTATTCCCCAAATAGTCCAAGTAAATGAGGAATACACTTTCCTTAACATTAGATTACGGTTCTTAAGAAAGCTGGTATGGTAGATGTCATAATAGAGGTGAGAACTTCCCCTTTCCGAAAGGAATAATAGATCCTAGACGGGATTAGCTTCAACAACACCCTTACCCTTAATGGAGATAAGTGTTACTTTTCTCCATCGATCGATAGAGGCTATCATATGAAAATAGCGTAGTACCAGAAGGATTTCGTGGGCACCAGATGCTCAAGATAATCAAGAATCGTATGCTCTGCCAGAAGCTGTGAGGCTCTAACTTCCTCCATAAGCTGCGCCGGATCTGCAAGCATCGGCAAAGGCGGAAGGATCTGACCAGATCCTATGGGTGTCCAGTAGGAGCCTGAGGCTCTGCACAACATACGGTCCGCGTGACTCTACTCAATATAGAGTGAGGACCACCACATTCATGACGAAGGATACTTTGCCTCCGTCGGAATTCCCTTTTCTGTCCTTCCTTCTCACGAATGCTCACTTTGCACACCCCCTTTATACCTATAAATACTAGACGAATGCACCCATCACGGGACACTTCACTCTCTCACGAACGAACACGCATCCCTGCGTACTGTTCCATTCAGCTCCATGACTCGGCTATTTCTAGCCTATCAATAATACAATAACCGAACTAGCTAGTAGTCCGGGTCGAACCACAAGGAGTGAATGTATCGATAGACAATCAAGTAGTTCACGTAGTCCCTATCATACTATCTAAGCACATGATCATGATTTGGTTTTCTAAACTAGACAAAGAGTAAAGTGGAATGTAAACTCAACAATGTAAAGTAAACAATGCTAGTGAAATGCGAAATACGAAGAATCAACAAAAGTAAAGGCATGGATCCAAGTGATTTCCAATATGATGATGATGATAGTCTTAGAATCTAGATGCTTCAAGCCAATTTAATCCACCTTGGATGGTTTCTTGTATCAAATATGCTAACCTACCTTACTAGGGTGATTAACAAGTTGATTGATAGAGCAACAAATGCTTTCTAAGCCTTTAAATACTCTATCAACTCCAAATAGCACAAATTATGTCTAAGATAACCTACCAACTCTCTTCCAACTCATCTAATTCTTTCTAGGAACTATAAGAGATGAAGTCAAGTGATATGGGTATGGATTGATGCCAAGTGCTATGAAAGGAAGCTTACTAGGCATTCCCTCAAACACCTTAGATGCACTCCTAGTGATCAATTATTCATGCATACAAATTAAAGTCCCAATCCATAGGCAATCCAAGAGGAAGGTAGATCAACATCCTAGAATCTAATACCTATCATCTACATCAAATTATCCATCACTTGGAGCCATATGCAAGCTTAGCTAGCCATAGATCTAGCAATTAAACCATGGAAAATAAGAGAAAACATAATAGAAATGACAAGGAAATGAAAAGGAATTGAAAATCTTCAATAATCTTCAATCTCCAAGCTTAATCATCCACAAATATTTGAAGAATACCAAAGTAGAAAGAGGGAAAATAGCTAGGGTTCTAAGAGAAGTTGTTCAAGTGAAATACAAGTGAAATTAGATACCAAATAAGGAAAATAACTAGCTATTTATAGTTTTCCCACAAATTGGGGCCAAATTGCAAATACTAGAAACTTGAGATGAGAAGGTGGGGTAAAATCTGTAATTTCCGGAAAGTTGTCTAAAGCATGTGTTTGTGCATTCTCGCCCAAATCTGCCATTCTGCGCGCTCCCACGGTTTTGGCTCGTTCTCTCTCGTCCGGCATCGGAAAATTAATCCGCAAAGTGCTACGGCTTCCTCTCTCGATCCTCTTCGACATAGGATAAGTCAAATGTGCCCAGAAAATTGCCACAACACCTAAAATCAGCACGAAAAACGAGATAAAGCGCAAAGCATATAGAAAATGTATAAATTGCAAAAACCTATCATTTCCTATTCATTAAAGCACATATCTTAACCAAAACAAGCATCGAGACGCACTCTAAAGCATGTTAAATATGTGGTTATCACTCCATACTCCCCTGGCGAGCTCCTCCGAGCTCGAGCAGTCGAGGCACTCAAAACTTTGTCCTGGGAGATTCTAGTTTTTCTTCACCGCCGTCCATTCCTCTCAGCGTAGGGAAGGATCTCTCTCTCACCCACATCACCTTGAACATAAGGTAAAACCCTTTTGGCTGAAAAGAAATGAAGCTTAATGGAGCTCCGTTCTCCTTATTTCTCCCCTTTTCTCATGCTCCATCTTTCCATTATCTGCTTACGTAAGTGCAAAACTCCGTGAATCTTGCTAGTTCATGGCTAAATATGCTTTTCACATCTTACTTATAGCTCAAATATTATTCATCATCACCGCGCAAATCATGCTCTGTACACAATACTCGTTTATAGTTCTCTACATGCACGAATCTCCTGCTTTTTTATCGCTCTAAAGCTTTATCCATAAACGCTCTCTACAAAACATGATGAAAAACACCTTAAATTGTTGTGGATCTCTAACCCGGATCTATCAACTGGCGCCGTCTGTGGGAAATTCTTGAGTCGAGATGTTGATTTCCCCTGTTTTTTATGCAAAATTCCAACTCATTGGTGTAATACTGTTTACAATTTCCTTTTATTCTGTCCTTATGTTGAGAGTATGAGAAAATCTGATGTTATATTGGTTGGGTATGCTCTGTTTGTTGTTTAATCTGCAAAAACCCCCAAATGTGCATACCATCGCTTGATATTTGCTAAAGCTTTCCACGGCCGTGAGCCGTTGAATGTGATGCGATTTTATAATTATGCTCTCTTTGAGGTGGAAATTGTGATAAACCTTGTGATTGAAAGGAAACTTGTGTTTTGAAAGACTGATTTTCTCTCCTTAAATGTGGTCTTCTCTTCCTGAATTTGAACGGAGAATTGATATCTGTAAGTGCTGTGAAAATCCATGGGGTCAGAAAGCCAATCCCCTGCTTATCCTCAAAGTTTTAATTGATTCTGATGATGTGTGCATAAACTCGTCTTATCACCTACTCTGCTGTGGTGACCACCTAGAATGGCGGTTGTCTAATAGAAGGAATATGTATTGAACACAAGATTTATGTTATTCCTGGAGAATTTTAGTATGTATACCATGAATTTGTGGCAGCTATATCGCTTGTAATTCATGAATTCAACGATTAGAAGCAATCTCAAGGCCTTATCTCTCTCATGACATGAATTGTGATGGCTAATCTGTTGTTGTTTTGTTAAAAACTAAAGGTTGAGAGGGGTCCGGAGAAAAGACGGGTCACAAACCACAGCAATTCCCAAAATACGCTCGCATCACCTTGCATACTTGGTGAGCATACAATTCTGTCTATCATCTGCTCAATATGAAACCCATTTATAAGTTACAAAAGGTCTGGTGATTACGAAATAAGCATCCCCACTAAAGCTAGTCGAATGCTCCTGAATTGCCATGACCATAAAACCCATGAAGTAACAAAAACATTAAAGAAAATGGAGAGTCGAAAGATGCTAGGGCTACCCCATTCATGTTGATGAAGGGAGCCCGCATCTGGAAGCAGAACCTCCTCTCAGAAGCCCTGTCTAACAGGCAACTCCCTCGTAAGCCCCGAATAACGGGCATAACCTTCTCTCAGAAGCCCTGTCTAACAGGCAATCCTCTCGTAAGCCCCGTATAACGGGCAGAACCCTTTCTCATAAGCCCTGTCTGACAGGCGATACTCTCAAAAGCCCTACCACTTAGTAGGCGACTTCCTCGTAAGCCCCGTATAACGGGCAGAACCCTTTCTCATAAGCCCTGTCTGACAGGCGATACTCTCAAAAGCCCTACTACTTAGTAGGCAACTTCCTCGTAAGCCCCGAATAATGGGCAGAACCCTCAGAAGCCCTACACAGTAGGCAACATCATCGTAAGCCCCATATAATGGGCAGAACCCTCCACAAGCCCTATTTAATAGGCAATCCTCCTTAAAAAGCCCTGTTCAACAGGCAATATCATCATAAGCCCCATATAATGGGCAGAACACCTTATAAAGCCCCACTTGCTAGGCAACCCTTTCACGAAGCCCTATCTAATAGGCACCTCTTTTGTAAGCCCCATTCAATGGGCAGAATCTTCTACAAAGCCCTATCCAATAGGTGACTCCTTCGCAAGCCCCTTGCAATGGGCAGAATTTTTCCCAAGCCTTATTCAGTAGGCGACACCCTCCTAAACTTCATACAACAGATAAAGTTCCTTATAAGTCTCATTAAATGGGCAGTGCACCCCTAAGCCCTGCTCTAAAGGTGACATTTTTGTATACCGCTCCTATAAGTTTTACCCATTGCACTCCAGTGGATAAAATCCCACCTAAACCCCGCCTTACAAGTGGTACTCTCACAAAATTCTATTTGATAAACAATACCTTTATAAACCTCTAAAGAGGATATTGCTTTCATAAGCTTAACCTGATAAGCCAGCACTTCTGCAAGCTTTATGCAATGGACCAAGCTCTCGTAGGCCCGGTTTGATAAGTAATGTTCTTAGGAATCCGGCATAAGAGACACCATTCTTATAATCCCTAACTAATAGGGGATATATTAACAAGAAAGTCCTATAAAATAAGGGCCAATGATAAGGGGGGGGGGGGGGGGGGGGGGGGGGGCTATACGGCAGAAGCATATTATATTAAGCTTAATAAAATAAGATGCCACAAGCTTCTCAAAATCCCTCCCTTCATGATCAGATCCCTTCCAGAAGCTTCATAAAGAGAGTTCCAGAAAAACAAACGCCTTAATAAAGTAGGTCCTGTAAAAACAGGTGTTATCGACCTCAGTTTCATTCGGGCGAAAGCCATCCTTGAAAAGCCTTATATTAAGTAAACCACGCCTGCTAAAGCCACTTTATATGGTTGACGGTTATAAAAGGATCTGCTAAACCTCACGCGATCAGATGCGATCAGATGCCTCATGTCAAGAGGAAGAAACTGTATTAAAACTCTCTATCATAACCTGATTCCCATCTTCAAATCGTTGTTTATCTTCATCATATACTGGCGAGGGCCACCCCCCTTCCAAGAATCCTATAACCAATAAGCTACACTTGTCAAAGCCACTATAAATAATGATCAGATGCAGAAAGCTTGTTAATAGCTAGTTATATATGCTTCAAGTCTCTCTCAGAGAAGCATTTGGAATTAATCCTCTACACGTCCTTAAATCCCTGTAGATTCTTATAAGGATGAATGTTACATCAGATGCCGCTTCCAAGGAAGCCGGTCAAGCCACCGGGAATCCGAAAAATTCTGTGATGGGACACAAAAGAACGGGCACTATGTCGACAGAGGCTAGTGTCAACATGGAAGCTCAGTTTTCCCCAGCTATGCTTCAACAAATGAAAGCCCTTATCGAAGGAGTAGTAGAAGGGGTTGTTTAAAAAAGACTCCACAGTTTAGGAGCAAATCCTCAGAACACAGATCCCTTGGGCGAGACCCAGGAGGGGGGAGAAAGCAAGAGTACTCCCGCAATGCATAAGCAGAAGCCTATGCATCAAGGCGTAACTCAAGAGCTAGTCTCAAGGCTGCCTCCGACAGTGGCCGAAGAGGAAGAGGGATTTTCTACTGATTGGGAATCCCCAGACGAGGAAGGTCCTGAAGAGCTTGAAGGAAATCTCAATGAGAACCCTGAAAATGCATGGGCCAAGAAGTATGCCCAACAGCAAGAGCAAATGAAGCTCTTAGCAAAGGAAGTCAAAAAACTGAAGGAACAAAATCAGGTCGTGGAAAGAGCCTCCAAAGAAATGGAGACAAGCGATAAAGAGTTCCGCAATTCGAAGGAAGGAAAGAATCCAAAACCTTCTTCAAACAATAGGAATGGAGGAGACAAATCAGAGCTCTTTCCCTTATATATTGACGAGAACAGTCCGTTTTCAGCGGACATCCAAACGGATCCTATTCCAAGCAGCTTCAAAACAATCTCTTGCGAGTATCAAGGGAAGGGAGACCCTGAAGAGCACCTGATGAAGTTCGAAAGCTTATGTCTCCTTCATCAGTATTCAGAAGGGGTTAAGTGTAGGGTATTCCTTACAACCCTGTCAGGAACTGCTCAACACTGGTTCAAACAGTTGCCAAAGGCCTCCATACATTCCTTCACGGACTTGAAAGAGGTTTTTCTGCAGCAATTCGTCAGTGCTAAAAGGACTACTCGGAACTCCTTGCATCTGACGACCATAAAACAGGGTGCCAACGAAAGTCTGAGAGACTACATGACACGCTTCAATGAAGCCGTCCTGGAAATTCCAGGAGTAGAGCCGAAATTAAAAGTGCATGCCTGTGTAGACGGCCTGAAGCCTGGACAGTTCTTTGCCTCCCTCATCAAGAAAGAGGCTGCTTCTTTTGAAGAATTACTAACGAGAGTCCAAAAGTACATCCATATGGAGGAAGCTTTGAGCATCAAGAGGGCTGAATTGGCCTTTCAAAAAGAAAAGAAGCCGGAAGAAAGAAAAAGACCGGTTCCAGATGCTAAGAAAACTGATAAGAATGAAAGGTTTCTAAGATCTTTCACCCCATTAATCAAGCAACCGATTGATCTGCTCGAAGTGGTCCTGAGGAAACCTGGAGTTCAGATCCCTGCCGGACATAGGCAGCCGCCAAGGAATCCACCTTCTGAAAGATTTTGTAAGTTCCACAATGACTTTGGTCACATGACCAACGATTGTAGGAACCTAAGAATTGCCATTGAAAAGTTAATCCAGGAAGGAGAACTCTTGGAATATGTTAAAAGGGAAACAGAACAAAACAAGAAGCGCAAGGAAGCTCCTGAAAAAGCAACTGATGTCAGCCAAGGGCCAGAACACAAAGGCGTTATTAAAATGATATATGGAGGACCAACCATGAAGCAGGAAAGCATCTGCCAGGGAATTGCATATGCATGAAAGGCATGGGGTCTGGAAGGTCGAAGCAGGCCTACCTCCACCAGAAATCTCGTTTGGGCCAGAGGATAACCAGAAAGTAATTCATCCGCATGATGATGCATTAGTCATCACAGTGGAAATAGAAAGGTACCAGGTCCAAAGGGTCTTTGTAGACACAGGGGCCGCAGTCAATGTTATATTTGAAAGTTGCTTCAACCAAATGAGCCTCCAGAAGCCATTGAATGGAGTAGCTACGGCACTGCACGGTTTCTCAGGAGACCCGGTGATGTCGCTAGGATCAATTGATTTAATGCTCACTCTGGGTGAAGGGCCTACACGAGTGTCAAAACCAGTCACCTTCTTGGTGGTGCGACAGCCATCTTCCTATAACATCATTCTGGGAAGAACTGCATTAAACCCGTTTCAAGCAGTGGTTTCCACTTACTATCTGATGATGAAATTCCCCGTGGGAAATCAGGTAGGGCAAATATCGGGAGATCAAGAGGTCTCGCGAAAATGCTATGTCCAATCAGTTCAGGCAGGAGAGGCCAGGAAAAGGCCGATGGCAGAACCTGCCACCGAAGGGGATGAGATGAAACTCGAGGGGAAAAGACTCAAAACCCCAACTCCAGCAAAAGAAGGTCAGAACCTTTCCGATTCAATGGAGCACTTGTGGATCACTAGCAACAACCCTCCTGAGGAACTGATGATATCCCAGGACCCAGCCAAGCAACTGCTGCAACAGATAAACGAAACTAAAGGGCCTGGAGCTGAAACCACAGGCAGGTGCCACGCCCCAATTGTGAAAGGGCAGTGGGAAGCATTGATAACCCAGGCAAGGACTAAAGTCAAAAGTACAAAGGAAGGGCTGGATCAGGAAGATGTCGAGGAGACAACAAGCAAAGGAAAAGTTATCACCCTCGAAATATGCAGGGAAAATTGAGAATCACTCTCAAGAAGAAAGTATGATGGGCTATCACCCCTTATTCGTTTTGAAAAAACTCTTATTCCATGATTACCTGATGTATGAAACATCGGATCATACCTCTTTATCTTTAAAGTAGTTATATTTCGCATGTGTCTAGCCCTCAAATGAGGTGTAATTCCTTCAGTCCCTTACGCCTCACTTGGGGGGGAGTAGGGGATACCCATATACCCATATCCCATTAGCTTAAAATGCTATCTCAAAATGTTGCCATTATCCTACTATTTTGTCCCATCACCCTAAAAATACTGGGAATATCTTCACCTTACCATCTTAGAATACCTCAGCAGGTAGAAACAGGGTAAAAAGTAAAGCCTCTATAAATACAAGAGTAAGAGAGATAACATTCTAAGCTGAATAGGAAATAACAGAAGCGTGTTATAAACAGGGTTTCAAAGAAGCATCTGGCCTAAATCCAAAATAACAATTGGTTGCGCCCTAATAGTACGGTTTCAGGGTCATAAAAAGCACCCCGTCACAAACGCCAAAAAGAAGATTGTTCAATAAACATCTTATCCAGAATAACAAAATCAAGGAGATGGACTTTGAGTAAAAGTTGGGTCCTCAGAGCTAGACAAATGAGAAATTGAAGTTTCGCCCTTGGGAACAGGGGAGATATCAGTTGAAGGCAAAATCCAATTATCTCGGGGATGGCCTAGGGGAACGTTAAAGATATCATCTGCTCCTGAGCTACCCTCCGAGCTGGAAAGGATATGCGCGGAAGGAGCAGTTCCTTGAGAAAAGGAAGGACCTGCAGTCTCTTTCCCCGCTAGTTCCTGAAAATATAAATAGAATCACTAAATAGATAACAATAAGCCCGTGATGGGCAGGCAAGGCCCTGGCAAAGGGAAAAGGAGGCACCTTATCAAAGGCTTTTTTCATAAGCTGCATGGCAGTAGCATCAACGGAAAAGAGTGGGAAAGGGGGAGCCTCCCAAGTAGGGATGCCCTCAAGGGCCTCAATGGGCTGGCGAAGTGTCTCAGCAACTTTCCTCAATACTGGCATAAACCAAGGCTCCCCAGTAGGAATGAAGCAATTCCTCTTGAGGGCCTCAGGCTTTGTTTCGAACAAATGAATTATGGGCATCAGGTTGATAGAGTTAGCATGCTCTGGGACGCCCAGCTGGTTACAGCATTCGAAAACAACATCGCCAGCCCAGCTGGTGAGAGGGTCTATCATTCTGGCCCAGAAATAAGGAGAATTGATAAACGCTTCAGGCAATTGCTTCGTCAGAGAGTCTATGAAAGCTTGACCATAGGGGGACATCAAAAAGTTAGTTCGGCAAACTTGTATCCCCCTAGAGACGCCTTCATCGGAACCCTGTTTCATTCCTTCTGCGAGAGAAGAAGTCCGGGAACGTTCCAACTCTTGTTCATGAGTAAGAGTTAGTCGCTCCATTTGCATAGCAAAGTCTGCTTTCATTTTCAACTCCCATTCTAAGGAAGCCTCTAGGGCTATATCTAATTCCCGTACTCGCCCCGATAATGATGCAAGGCGTAACTCAATGGAAGAACTGTATTTCTCCTTAGCATGGAGACGGTCCTGAAGATCCCGAGCCTCGGCTTGAGCACGGTCCCTACTCTGCTCAACCTCTGATAAAATCTCCAAGAACTGATCAAAAGTCAAAGCCTGAGCGCCGAAAGAGGGTGTCGCAAACTGATTCACCTCTGTAGACACAAAGGAATGAAAATCACCCGTTTGGTGGAAAAAGAAGTATCAATGCTTACCCCAATCAAAGGGAAGAGAGGAAATAGGATTTTACCAGGGCCGACTGAGGGTTGTTCATGAAGACAGAGTTCTGAACGAGGTTTCATTATTATGGTCTCTTGTGGATCCTCATGGTCCGATTCTGAAACCCTAGAGCCTGTAGAGGGTAATGTGGGGGCGTCGTTCAAAGAGGAAATAGGTTCAGGACTGAGGATTCTGGCCTCAACCATTCTCTGCTCTAATTTCGTTTGAATCTTACGTAGCACGTCCTCCGCGTCAGCATTCATGTCTGGGAGCAAATGCAAGCAAAACTCAATCCTCTAAGAAATCCTAAGATTTTCATAGAAAAATGTTCATCATACCCACCCTCAAACTAGGTTTGGAAAAACAAAAATCGGTACTAATGATTCCTTCAAAAAAAAAAAAAAAGGAAAAAGAGAGAGAAGAGAGACAGGGGAAGAAAGGCCCCTCATAGGCAAAACCTGTACAAATGCTGAAGAAAGACATATAGAGATAATGAACACTCAATAAACTACCTTTGAGCAAGGAAGACGAAGCAATCGCTGGAAATGTTGAGTAGAAAAACGTGAATGCTCTCCCTTTTCTCAGATGTATGAGTGGGGAAGGAGAAAATGAAGGAAGTTAAAAAGGCTAAGGGGGAGTAGAGTGGTGCCCCACTTGTTACCCCACGCCAGCCTGTAAAAGAAGAGGAAGCGTTTCTTTACTCCCTAAAAAAAGTAACGCGCCTTTTTTCCAACAACATATATCCATTATAATGTTCCTCTATCTGAAAGAAGGCCTTGATAAGGAACGGTGAAAATAGCTTCCCTACTAAGATACCCGCCAGAAGCCAACACATAAACGCTTCTGGACCTGGGGGGGAGGGGGGAGTAGCTGATAGGGACTAATATCAGCTGTATTCCCCAAATAGCCCAAGTAAATGAGGAATACACTTTCCTTAACATTAGATTACGGTTCTTAAGAAAGCTGGTATGGTAGATGTCATAATAGAGGTGAGAACTTCCCCTTTCCGAAAGGAATAATAGATCCTAGACGGGATTAGCTTCAACAACACCCTTACCCTTAATGGAGATAAGTGTTACTTTTCTCCATCGATCGATAGAGGCTATCATATGAAAATAGCGTAGTACCAGAAGGATTTCGTGGGCACCAGATGCTCAAGATAATCAAGAATCGTATGCTCTACCAGAAGCTGTGAGGCTCTAACTTCCTCCATAAGCTGCGCCGGATCTGCAAGCATCGACAAAGGTGGAAGGATCTGACCAGATCCTATAGGTGTCCAGTAGGAGCTTGAGGCTCTGCACAACATACGGTCCGCGTGACTCTACTCAATATAGAGTGAGGACCACCACATTCATGACGAAGGATACTTTGCCTCCGTCGGAATTCCCTTTTCAGTCTTTCCTTCTCACGAATGCTCACTTTGCACCCCCTTTATACCTATAAATACTAGACGAATGCACCCATCACGGGACACTTCAATCTCTCATGAACAAACACGCATCCCTGCGTACTGTTCCATTCAGCTCCATACTCCCCTGGCGAGCTCCTCCGTGCTCGAGCAGTCGAGGCACTCAAAACTTTGTCCTGGGAGATTCTAGTTTTTCTTCACCGCCGTCCATTCCTCTCAGCGCAGGGAAGGATCTCTTTCTCACCCACATCACCTTGAACATAAGGTAAAACCCTTTTGGCTGAAAAGAAATGAAGCTTAATGGAGCTCCGTTCTCCTTATTTCTCCCCTTTTCTCATGCTCCATCTCTCCATTATCTGCTTACGTAAGTGCAAAACTCCGTGAATCTTGCTAGTTCATGGCTAAATATGCTTTTCACATCTTACTTATAGTTCAAATATTATTCATCATCACCGCGCAAATCATGCTCTGTACACAATACTCGTTTATAGTTCTCTACACGCACGAATCTCCTGCTTTTTTATCGCTCTAAAGCTTTATCCATAAACGCTCTCTACAAAACATGATGAAAAACACCTTAAATTGTTGTGGATCTCTAACCCGGATCTATCATTTATCATACTTCTTATACATAAAAAAAAATATTTATATCTATTATTATAGAATACTCACCCGAGAAGATTTGAAATATAATATATATATATATATATATATATATATATATATATATATATATATATATATATATATATATATATATAGCAGAGAGATCACATACAAAAGACAGGTTCTGTAAGAAATGAGAAATGATCTGAACCATTGATCTCTGTGATCTACAGATTAACTGGTGCATTATGATTTTACTAAAATGCATTATGATTGTATAGATAATGCATTATAATGCATTGTGCATTATAATTATGTGCATCATGCATTATAATTATATGCATAAAATGCATCATTTTTTATTTTTTACGATAATCTTATTTTGTATAGGATCTCACCCCTATATATATATATATATATATATATATAGGGTAGCATTCTGGTGAAAACTAACCTAACTTAGAAACTGTCTACATCCGTTGATTAGGGAGAGATGGAGGGCTGAGATTAATCCAAAATATTGTATTTAAAATAAAAAACGTCTATTATTAAAGACAAATCTGTCCATAAATTTTGAAAAATATAGCAACAAATCCACCTTCCATAATATTAGGATATTTCCATAACCACCTACACTATCCCCCTTCTCTCTCCAGCCGGAATTTGAGGGAGTAAATTCACCTACCAACAAAACTACCTTCGACATCTTCATTCAAGAAATAAACGGCCGTCGGAAAAGAGGGGAGAAAACCAGTAAAAATCGGCGAGAAAAATGTCACGCCCGCTCTTCCCGAAGGACGGCTCAGCCGGAGCGTGACTTAGGGTTGGAATAACGAAACGGGGAAGAAGGGGAAATTGATTAACAAAGACTTATTATCGAAAGAGAAGGGAGAGCGACATATTAATAGGCTCGAGTAATGGATACAAATATCAAAGGAAATTGAAGTGAAACTAAGAAGCCGAGTGCTCAAATATTATACACGTTTCAAAAGACAATCCATGAAGGATTGATTATCATTTACAGACGTAACAAAGTATGAACGAAACCTTAACAAAATATGACTGTCAGAGCGTACAGCGGAAGATCTACAAAATAGATACATATATGAGGATATGCACCCCTTCCTGAACCAAATTTACAAGAAATACATCTCCTCTCAACACTGCCGCCAACCATCTCGCTTAACCTGCAAGTTTTTAGAAACACAAGCAGGGCTGAGTACTAAAGGTACCCCGTGGGTTACGCCGAAAGTTATAGAAAAATAGTAATTATCCATGCATTTATCACAGTATCGCACAAGCGTTTTATAGAAATGACTTATGCATACTAAACTTCATTTACACCCATTTTGTACTATCCATATCTGTAATCCTCATGCTGTGAAAGTTGGCCACCTTCCACAGACATATTCATTTGCATAAACCGGCCCACCTTCGGAGCACACAATTCACGACTTTAGTGTACACTACCCTGTATAGCAACCTTTGTCTAAAACAGGGCCGATCGTCCATAATTGACAAATTATCACAGATAAGAACGTACATAAAACCATAACAATTTATATATGAATAACTCAGTTGACATTTTCATTTTAAACGTGCTTTATCATAGCAAAATTATACTTTTCGTAAATAATAATGCCCACCTGATTACACTAGTAGTCGAAAGCTTCTTAGTCTCCTTCACGTTCCTCAGCTCCTATCTTGAGCTTCACCTTTAGGAATTAAAGTTCATCAATTTAGAAAATTCTCAGATCTAAAGAGATATGTCACTTCCATTTTTAATATAAACTTACTATTCTCTAAAATATATAATTGTTGCCTAAGATGTTGATTTGTTCGATTAGGTTTCGTTCCTTTTCCAAACTAGTAGCCTAATTTTAATTAATTATATATCTGATTTCTAATTATACATAAAATAAACAACAAAACCTTTAAAAATACTACTTCTACTATATATCAAATTAATTAAATCTTTGGCAAAGTCTGTTGAAGAGAAATTATTATTATAATATCATTATTCCTCTTTTCCTATTTGAAGTTACTAATCCCCTCCTCAACTTCTCACTCTCGGCCTGCATATAGAAAAGGAAAAAGGAAAAATCGTCTTCCTCCTCTCCCCTCTCTGGTGTTGCCGGAATCGTGGCACTATGGCTTTCCTAATTCATCTTCTCACACGCATTCAGTTCAATTTTTCCTTATCAAAGGTACCCCTTTTTTTTAGAGAAATTAACTTTAGATTTACTGATTTACTACAGGTTTGGGAATCAAAATCGCTGGTGATTTCGCCGGCACAGCTGCTATATTGTTTGAATCGACGAGGCCTCTAGGGACACACCTGCTTGCTGGGCTTTAATTGCGTTAAAGGGAGGCGCTGTATCTGCGTCTATGTCCATACGAAGCAGCCGCAGGAGCTAAAGTCCTGCTGATTTTCCTCTACTGTCGACTAAATGTAGATGATTGTAAGGTAAGGTTCTCGCATTCTTAAATTTCCGATTCCTAAATCATATACACATTTGTATTTCGAATTTCATATTGTTTTCCTTGGTTTATTATTTCAAAACTTCTGCTGTGGGGGATAAATTAGGAGTTATTACCTATTATTCTTTTTTTTTTCATTGAGGCAATCTCATCTTAATTTCATTGTGTTGTGCTACAGTAAATGGTTTAGGATTAATCTCTTGTTAACCTTCTATTTCACTTTCATTTATGAATATAAATTGGTGCTTTTACATGTATTGTTATTAAGCTACTAAATCACGAAATAAAGCTATAGTTTCTTGGTTTTAGATTATAATTCATAAGGAGATTTGTATGCTACTGTGATTCACTACCTATGAACACATGAAGCTCAGACTATGTTTGATTCCTCGTTTCACACCAGGTTTCTCGAAGTATACCAAGTTGCTTTCCATAAAGATCTATAGGTTCTGTAAAATGGCTTTCAGCATGATTTTATTTCGATTTCAGCAAGGACTTAGGTAGAATTGCTTACAATGCAAGGTTGAAACTTATTTAGGGTTGATGATTGATGTCTTTGGCTTTCCCCTACATCACCTTTAACCTGCACCAGATTACTCTCCCTATCTACTATCTTCCCTTTTTCCTAATTGTATTGATTTAAGGTTTTAATCTTTCGAATATTCCTAATTCAGTTTGTAGTGATTGAATTTCAAACCTAGCTTGAATTCATGTAAAGCAAGGTACCGATAGATTAGTATAATGCTACTATTTAATGCTTCAATGTATGAGAAGAATACATGAGAAGCTAGCTTACTGCTTTAACTTTGATTCTCGATCGATCGTCGGTTAGGTCTCCTTTCTGCACCTACGCAGCTAAGCAATTACTGGACTTTAATTTGCAGCTCTCACCTCTACCTCCTTTCTTCTTCTATCTTGTTCTTTCTTCTTCTATATTGTTCTGATATTCACCCCCTTTCCTTTCTCAATATATTTGTGTTTATTTACTTCCTTGAAGTAATCTATCTAGAAGAATAACTGAGTCTTGCGATGGTGTTGCTTAATTCTAAGGCGGTGGAAATTAAATTGTATAGGAATGCGAGCTAAATCCTAAACCTCAATTTCAATTACTTTTCATCCACATCTATCTTGTTGGAAGAAAATTTCCACGTGCCTTGACTAGATTTACATCCATAGTTCAATCCAAGCCATTATGTAGTATACATAATATTTATCATCATTTATTTCTTCTTCTTTTTTTATTAATATAAGAAACTTAGTATTGCCTACAGTAACTTTAGTTTTGCCTACTAATTATCAGCACTTATTCTATTTGAAAATTCATGTGTGAATTGATATTAAAGTTTGACCATTAAAACTCAATCCGTCAATCGATCGATGGTGTTATCTTTTCGGTGAGATATACACGTTACTTATAAGAATTAATGGCAATCAATCTTGTTCAAATAAATATATGATTTACGTCATTTCCGATACCTAGCATAATATACTTGTTACTAGAATCTTTTGACAAGTCTCTATAATTTTGCCTTAAGTAATACCCAAAATTTAAACTTCCCTATTTTCGAAGAGTCGGGGTATTACAAAAAATCGATAGAAAGGTGAAGAAAACACAACAATTAATACGCCAGATACAATGCATCAAAATCTATTATAAATGCAGTAAAATGTATTGATTATGCATTAAAAAAAAGAGAGAAGAAAATTGAAAAAAAACAAGATTGTCGACGAGTTGAAAAGGGAGGATGATACCAGATACAATGCAACAAAATCTAATATAAAATGCATTAAAATGTATTTAATATGCATTCAAAAAAATGTACAACAAAACATAATACACAAAATTTGTTTAATATGTATCAAAAAACCAAACTAAAACCCTAACCCATTAGGGAAATCGAAACCCTATTTGGGAAAGTTATACCCTAACTTGTAAGGGAAATTATACCCTAACATGTAGGAAAAGTTAAACCCTAACTTGTATGGAAAACTAACCCTAATACGAAAAACTGAAGTCTCTAATTAAATAAATTGAAAATGCATTAGAATGATTTATAAAATGCAACAAATTTGACATAATATGCATTATGTCCAGCAGAACTTGAGCGAGCAGCCGAGGACACGCCTCCGCGCGCAGCCACCCAGATCCATCTCGACGGCGAACGCACACCCGGGGCGAGACAACACTTCGACGGTGAATTACCCTCCGATGTAAAAACAAAGGGCGAAGTCCAAATAGAAGGCGGCGACGGCGACGATTGATCCTCCACAGCAGCAACGATCTCTCGATATTTTAGGATTGAAGGAGGGGAGGGAGGAGAAGATTTTTGAGAACTTCAGCAATGTTCTCTCGACGAGCCGCCGCTGCTCAAGGAACTCGGGATCAACACCAAGCGAATCTACCAGAAAACCCTCTAAAACAAATATACGAAGCAAGAAATTGAATCGCAGAAGAATTTCGAGAAGAAGAAAATACGATGAATACGAAGCCGAGATGGTGTTGTATCGCCCAGTTCCGCTGCCTCTGGTTCTGGGCGCTAAAGTCTCTCTCACTATAATTCGTTTTCTGAATAATCAACCTTCAACAAAATTCAGAATAATCAATCTTCAAAAAAAGAAGGAGGAGGAGGAGAAGAAGAAGGAAACGCAGACGCGGATTAAGAAGAAAACGCAGAAAAAAAAAAAGATCGGATAAGGAAGAAAATAAATAAAGATCATGCATATCCAATAAATTAGGAAGATTCAGTTTTTTATAATTAAAATTACACTTATAACCCTAAATAATACCAAAAATGCATTAAAAAAAAATCAAAAAACAATATTTAATTGTTAATTTGAAATCAAATCTGATCCATTAGATCTTCAAGATCAACGGTTGTGGACGGTTTCTAAGTTCCAACTTAACATTAGTTTCTATATATATATATGATACGATCCTTGATGACCGAATGGTAACGCACGCGGAAGAAACGAAACTAACTAACGAATGGAGATCCCAATACGTCAATGGTCTAAACCCTCCTAAGTACTATAGATAAACCGAAGTCTCTATAACCCAAAGAAACGGTCGCCAAGCCACACGGGGACGATGAATGACACACAACGAGGTTTGATTGACTCGCTGATTCGCCGGATAATGAATTCGTCTTGGAATAATCAAGAGGAATTCGAAAACTCTCAAGAGAGAATAACTCAAAATAATATTAATGATCAAAAGCTATCTAATTTTCGTCCACAAAGGCCCCCTTATATAGAGAGGCCAATAAAACCATCTAAACCTAATCTAACTAGGAAATAACTGACCCAAAGTCATTGGCATGGCCCAACCCATTAACCAACATGATAAAAACCCAAAAACAAGTCTTTTAAGGCCCAAAAACGTGGCCTGACTCTAAACACACGAAAATAAAAATAAAGTCTTCATTTTTCAGCCCTAACACACTCGATAAAGTTGATGACTCGCGGGCTGTCCGGTTCGCCTTCTCCAATGGGCTTCTTCATCAATTCTTGAGCCCAAACTTCTTGGATCAATCCTTGCAAACCTTCCTTGAACTTCTTAGCTCGAGCTCTCGTCACCGGCCCTTTGGGAACACGAACAGGATCTTGATTCGACGAACCTTGGACTCCATCAATATATATATATATATATATATATATATATATATAGGGAGCGGATCCAATAGGAACTGTCCCTTAGGTAGTAACTAGGATCCTTTATTCACCGTTGATCTAAAATATTTTGATGGTTCAGATTTAATAATCCATATAATAGTTAAACTCCAAGAAAAATTAGGAAACCGTCCCGAATTGTAGGGATTTAAATTGTTGACAAATAATCTTTAAAAGATAAAAATGTAATATACGAATTAAAAATCTTGATGGTGCTTAATTAAATTAATAATTGCTTATTTTCTTCTATTACGAAAATATGAATACTAATATAATATAGTATGATAAATGCTTAGAATTGTGATTGCTTGATTTCCTTTAATTGCAAATTGCTTAATTTAAACTAATATAATGCTTATTATTTGAGTTCAAATGCTTAATTATTATCTATTTTTTTCTCAATTCTAAAATGCTTAATTTAGATTGATATAATGGTTATTATCTTATTGTCATATGCTTAACTTTAATTATCTTCATTTCAATTATAAAGTGCTTAATTTCTTAAAAATATCATGACTAGATGCTTAACTTTTATCTACCTTAGTCTCGATTATGAAAATTATGAAATGCTTAATTAAGATTAATATGTTGCTTCTTATTTCATTTACAATTGCTCAACTGAAATCTTATACGTATTATTCTTTGATATTGACAGACTCCTATGATGGAAAAAATAAAATAAAATAAAATGTTAATTAGAGCTTCAAATATTTTTGCAAATTTTGATACGTGTTTTTTTTTAAAAAAAAAATTAAAAGTGACGAATAATGTGATGAGAGAGAGAAAGATAATACTAGTATCCCGAAATTAATGGAGAAGTTGGAGAGATATGTATAGACATTTAATAACCGTAGATCAATTTAAATTAAATGGTTAAGATTAGATTCTAGTTAATACCTAAAGACAGGGATCCCATTTGATCCATCACCTATATATATATATATATATATTTTCACATTTAATATGTGTCGCCTCAGGCCTCATTTTTTGTTGGACCGACCCTGCTTGTCATATACCACTCCGGTCCCCTTTAGTTGACTCATTTGCTTTTTGCTTTTTCGGCACGCATTTCCACCGAGACGTAGTACGGGTTTTACGATATAATTTTAAAATATTATTTCTTTTACGGGATACTACGTCTCGGTGGAAATGCGTGCCGAAAAAGCAAAAAGCAAATGAGTCAACTAAAGGGGACCGGAGTGGTAATATAAAGCAATAAACAGTTCCTCATTTAAATATCGTGGATAGCGTTGATAGGGAAAATCGCCTCATGGAGGTCTTTAGTACCATGTTGGTCAAAAGGAAAAAGGAAATATGCCAAATCGTCATTACGGTCCACCTAACACTTTGTGGTCCCGTTCTACCATATCAAAATATACGTTCATAATCAAAAGTCGATCTAGAGAACTCTCGGTAGTCAGACACGACTCGGGGTCAGAATCGGCGTCAGGGGCTCCTACTACGTCCTCGTCGAAGTCTAGATCAACTTCTAGGTCCACGGGTAGTCCTTCCTCCTCAGGGTCCTCCTCCTCCTCAGACTCTGGCTCTGGGGCAGGCTGCGGTTCCAGCTCGGGGGCATTCACCCACTCCTCCACTCTATGGGCAAAGTCCTCCAAATGGTGCTCCGCTGCGGCCATTGCTCGGCTGTTTTCCTCGATCCTCTATCTCGTCTCTGTCATCCACTTCTCGTGGTTGGAAAGTATGCGACTGACATCGCTACTACTGCTACTGGGTCTTGTCCCGGCGGGCCAGTCTCGGTGAGCTACTGGAAGTGAGGCGGGAGTGGTAGGCTGCTGTATCTCTGCCACAGTACGGTGTAGCTCCTCCGTAGAAGTCCCTGGGTCAAGCGGGCGAGAGGGTCGGGGTGCATTCCTCTCGGGACTAACGTCTACCATCGGGGCCTTCCCCCGGTCAGCTGTTGAGGGACCTCCCTCGTCTGTCTGTGTAGTGAGAACGGTAGGGGCGCTGGGAGCACGTCGGTAACAGGCCACTGAAGTGTCAGTCTCGAAGTCCTCACGGTCTCGACGACCTAAAACTGAGGTGGGAGGTGTCGGAACCTCTGTCGCTGCCGGTACTCCACCCAGCTGGGACTGAACTGAAGGTCGAAAGAAGGGCTCGGCCTCGGCAGAAAGACGTAACGGAAACTGGTACGGTCCGTCGGGTGGCCTGCGGTACACCGTATACTGGTGCTGGAGGGCTGACAAGAATCCCCTAAAGCTGGCTACCACGTCGTACTACGGGTAGTAGTAAGTAGTAAAGCTCGGAATAAGGGTCCATGCCCAACACTGCCAGTCACGAGGTAAGTGCACAATAGTTCTCACCATGCCGTCGTAGTGAGTAACTCCAGAGTACTGGTGCACCTCCTCCCAAAGTCCTCCAAAGTGAGCTAAGTACTCACCTATATCGTGCTCTACCCCCCGCCTGTAGTTCAAGTATGAGTCAAGAAGGATAGTTGCGACGTTTGGGGTAAATCTGGGTCCAGCCATCTACACAAGACAGCGAGTTCTGATCAGGTTCTATTAATATAGTTTGCACAAACATCGGTAAACATTTTTAGGTTGGTGGGAAAATAGCATCTTCCATTCGTATGTTCTAGGGTTCGTAATAGTCTCTACTAAGTCGTACCTTGGCTTCGTGCATGCGTAGGAGCGGTTATATACTAAATAAGTCCTTGGTTTCAATTCATCGTTACATTAATCTCACTAGATTCTTATCAGATTTAAGTTTAAGACGGTCAGAAAACTCGTCTTACGTCCGTTGTAAGGTCGACGACACCTCGTTTGTCCCGTTTTTGAGACGTCCTTCTTGGGCGGAATTCCGATCGTTTCCTTGCGAACCCTTGTTGTCATGCTCGAAAGTACGTCTCGTAGCTTCCCGTGTGCCAACCTGTTACATGAAAATAAAAACCCTAGTTCAAGCGAGCTACGTTCCTAAAAGTCCATGATCTCAACACCTTATGTGATCCCTATGAGTTGTCTCGTCTAGGTTCGCATAATGATGATAAGCAACCTGTTCCTTGGCTGATCCTGATGTCATGGAGAGTCGAGCTTTTGTCGAGAGCTTTATGAAGTCTAGCGGAACGAGTCTAGACTTTACGATGAAGAAGAAGACTCTTGGATTTCAGAGCGAACCTAATGCTCTGATACCACCCTGTCACGACCCCACCCCGCTTAGATTGGTCAGGCGAGGTCGCGACGTAAAAGAAAGGGAAAATAAAGAAGGTAAACAACACTTGAAACTTGACAAGGCGGAAGTGTTACATTTCATTACGTGGAGATTTCATCATTTGACAAGATGAAGCAAAAGATACACTTAATCACTAGCGGAAGCAAATTCATGACACAACAGAAGAGGAAACGTTGTTCGAAAGAAAGTAACATTGTCTTGAGAAGTCATTACATTGCAACAACACCCGGAATCAAAAGATGGTTGCAACGATATGCAGAAGCGGACATTGTTTTGCAACTTAAAAGTACACGGAATTAGACATGGTTCTATAACCGGAAAGTACACAGCGGAAGGACGTGAGATGCATGTATGGAGACATGCACCACCAAGAGACTTCGACTCTTTTCCATGCTCGACAAAAGCCTTCCCGACTGCTCCATTTCATCCTGTTCAACCTGCACATGGGAAATATGTACAGGGCTGAGTACAAAGTACTTAGTGGACACATGCGAAAACATTTATTGCCAGCCATACAAGTGAATCATAGGGGTTTTACGGAAAAGTCCTATGTTCAAAAAAACATTTTCGTAAAAGAAAGCGCTTGCAAGCTATTTTCGTGGCGTAATCCGTCGTATCTGGTCCATGTGAGTGTACTCGGAGAGGATGGCCACCCTCCCGAATACCTAACCGGCTGGCTTTCGTCGGCTCACGGTTATCTAGTGCACTTAAACCCATCGAGGAGCGACCCCGATAGGCCCGAATTCGCCCTGGTAGTGTTTGGCCGAAGCCTATTCACAGATAGACATCATACAAAGCAAAACTTTTATGGCATGACAATTCTTTTAATAAAAGAATTTTGAGCATAAGAAAGCATTTTCGTTGTATGAAAGCCCACCTCGATAGCTGCTCCTGATCCACTTAGCAATCCTTGAGTGTCGCCTTAATCTCGGCCCTTCCCTTCGCCTAACCACGTTCAAAGAACGTAACATGAGAATCTTGTATAAAATCGATAATTATCGATCTATGCGAAGGTTCATGTCCTATCGAGGTTATGATTTCTTATTTAGAGATTTCCTGATTAACATATTCCGTAATCGTTCACTCGATTAATCATTGTGTCTTTTAATTCTTTATTTCTGATGGAAATCGGAAGATGCTTAATTTTGGCCAGTGATGTGGCTTCGTGATTCCATATTATAAGTGGTCTATACTTATAAGGTCGTTATATTCATACTTGGTCGATTATTATATCATTTATAGTCATTATAGGTTTGTTAAATAAATTAATCGGCCCAATTGGTTGGCCCGATTCATTAAGTATAATATTAGCCCGTTAAATTACTCGGCCCAATTGGTTGGCCTGATTTATTAAGTGTAATATTAGCCCGTTAAATTACTCGGCCCAATCGGTTGGCCCGATTTATTAAGTATAATATTAGCCCATTAAATTACTCGGCCCAATTGGTTGGCCCGATTTATTAAGTATAATATTAGCCCGTTAAATTACTCGGCCCAATCGGTTGGCCCGATTTACTAAGTATAATACTAGTCCGTTAAATAAATTACTCGACCCAAGTCCAGCCCGTATCGAGGTCCGGCACGGAACCCGGCCCGTTTCATTTAGTTTCTTAAACCCTATTTCTTCCCCCCTTCTTCTGCTTCTTCACTCACGACTCTCGTTCTTCCTTCTTCTTCCTCGCGACATCTTCCCTCTTCCTCGGCAGTTTGTCGCCGGTGTTTCGTCTTCGCGGGCGATTGCTTAACGGTGGCCTCCCTTCGTCGTTGATTATTGTCTCCTCATCCCTCAACCTCCGGTTTCTCCCAATTAGGGAGTACCCTAATTGGCTTCGGGAATTTGGGGTGTTGCTCTTCGGTGTGATTTTCCGATGAATAGCCGTCGAGTGTGGCTCCTCCGTCGTCCCTCGTCGCCGTGGTAAGATGGCGCTGGTGCGGTGCTCCACCGTTCTCGATAGCTCCTCCTCCAGTGGCTCGAGCTCCGTTGGTCCTCTGCTGCTGCCGGGGCAACTCCCACGGTGGCTCTGTTGTCCGGCCATTAGGCCTAAATTAGATCCCTAGCCTCGGTTGCTCGGGAATATGCCTTCTCGGCTTAGGCATCGTTCGTCGCCGCCGTTGCTGCCGTCGTTCGCCCTCTCCCTTCTCTGTTCTTCTTCTCCTTCATTCTCCTTTCCACTAACCTGCTCTTCTTCTCCTCTGCAGGTACGGTGGCCTTGTGCGGGTGGCGTTCGATGCCGTCGGGGTTGTCCCCTATTTTTTGCCGACACCCTCCCGGCAGTGTTCCTCACTACGGCAGTCTCCTGCTGCTACTGTTGGCTACCGATAAGTCTCTTCCTTCTTTCTCTGGCTCTCGGTTATGCTTCCTATGTTCGATGGATTTGGTTGTTGATGAATTGGTGGGTGCAGTATATTATTATGCTATATTGTTGATTATGTTGGGTGTTGTTGCTGCTGGAAATTCTCTAGTTTAGGAGCAGCGTTGGTGTTCGGTTCATGTTGATTCGAGGATAAATTGGGGGTTTCTTATGCCTTATGATTTAAACATACTTGATTGAAGTCCTATGCTTGAATGAAGGCAAAAATTTACTATCTTGGGGCCTATGTGATTCGGTATACTCCCTATGTCAATCTTTGTTCTTGCATGCTCAAGTTTTTTGGTGATCTTGGTCCTAATTAAACATGCAATGAGTTCTTACATTTGGGGCAGTCTCTAGCATTCATTTGGGTCATTTTCATAGTGTATGCATGCTCGATCTATCCTAGTTCCTAGAGAAATATGGAGGGCTTCACTTACTTGTTTAAATGGGGGTTTGGAAATGGTGTTCTTGGCCTTGTTTGAGGACTGCCTTCTTGGTTTCCTTCCTTGGCTGCTGTCCTCTCGGTTCTCTTCTCTCAAAGTCGATTGTTGGTGACCTAAAAATGGGGTTTTAATACCTATGAGTCCTTGAATCATTTCTCATCAATTCACAAGGAATAAAGAGGTTCTTACTTGGGATTTAGCTGCTGGAAATCCTTGCTAGCTTCGGTTCTTCTCTTCCCCCTTCCTTGTTCTTCCTTCTATGGTGGTATGGATTCTATGTTAGCCCTTGCATGTGTGAAACTTGAATGAAAATGGGTGGGGGATCTTACCGTGAGCTCCCTTGATGCTCAAGGTGCTGGAAACTCCTATGCTCTCCTCCTCCTTCTCGGTTGTCACTCTCTAACCCTCTTTCTTGTGCTCTAAGTTTATGGATGTGATTGTATGTGTGTGAAGGAAGTTAACTTGCTATTTATATGTGTGTTTGGTGTAGGGTTCGGCTGGTTTATGCCTTGGAGGGAGGGAAAACTGATTGGGGTGCATGTACTCTCGGTACTACTCCGATGTCGAGACGGGGCGATGATGATGTTGGTTCCCTACCTTAATCTTGTTCATGGGGTTGTTTAAACCTCTAATTCTTGGATTAAGGACTAATCTGAGCTCCCTAACAATTATGGATAGAGACGTTGGAGGGGCTATGTATGCCGAGTCTTCCCTGTATTTATTCATTTATTTCTCTTCTTCCTTTGTACATTGTTGTATCTAGCATGTATTTTATATCATCATATGTAATTATTATACTTGTAATAACATCCTAAACATTGGGCCTCTTTCCTTTATTAATAAAAGTAGCACAACACTTGGGCTTTAGTATTCGGCCACGACAATTCATGAATTAAATCGTGTAATGGGCCTCCGTTCTTTACACGGCCTTCGTTTCTTGTGTGGGCCTTCGGCCCCTTGATTAATAATAATAATAATAATAATAATAATAATAATAATAATAATAATAATAATAATAATAATAATAATAATAATAATAATAATAATAGTAATTCGTTTTATTTTATTGGGCCTTCCTTAATACTTGATTTTATTATACGACAACTTCACTGTATTTACAGTTCTCGGATTTTTATTACCCTAATTCATAATAGTAATACTCTTAATACTTAAAATAAATGTCGAAGTTTTTATTACTCACTAAGAAAAACTGCGACTGTTACACTCCCTTATCCTAACTATCATACCAAATATGCCCTAACTTGTCACCGGATTAAGTAAGATATTTTTGAATTTTGAAAAATAAGTGGATTTTTATAGACTTTTAAAATTTATAGACTTTGTGTAGAGTTTGACTACACTCTATATAGAACTAGTGCAGTGCCCGTCGAAATTCGACGGGGAGTACTTTATGTTATATTTTATAGTAACAATATATAAAGTATTTTATTTTTATGATTATAATAATTTGCCAAAAAAAAAATAGCATTGAGTTTATATTTTAAAAATGAAAAAATAAGAGTTAATGTATAAAAGTAGCCACTTTCACTTAACAAACATAAAATCTACCCACCTTCTTTAAAACATATAAAAGTTACCCATTTTGACTTAAATTGACTTAAATGTACAATATTACCCTTACTTTTAAATTTAAGGGACAAACATATCCCACATGTTAACATTAATTATTTTTTTTATCTCATGTCTCCTCTCTACGTATTTTTCATTTTTTCTCTCTTTTTTCAATTGAATATCTCTCACCCTCTCTCTCTCTTTCTCTCTCTCTCTCTCTCTCTCTCTCTCTCCCCTCCATTTTTTTGCTTGAGAAGGTATGAAATATTAATACATTTCGTACACACCTTATTTTCTATTGTGGTACGTAGTTCAAATTTCGTACCTGGTACAAAAGCGTAGCCAATTTTAAATCACGGTATGAATGATACCAAAACGATGAGTAAAGATTTAAACACCATATCAAGTGTATACTATACATACGAATAAATGACGCTTTATTTCGTATCCGGTTGAGTTATCAATTTTTATTATATTTTGGTACGTAGCTTGTATTTCGTACATGATGAAACCACAATGAATAAATAAACATGATATGAATTACATGAAAGACTCAATTTCGTACCAAACAACATACAACACTTTTGATAATTCTAATTTATATTTTTCACGCAATATTTTCTGCTTACAAGTAATGATACGATTTAACTAATTTCGTACTTGATGAGCTACAACTATGGTACAAAATTATCAATTCGTACCGAACAACCCTGACAATTTACAAGTATATAGTGCCCACCAAATGTTGTCGTCCTAACGGAATTGTGCCAAAATCGAAGATCTGCAGCCGAAAATATATGCCCTAAGAAGTTGTCGGAATCGCGTATGAAAGCCTACAATAGAATCATGATAACAATTACATGAAATAATCAATCTTTATCGAACAAGCGAAAAACTCTTGCAATTTCCTTTCCATATTGTTCACACTATACTTTAATTTATAAGAAATATGATACGATTTTACTCATTTCGTACCAGATCGACCAACGACTGGTACGATTTTTGCTAGTTTTGTACATAAAACATACCACAACTGAAACACAAACTATAAATGTTTGAACACCATAAATCAAACAGAAATTTGTATCAAAATCAGCCTAAACACCCTTCAAACATGAAATCTAAATAAGACCACAAACCATTAATGCTTACACAAGCAAACACCATTTGCAATTTTCGTATCCATATTTTTATAAGAAAAATGGTACGATTTAAATAAATTCATACCGAATCAACCAACAAATAGTACAATTTTTACAAATTTCGTATATGTTGAGTCACAACCCCCCTAAGTAAAAAAGAAGTATTTGATATGATTTTACTAATCTCGTACCAAAACAAGGCACAAAGTCATAGCCTAAAATCGATCCTAAACCAATTCAAACCAACTCTTAAGTGAAAATATGATACGATATGAATTAATTCATACTAAAACAACACACAATTCAAAGCTTAAAATCAACTCTAAACAAATTCAAACCAACTTGTACCAAAACAACAAACAAGCCTAAATTCGGTACCACAATGTAGAAAAAGTAAATTTGTACTAGTACTAATTCAACAAATGGCAAATTTGAAGTCTAAATCAACCATTAAAGCAACAAAACAAGCAACAAATAACAAATTTGAAGCCTAAATCAATCATTAAAGCAACAAACCACAAAAAATTGCAGATTCAAGCATTATTACTCATAAATTGCACAAAAATCACCTTTAAAAATCACAAAATTGTAGAAAACGGAGCCTACCTCGAAATCGGTAAAAGAATCTCCGATTGATATGCGTTCTTCTTCACCTTTCTCCGGTGAGGTTTCCGTCGCGTTCACTACGACGGTGGTATATATGAAGTCTATTACGAGTGAGGAAGGTGGAAGGAGAAGGTGGAAGAAGGTTTCGGTGGGAGACGAACGATGCGAGGAGGTTCAGGCGATTGGGAGGAGGCAGCAACTCTCGAATCTTGGAAGGAGGGCGGCGCGAGGAGATTTGGTGGAAGGATGGCGGCGTATAGTCGAGTTTTAGAGAGAGAGAGAGAGAGAGAGAGAGAGAGAGAGAGAGAGAGAGAGAGAGAGAGGGAGAGGGGGGAGGGAGGAAAACAAGTTTTTAACTTGAGAGAAAACCTAAAATAGTCTAGAGGGGTATTTTTGTCCCAATTTAAAATTAGTGGGTAGTTTTTGTGTGTTTTAAAAGTAGTGGGTAAGTTTTGTGTTTACTATCTCATATTGAGTAATATATTTTTTGCCTCAAAAAATAATACATAAAGATGTGATTTTTTGGTTAATTTTACTCCTTTCGAATGGCGAGTAGCCCGTTGTTTATTGAAAATACAAAAAATATATTATGAGAAATGACGTTTAACAAATAGTTATATTTATTTTCAATGTCAAGCCATCATTCGTATGTTGTAACATAAAGAGAAGTTAACAGTTGATGTCAATTTTAAAGTACTTGTATTTTTTTATATCAAGTTGTTCGTTGCTTGAAATTTTGTTTGAAAGAAACAGGTCAAAGAGGTGTAGCATTTTTTTTTTTTCGCTTTGTTATATTCACTTGAGTGTAAGTCTCCCGTTCTTCCACCTTTATATATAACCTTCTTCATCCGTTCACTCCCTACTCAGCTAAAAAAATATAAGCCTTAATACCTTAATATTATAGTGTTAGTGTGAAGTATTTCAAGTAGTAATGAAAAGAGTACAAGATTCTATTATAATCCCATATTTAATAGGTTAATTATAGATATAACATTATTTACTTATATTCGTTTGAATGTAAAGATGCCCGTTTTTATACTTTCATACATATAAATGTTTACATATAAATGTTTGAAAGAAATAGGTCAAAGAGGTGTAGCATTTTTTTTTTTTTTTTTTTTTGCTTTGTTATATTCACTTGAGTGTAAGTCTCCCGTTCTTTTCACCTTTATACATAACCTTCTTCATCCGTTCACTCCCTACTCAGCTAGAAAAATATAAGCCTATACCTTAATATTATAGTGTTAGTGTGAAGTATTTCAAGTAGTAATGAAAAGAGTACAAGATTCTATTATAATCCCAAATATAATAGGTTAATTATAGATATAACATTATTTACTTACCTATATTCGTTTGAATGTAAAGATGCCCGTTTTTGTACCTTCATACATATAAATGTTTTCATCCCGTCACTACTGAATTAAAAAAACATATAAAATTTTCCATCCTCCCGTCACTACTCAATTAATAGAACATATAAAATTTTACATCCTCCGGCACTACTCAATTAATAAAATATAATTTGTAAGCTTTATTAGTATAACTAGTATCACACCCGTGCAATGCACAGGATAAACTGAATTTCGTATTTTTAATTATTTTTTAATATTTTAAAGGTTATAAACTTTCAAAAATATAATAATTAATTTTATTTATTGTTCGTTCAATTTGCAACATCATTTTTGTCAAGAAAACGAACACTTCATTTTTCAAAGTTTTATTTTTATCTTATGTTTTAAATTATTCTCTTAGCCCTTAAAGGAATTATAAGCGATGCTCTATTTGTTTTCCATGCATATGTTAGATTTAAATCGGTACTGATTTTGAGAAAGACAAAAATTGATAACAGTGTTATTGATGGAGAATATGCCACGCTTACTGATGGGATGTGGCCCAGCTCGTTTGGCCCAAGATGAGGCCCAACTAGGATTGGGCTCATTAATCGCGCCTAGCCCACGAACTCGGCCCACCAGTTCGGCCCAGGGCTTTAACCCTAAACCTATTTTGCATAGAAGATGAGATCGATTCTTGTAAGGAAGGCAGATTCGGTGGATTCAAATCCCTATGATTATGGGATGCTATCAATATTAACAAGATAGGGAGAGATTCCATATCTCGACCCCTATAAATACATGTAACAGTAGTAGGGTTTTACACATTCTCTTGTACTCGCTCATAGAAACCCTAATAAAAGAATACACCCTCTTTCTCCCGTGGACGTAAATCTGCAACGCAGATCGAACCACGTAAATCTCCTTCGTCTTTGTTTCTTTGTTGTTTTCTTTATTACGTCATACTCGAAATCCATACTCGATCACTTACATATCTAAATGTATATAACAACATATATATTAGGGAAGTCCAATAATATAGAAACTTTGACACACGAGGATAAAGAGAATATGAGTTTTTAAGGGAGTACTTTGGTCATCCTTTTGAATTTCATATACAAAATTTGTATGCCCTCTATTCTTATTCTTTTAGTCTCACTTTCCTTTTCCATGTCTCATTTATCAATGACATTCAGTAGGACTAATTGAATGAGACAAAGAGAGTATAAAATTAATCTCTTCACTTCTTTTATATTTCATCCATTTGACAATCGAAATGCGTTGCTTTTTCATGTCTCACGGTTAAGATTGATATTTAATTGGCGCAAATTGGCATGTTTTTAGTCGTCAATTATATACGTATTGTTTATCATTGAAGGATAGAAAAGTAAGAAAAAGAAAAACTTACCTAATGTGGAAAAGGAGATATCATTAATTCGTGACACAAATTAAGAAATGAGAGAACTTAAGAATGTCTAAACCCATTAAAAATTCACGATATTTGTGTTTTCTAAATTTACGTGATTTTTGTGTCTTCTTAATTCATATACTTTATGTTTTTTTTAAAGGATATACTTTATGTATTTTGATGTAACGTTTTATATATTTTGTACGTGTCAACTCAATTTTCCTACTTTATATTCAAATAAGTTTAATATAATAAATTAATGAGAATAATTTAACTGAAATGGATGTAGTATTAATGTTTCTAGTGATATATGCATTTGTGTGCCTTTGTTGGATATTGATGCCCTCTTCTAAAATCTAACCGAGAAGTAATATGCCCCTTACTTCATATTGGTCAACATAATGGAGCTTTATGGCGGTGGATAAAAATTGTCTCTCATATAAAATTAAATTACACATCATAGTCTAACATACGTATTTGCATTTCAACAATCTTTATATTAGATCTAAAAAAATATGAGGTACATAGTTGATAAAGCAAGAGAAGACATTGATAATTGTTGGTATCATCCGTTGATCTACTCTTCTTGTCTCACGATCGGATTTTACTAAGGATAGTGAAACTGGAAACTGTGACTAGGGATAGGATTAAAGAAGCGGGAATAGAAAGGGGAATGTTATTATAATGCAAGAATCCACCCGAACAAACGTGGGAAATAATTATTATATCAATTGGAGTCGAACCTTTAAGGAAAGGGAGGACATGTGTTCGATATGTTTACACGACTCCAATACTCAACTAAAATCTATAGACATTTCACAGCGGAAGTCTTACAGAATGCGTGTATGAGAAGACACGCATTACCGAGAGTCTTGATCCAATAAAATAATTTGATTCATGATGACAAAAGCTTGAGTCGGCTCTCCATTCCATCTCGTTCAACCTGCACATTTAGAAATATATGCAGGGCTGAGTACAAATGTACTCAGTGGGCACGTTGCCAAAAACACATATATTATTGTCAAGCCATTTGATAGATCAGGGTTGAAGATCCACAACAATTTAGGAGATTATTCATCATATTCGCAAAGAGCGTTCATAGATAAAGGATTACAGCGGTAAAGAGTAAGAGATTCATGTGATTTATCAGCCATAACTACTCATTTTATACAGAGCATCGTTCATATAGAGGTAAAAGGTAGCAATAGAGCTATATGCTGAAACAAAGGGTGTTTATAACCATAAATCAGTTAAATCCATGGAGCTTAAAGATTATTCAAGCAGAAAAACGAAGAGAGAAAGAGATAAGAGAGGGTGAAGTAGAGAGCGCAAGGCGCTTTCGTGCTTCGTCCTCTCTTATCAACAAGGGTTATACCTTAGGCTTGAGATGATGAGAGAGGCTCTTTCCAGTAATGAGAATGGAAAAATGAAGGTGATGGGGAGTGAGGTTTCTCAGGAGAAGACCTCGAGAGCTCCGATGGCTCCGGCTTGAAGGAGCTCACGGTGGAGTGTGAAGTGAATGGAATAGTAAGCAGAATGCGTGTGTGTAGAGTTGAGAATAAGTTGAGTTGAGTTATGTTGAATGAAATGGTGTGATCACTTGGTATTTATAGGTGATGAAAGGACGAAAAGGTGAACCTTCGCGCAAGGGAAGGACAAGAAAGGAATTTCTATGGAGACAAGATTCTCTTCGTCATCAATTTGGCGGTCCTCACTCTAGCTTGCGTAGAGTCATGCGGATGGTGTGTTGAGCAGATCCCTTGTTGGTCCCGGTTTGTAAGAGGAAAAACACGTAGGGGGGGGGGGGGGGGGGGGGGTTGAATACGTGTTTTGATGTTTTTTAACTTCTTTTCCTCAAACTCAGAGTGACAAGTAAAGAGCTCGCTTCAATACTTAAGAGCTCGCTTCAATACTTAAGTGTAAGGAGTTTTTGGTAGTCCTTTTGGCGCTAACGAACTGTTGCAGGAAGACCTCCCTCAGATCCATGAAGGAATGAATGGAGGCTTTCGGTAGCTGCTTAAACCAGTGTTGAGCAGTCCCCGACAGAGTTGTAAGGAACACTCTGCACTTAACACCTTCTGAATATTGGTGGAGGAGGCATAAGCTTTCGAATTTCATCAGATGTTCTTCAGGATCCCCTTTTTCCTGATATTCACAGGAAATTGTTTTGAAGTTACTGGGGACAGGATCTGTTTGGATATCCACTAAGAAGGGGCTGTTCTCGTCAATATACACGGAGAAAAGTTCTGATTTGTTTCCCCCAGTCTTACTGGTCGGGACATGCTTTGGGTTCCCTTCTTCATTTGAGTTGTAAATTTCTCTTTCACTTGTTTCTGACCCCTTTAGGATCCTTTCTGGAATTTGCTTCGGCTCCTTCAGCCTTTTTACTTCTTTTGCCAGGAGCTCCATATGCTTTTGTTGCTGGGCATATTTCTTGTCCCACGCACTATCAGTGTCCTCATCGAGATTCCCTTTTGGTTCCTCAGGACCTTCTTTGTCTGGAGATTCCCAGTCAGAGAGGAACCCCTCCTCTTGCCTGTTTATGCAAGGCTTTAAAGGGTAGCTTCTGCCTGTATAAGGCAGGAATAAGTGACGCCTGCTTTCGCTAATGTTATGGTGTCTACTTTTATAGAGCTTATTGTGTGATGCCTTATCACGTGAGGCTTTTTGTATGATGCCTAACCATGTAGGGCTTTTTGAGGGTTCTGCCTACTAAGTAGGGCTTACGAGGGTTCTGCCTATTGTGTAGGGTTATAAGGATTTTGCCTATTAAACAGGGCCTCCGAGAATTTTGCCTATTATATAGGACTTATGAGGATGTTGCCTATTGAGCAGGGCTTTTGAGAATTTTGCCTATTATATAGGGCTTATGAGGATGTTGTTGGATCCGTGAAGATCGCTCGGATGTTAATCAATTAAACAAAAATCATATCATGCAATTTCCTAGATCCTAAAGCGGAAACAGATCTAGATTGCATACCTTTTCGGGCAGATCCAGCCGGTATAATGAGTTTTGGTGAAGAATTCCTCGCACTAGATCTCTGCACACGAGATCTAGCTCTTCTCGTATACCTCGAGATCTTCTAGAGTATTCCCGAGCAAAAAGAAGAATTCCGGATGGATGGAAATCTTTCTTCTTTCCCTCACAGTAAAACCCTAGCCGTCACTCTAAATCTTGTATGTAAACTTCTTAGACGGAATCCCTAATCACCATCTATATATATAGAGGCAGATTAGGGTTAGGGTTTCCCTTACTGGGCCAGGCCTGCTTCTGTTGGGCTACACTAGGGTTCTTAAGGAGGATATGGACTGGGCCTCCCAATATAATTAATAATCCAAGTATTCTCTGGGCCCGAATACTTTACTTAATTACATTAATATTATTTCACTCCACTAATGAAATAATATTGCACTGCCGTCCATTCCCAAATTATAACATACCGGGGTCCTTTTTGAATTATATTATTTCCCGTGTTTAAGATATCACATGTCCATTAATTAATTAAGCTACTGATAGCTTTATTAATTAATATCTCAACCGAGAGCAGTACTCGCTCGACCTTATTATTATATCGGAACTTAATCCACCTGCAGGGTTTAATAAAATAATCTTTGGAGCGCCTCAAGGGGACATCATCAACTCGGACTCCGCCGAGACACGATTTCTAGCTATAATATTAATTATCATATTTATAATATTATTACCCAAGATATCGAGATACTTTGAGTTGCAATAACTCTCACTTATTGATAAATCAAAGTAATAATTATCATAAATACATAATTCAATATTATACAACTAGAATTAAGAAATAATAATCATCCGAGATCTTAGATCCTTTATTAAATCAGTATAAAAGGATTTATCTCACCGCGATCCTGTTCAATGCAACTGGATGCATTAGTATAAGCTAATAGCCAAGATCAGCTAATAGCAAGCATTATACTACAACCTTAACAAGTAATTTGTCCATGATTACTTAGGTTGCGAACACCATTTAAGTATATAAGAAAGCGATAATATGATCTTCCGTGTGACTACCCACACCATATTATCTATAATATATACTACAGGACGTTTATTTGCATAACCATAACACGAATAAATATGCAAAACATATGACTCCATTTATTTCATAAAACAGGAAGAAGTAGTATACAACTAAGCATAAAAAGCATGCTTTTCAGTATATAATTCCAACAATCTCCCACTTATACTCAAAAGCATGCTTTCAAGTATACTACTACACTACTATCTCTCCCACTTATACTCAAAGCAGTGCTGTCATGCATCGAACTCCCATGCCTCCAACATGCCTTTCGAACACCTTGATAGACAAGGCCTTCGTGAAAGGATCAGCCAGGTTATCCTCCGAAGCAATCTTTGACACCACGACCTCTCCTCTTTTTACATACTCCCGTATGAGGTGGTACTTCCTTTCAATGTGTTTACTGGCCTTATGGGTTCGTGGTTCCTTCGAATTTGCCACTGCACCAGAATTGTCACAATAAATTGTGATCGACTGAGGCAAATTCGGAATCACATCCAAATCCATCAAGATGTTCCGGAGCCATACAACCTCTTTGGCTGCTTCCGAGGCTGCCACATACTCAGCCTCCATTGTGGAGTCAGCAATGCATTTCTGCTTTATGCTCCTCCAACAAATGGCTCCACCTCCCAGTGTAAAAACACACCCTGAGGTAGACTTTCGAGAATCCCTATCTGATTGGAAATCAGAATCAGTGTATCCCAGAGGAAGTAGACTGTCAGACTGAAAAACCAACATATAATCCCTAGTCCTTCTCAGGTACTTGATTATATTCTTTACAGCAGTCCAGTGTCCTTTTCCTGGGTTAGACTGATATCTGGCAACCATGCCCACTGCATAACAGATATCCGGTCTAATGCAAAGCATAGCATACATGAGGCTTCCAACTGCCGAAGCATATGGAATTGCCTTCATGTCATCTATCTCTCCTTGTGTCGTCGGACACATTTCTTTCGATAAATGAATTCCACTCTTGAGAGGTAGAGATCCCCTCTTGGAATCTTCCATGCTAAACCGCTTTACAACCGTATCTATATAGGTTGCTTGGGAAAGACACAACATTCTTTTCTTTCGATCTCTGAAGATCTTAATCCCAAGAATGTGTCCTGCTTCTCCCAAATCCTTCATCTTGAATTGGTTGGACAGCCACATCCGTACATCCGATAACATATCTACGTTGTTGCCAATCAATAGAATGTCATCTACATACAGTACTAGAAACACCAAGACGTTTCCTTCACACTTCTTGTAAACACAACTCTCATATACACACTGCGTGAATCCATATGACTGGATTACCTCGTCAAACCGTGTGTTCCAAGACCTAGATGCTTGCTTAAGTCCATAAATGGATCGCTTAAGCCTGCACGCAAGATGCTCACTTCCTTCGGCAATATAACCCTCTGGTTGGCGCATGTAAATGGGCTTATCAAGACTACCATTAAGGAAAGCAGTCTTGACATCCATCTGCCAAATCTCCAGATCCATATGGGCCGCAATGGCCAAGAGAATCCGGATCGACTTAAGCATGACGACAGGCGAGAAGGTTTCATCATAATCGATGCCCTATTTCTGAGTGAAACCTTTTGCCACGAGTCTAGTTTTGAGTCCGTTAGGTCCTCTCTTACGTTTGTAGACCCACTTACACCCGATGGGTTTTACCTCTTCAGGAAGTTTTACAACGTCATACACATCGTTCTCATGCATGGATTGGATTTCCGAATCCATTGCAACTTGCCAAAGCTGTGCCTCTTTGTCTTGGATTGCCTCTTTGTATGTCCAGGGGTCGGAGTCATCTTCACCAGGTAAGTTGTCCGAAGACTCTCCCAAACACAACCATCTTTCAGGTTGAATGATGACCCTCCCACTGCGACGAGGCATATTCTGAGGTTGTGTACTAGTGTCAACACGTGGTGCAGTTGATGGTGCAACATCCAGTATGGGTGGTTCGGGCGGGTTTGTATCCCTCATCTCTTCTAAGATGACCTCACTCATGGGTTTGTGATTGTTCATGTAGTCCTCTTCCAAAAATTGAGCATTGGTGCTGACAATGATCTTTTGGTCCCTTGGACTAAAAAACAATCCACCTCTTGTTCCCTTAGGGTACCCTACAAACAGCCGTAATTCAGTTCGCGACTCCAACTTATCAGCATCAGTTCGCGACTCCAACTTATCAGCATCCTTGCGAAACACATGTGCAGGACAACCCCAGATCCGAATGTGTTCAAGGTTGGCCTTTCGGCCTGACCACAATTCCAAGGGCGTTTCGGGTACCGATTTGGAAGGAACTAAGTTTAGAATATACGTCGCCGTTTCTAAGGCATAGCCCCAAAATGAAGTAGGTAGCTCAGAATAGCTCATCATCGACCGAATCATGTTTAACAATATTCGGTTCCTGCGTTCTGCCACACCATTCTGCTGTGGTGTTCCTGGTGCAGTAAGCTGGGACGTGATCCCGGCTTGTGACATGTATTCCAAGAATTCAGCGCTAAGGTACTCTCCACCTCGATCAGATCGAATGGACTTAATGGATTTATTATGCTGATTTTCAACTTCTGCCTTAAAAACTTTGAATTTATCAAAGGATTCAGAATTCCGTTTCATCAAATAAACGTATCCAAATCGTGAGTAATCATCAATAAAAGTGATGAAATACTCAAAACCACCTTTAGCCTGAATAGACATTGGACCACACACATCTGTATGAATCAAGTCCAATACATTCTCTGATCTGTTGCCCTTGGATTTGAAAATCCTTTTCGTCATTTTACCTTCTAAGCAAGATTCACAAGTTGGTATCGGTCCTATTTGGAGTTTATCCAAGGAACCGTCTTTCACCAATCTTTGAATTCGCTTGAGGTTAATGTGACCTAGCCTCAGATGCCAGAGAAGTGTTTGATTCACACTTGAAGAAACCTTACGTTTCTTCGAACTCGATGATATACTATAAATAGCAGGTACAGTAAAGTTAATGGTATAGAGATTGTTAGACATAATACCCGAACAAATGACATCATTGTTACAAAAAATAGTAACGTCATTCAAACCGAAAGTAACCGAATATCCATCCAAATACAATTTGGAAACCGAAATAAGGTTCCTTTTAAAACCAGGTACTAACAAAACGTCTTTCAAAACCAATGTTTTATCCAAAAACGGTAAACTGACAACTCCCATTGCAGAAACCGCCACGTGTGTAACATTCCCCATGGTGACGGTAATCTCCCTAGCATTAAGTCTTCGGGTTTGTGAAAACCCCTGCAAGTCAAAACATACGTGATCAGTGGCTCCCGTATCTACAACCCAAGTATATGTAGAACGAGCCGCTAAACAAGCTTCGACAACTAATGCACAAGATATACCTTTAGGATTGCCTCTTAACTGAGGACTGTTGGTCCCGGTTTGTTATAGGAAAAATACGTAGAGGGGGGGGGGGGGGTGAATACGTATTTTGAAGTTTTTCAACTTCAAATCCTTAACTCAGAGTATGAAGTAAAGTGCTCTTTTGAAATACTAAGACCTAGCCGAGAGCTAGATCTAAAGTAATCACGATTCTCTTGGCCTAAGCTTAGAGCTTGATCAAGAGTGAGACTTTACTCTTAGTGCGGAATTTGGTGAGCTAATATCTTTTCTAAGTATTTAAAAATCCCAAGTTATGTTTGTTTAAGTGCAGATGCAATGGATAATCAAACACAATAAGAGTTTAGGGTTAGAGAGATACGACACGAGATTTATAGTGGTTCGGAGATAAAGCTCCTACGTCCACTTGTTGCACGAAGCAACTGTTCTCTTCACTCAAGAACTTGAAGGTTACGGGTCCTTCCAAAACCCAAAAACAAATTCTCAGACTAAGAGATTTAGCCTACCTAACCGTGGAAGGAACTTCAAGCGAATGCTTCCTTTGCATGTTCGTTTGAAAGTTTTTTTTTTTAATAAGTTCCTTTCCCCCTTTTTTTTCGGTTAAGTTGTTTGAGTTTTGTAGCATAAGGATAAAATATCCACAAAGCTAGTAAATAACACATGAGAGACAGAAAATAAAATGGGATAGATTGAACATCAGTTCACAAAATAAGAAGCTTGAATCTCAAAGCTTTCCTGCAGCTTCATCCTTTTCTTCCTTCTTCTTCTCCGTCACCTCCACATCCTTCTCTTCTTCCTCTGCCTCCAAGTTCGCCTTTATCATCTCCTCTGTAACAGTATATGCACTGAAGACCTTCACTTCCAATGTTCCGACATTGTGAATACTTGGTCTCCTCCAAGTTTCTTCGAGTTTGAAGGCTTCATCAACCTCTGCATCGATGAGGCTACGATCGGGGACGCTTGTGCCGGGTAGGAAAGGCATGGGAAATTCCTTCTTAGCTGGCACCTTGATGATTAGAGGCATGGGCTCTGCAAGTTCTGCAAGGGAGAAGACCTTCCTCCTGAACTTTTCGTCGTAGGCACTTAGGAAGTTGCTGAGCGCGCTGATCCTTGAGCATTCAGTCTGCAGTGGCACTACCTCCCAGTAGTAATATGCTTTGATGAATTTATCCTTGTAGTATAGCCACCGCTCAAGTAAATCATCAGGGATGAACTGCTCGATCTCTCGGGCATCAGGATGCTCATTCCTGCGCACAACCAACTCCTCCTCTGATCGGCTGGACATCTGAGCTATGGTAGCATTGAACTTCATACTTAGCTCTGTGTTCCACTTCGGGAGCATATCAGACAGTCGCCTCCGGATATATTGTTGCTCCTCTCTGCGCGGGTAGCGACCGGACTCGATCATCTCCGTAGTGGTCACATTGCAAGCATCTATCCAGGCTTGCTTCACACAAGCTTCCGATTCTTCAGGCAGAAACGGGATGAAGGCGTTTCGAGTAAGAGCGGTCTGGATGAGTCTCACTTCATTGAAGTGTTCCTCGATCCGACCCTCGATGATTTGCAGACGCCTTTCATTGATTCTTTTCTCTTTCTCAGCTTCCTCCTTCTTCTTTTCTCCTCGCTTCCTTCTCCTCTCCATCTCACCAGCTCTTGAGACGATCGTTTGCTTGATCTTTTGGCGCTTGGCCTTAGGATCGTCCTCTCTAGCTTCGGGGGCAGATCGCTTCAAGGCTTGTTTTGGTGCTGGTGGTGGAGGCATTTCTTCCTTCTTCTTCTCAGTTACTTTGGGAGGAATGACTGCAGAGGCACTTGGAGTAACGGCTTTACTGGATGAAGTGGCTCCAGCAGTCGAAGAAGTGGCTCCTGCAAGATCAGAAATTAATGCAAGAGTTGAAGCGGCCAGAGGTGAAGCGGGCGCTTGGAACTGGGCAAGAGCCTTCAGTTCAAAATCTATCTCCATCTGTCGTGCCAGGGCTTCATCAGCCGCGATTTGCTCCTCTCGTTGCTCCTTGGTTAACGTAGTAACCGGAGGGTGAGCAGCAATGGAGGTGGCAAGCAATTTTCCCTCAAGCGGCCTGCGGGGCTCTTCTGTTAACTTTTCTTTGCCCAAAGTCCTCGCACGCTCGGTGCGAGCTTCATCCTCCTGCTCCAACTCCTTCTCCACTTCACTACCTCCTCCAACTCCACTCGATCCTCCTTCCAACATTCTCTCCACTCTGACTCCACTACTTCCTACTCCTCCATCTCCACCTTGTAGCTCCAGTTTCCTCTCAATACCTTCCCCCCTTTTGGCATCATCACTGCCGGGGGTTGGTGTGATTGTCTTTCCAGTGATGGAATGTTGAAGGTTGTTCACTGCATTGAACACAGCATGCAGCATCCGCTCGGTCTTTCCTGCGAACGTGTGCTCCTGGGAGAGCACTAGTTCGGCTGTTTTGATGCTAATTTCCTCGAGCAGATACTCACACTGCTTCTCTCTTTCTCTAACAGAGGCCATCAACCTCTCTAGCGACTCAACAGACTTGAAGCGAGCCTCCAGCTCCGCTTCGATCTCCGCGCGAATTTCCTTGCGCTCCTCCTCGATCGTGAGATTCAGGAAGTCCTAGGAAGCTTCAAGTTCTGCCTTCCCAGTAGCTATGGCGCTTTCCTGTCTGTTTAGTGTCACACGAAGCTGGGCAGCTTCGATGATCTTGTAGGCAAGTTCACTGGCCTTCTGTTTGGCTTCATGGACTTGGATGGCCAGCTCTGCATGCTTTAGATCCATGGCTTGAGCACTCCTACGCCGGCTCTCAAGCTCCTTCAAGTTTATCTCATGCTCCAACTTCAGATCTTTCATCTCCTGTTTGAGCTTGTCAAGGGCAGTCTTGGTCCTTGTCAGCTCACTTCCCTTCATTATTAGGTTTCCATCTCTCTTCTCTATCTCCTCCTTCACTTCCTTCACCTCCTTCTCCAGCTTCTTCTTTTCTTTGCCAACTGTAACGAGCTTGGCATTTACCTCCCTCAAGCGACTCCTTTCGGCATCAAGAGAGTCCTTGAGTTCGGTGAGATTTTTCTTCCGGTCTTCCACCAGCTTCACTTGTTCCTCTAGCATCCTCTCCTTTTCCTCCAATAACTTCGCCTTCTCCTCCACCTTTTCCTCCAGCTCACCCTTTTTCCCGTCAAAATCTGCACGCAGATTGTTGACTTCTTCCACCTTCTTCTCTAGCTCCACATCTTTCCTGGTGATCTCGCTTTGCAGGCTCGAGATCTCCGCATCCTTCACCTCCACCTCCTCCGCATGCTCCCTTATCAAACGCCGCTCGTGGATGGTAGGGGTGTGCTCGGGGACTGAAGCGTCTGGATAAGCTTGCTTCACCTTCGCATCCAACTTATCCCAGAAACTGGCCCCTGTGAGAAAGGCGTGGAAGCCATTCTCACCAATGAAGTCGAGCAGTTTTCCCTCCATCTGGATTAGGTCTTCTTCTGAAAAGGCTTTTAGCAGCTTGAAGACCTTGTAGTACTCAGTGCCGCGGTATGTGATGTATGTCAAGAAATCGACGATCTTGGTGAAAAAGTCATCGGACATCGGCACTGAGGGATAGCGGGTCCTGAGGGTTTCAGCGGCCTGCTCTCTATCTCTCGCATATCTCTCGAGAGCATCAAGCTGTGCAGGGGCTTGGGTGATTTGGAATTTGGGAATGATGGTTGTTTCTGTAGTATGGGCGGTATCGGCTGTAGCTGCCGATGAGGTAAGTGATTGATATGATGGGGTTTGGGTTTCGGAGAGTTGGATGGGTTTGGTTGGTTGCTGGGATTGGATAGGCTGGTATAGAATGAATTCATCGGTAGGGTCAGTGCTTAGAAGAGGGATACGGGGTATTTGGAATGAAGATGCAGATTCTTCTTCCTGGGGAGAGAGGGGGGTTGTCTGGGTAAGTGGTTGGGCTGTTGATGAGGCATGAGGTTCCGGTGGTTGCTGGGTTTGGGTTTGGTGTGTTTGAATTTGGACTTGGGGTGGGGGAGTTTGTATTTTTGTGGGTGAGGGTTGGGGTTGAGTCACTTCAACATCCTCAAGCGGCTTCTCCTTCGCCTCGCTTGACAGGATGAGTGAAGCGACTCGCTTCAACTTTTTCTTCCCCCGCTTCAGCGCAGTACGCTTCCCGGGTGAAGCGGCTCGCTTTGCTTGGGTCGCTTCAGCTCGCCTTTCGGCAACTGGTACTGCAACGGGCACTTCTACAGCTAGAAGTCCCAAATCTATCGAAATTTTGTTTTTCTTCCACTTGTCATAGAACACCGTCAGCTTGTTGTAGACGGCAACGTCAGATTCCGGCCACACTTTGTCGGGATAGCGTTCCTCCAAAGCAACAGACAGTCTGGAGAAGAATTTCAGCTTCCCCTTGCGGAGAATCTGATCGGCGCTTCCTTTCACGAATGCAAAATCATCGGCAGCTTCGTGAATCTGGTTGAGAAACCAACCATGCCAGTCGAACCTAGTTCCGATAAGGCTGTCGACGATGATGGTGGTGGCGATCTGTTTAGTTTCAGAGAGCGTATCCAGGGTTCCGACGTAGCATGCGACGCACTTCGAAAAGAGCTCGCAGATATGGTTGAACGGAGCCTTCAAATTTGAACGGATACTGGCCTCCTTGAAGTTTGGTTCTGCTCTGGCGACGGCAAATCGACCATATTCGACTCCGGCCGAAAAACCCAACTCCAACAGGGAGTTTCCACCTTCCCTTGGCAAGTCGAACACGCCGATGAGATCGCTCAAATCCACCTCCACCGGCTTTCTGGTCTGTGGATCAGTGAATGAGGATTTGTTTTGCTCTTTCCTCAGATTCAGGAGAATCTCACCCACCGCCTTGGCCAAAATCTTTGACGGCACCGCCGTCACAAACTTCCATAGGCCGGCCGTGATCACGGCCCTACGGAAAAATCCATCTTCCTCGATGACTACTGGATCGAAATGAGGCTCGACATTGATATGTTTGTCGACCTCTGTGAGAAATTCCTCCATCGTCTTGGTGTTTTGCTTCTTTCCCATGGTGAAATATGAGAGATTTTGAGCGGAGATTTAACAGCAAAAACAGAGGTGAGACTCGTGAGTTGCAGAAATTTTCAATTCTTGCACAAGAATGGCAAAGATTGAGAGTTGTGAAAGTTTTCTCAGTTCTGCACAGCGTCCTTAAATAGAGGTAGGGTTCGGCTGACGTGGCAGGGGCAAGATAGTAAAATCGGCGAAGATCCTGTAGGTAGGCGGCGGACGCACGGTGATGGATCTGATGTGTCCGGCGTCATCACAGTAAAAGTGAACCGCCAACTTGCACGTCGTCTCCACGTGGCCTGCTGTGATTCGTTTGTCTTATACGGCGTAGATCCAACGGCTATAAAACAGGGATTGTTTAGATTCGACGGCTGGATCTTCTCCGTCCTTTCCCGCTTCGAATTCAAAGTGTAAACCACGCGCCCGTTATTTTCGGCAGTACGTGAACCTGCATTAAATGCAAAGTAAAAAGTAAAATTGCACTCGAGTGCAGACATCTCATACTCGCTTCGTACCCGCTCGCTTCGAGTTGGGCCGCTTGGCCTTGACTCGCTTTGAGAGGCACTCGCTTGAGTGACTGTTCTGCACTCGCTTGCGATGGCTCGCTTGGAGTGACGTAGCACTCGCTTGGCCATCTGAAGCGACTGGAATAAGAAATGAAATTTCTTTGCTTAATTTAAAATGTTTCTGACTTACATACTTCGAGGATAAACAAGAATGTTTTCCTCTTTGTATTTGTGTCAGATTCATTTCATATTTTCCACATAGTGAGTGAAGGTTTCTAGCACGCTTCAGCTCACTTAGTGTACTTAAAAATTGAAACGCTTACCAGTCAATCTCACTTCGTAGGAGATTGATACCACATATTGAAGACTTCATTTTGTAGATTTGGACACCACTTTGATGAATCTATCACTTGTTGTCATTTGATTGATACTTCATCTTCTTGGCATTCATCTTCATGGCATTCATCTTCCTCTACGAATTAGAGCGTCCTCCATCGAAGTGAATGGGGGAGAAAATGAATACAGTACACAAGCTTACTACAACCCAGAGGGGAGCTTCACGTAAGTGTACTTATTCACGACGAATGGGGGATGAGTACAAGTCCTTATCTCAGAGCAGAAATGGACAGGATGACAATGAGAATGCTCTGACAAGACAATCTCGTATTTTACGCAGAAGCATGTCACCAGCCCTGCAACCTTTTGAAGAAAAAGGTAACCCTTCAAGCTTCCTCCTACAAGCTACAGAATGAACTTGCAATCAACTCGCTTGACCCAAGCTAGGGTTATGAAGCGATGCAAAATTCAAAGTGGGGGAGGAATGAATAGACATCCGGCAGCTCAACTCAATGAAGAGTGAGTAGGGATTGGATGATTATCCACGATGAAGGAGATGAGAAGACTTGCTCCTCTTCGGCTGAAAGATGGGAAGAGGACACAAGGTCTAGGTGCCAGCCCTGCCTAAGCTTTCACCATTTTTACGTGGGAAGGCCCGATACAAGACCCCACAACCGTTACTAGAAACGGCACTTGCGAGTGTTTATACCCACTCGCTAGGAATCTTAGGCTAGGTAGCAGCTTTCCTTGCTCGCTTTGGAAGTAGCTTGCTCCGAGAGCAACCAATAGTTCCCCCTTAACCAATGGCTTAACAATTCCTGTAAGCGGGTAGGGAACGTCTTCCAACACTCCACCTTTCTCCACCTTATTTCTCCTTCTTCAAGCGAGTGGAATTTTGAAGTGACTCGCTTGAGTTGGTGAAGATCCGAAGCGAGTGATGCTCAAAAGAACAAGCGACCACTCCTTCGTGCATCCTGGATCTAGCTCTCTTCCCCAGGGTCTAGCAACCCTAATTCCATGCATAGCTGATTGAAACGAGACTCAGCTAGAGGCTTGGTGAGGATATCTGCTCGCTGGAGATCGGTATGGATTTTCTCGAGCTTGATAACCTTCTTCTCGACATGATCACGAATGAAGTGATGTCGGATTTCCACGTGCTTGCATCTGGTGTGAAACACTGGATTTTGCGAGATGCAGATCGCACTGTTGTTGTCGCAGAATATAAGAATTTCATTCGCTTCAACATTGTAGTCCTTCAACTGCTGACGAAGCCATAGAATTTGAGAACAGCAGCTTCCAGCGGCCATATACTCGGCTTCAGTCATTGAAGTGGCTACACTCGTCTGCTTCTTCGAAAACCATGAGATTAACTTGCTTCCCAAGAACTGACAAGTGCCCGAAGTTGACTTCCTATCAATTCGGCACCCTCCATAGTCAGCATCTGAGTATCCAGTGAGCTCCAAATTGTCCTCCATTGGATACCACAACCCCATATTGACAGTGCCCTTCAAATATCGAAGAATTCTCTTGGCAGCTTCAAGATGGCTGTGCTTGGGATTGCTTTGGAAGCGAGCACATACTCCAACTGCAAAAGCTATATCAGGCCTGCTTGCAGTGAGATATAAAAGGGATCCGATCAAGGCTCGGTAGTCTGTAGCATCCACAGACTTCCCATCTAGGTCTGGCTCCATCTTCCAGTTCGTGTTCATTGGAATCTTCACAGCTTTGGCATGCTGAACACCGAACTTGGCAAGCATATCTCGAGTATACTTAGCTTGATTGATGAAGATACCATCATCCTGCTGCTTCACTTGAAGACCTAGAAAGCAGCTCATCAAGCCAATCATTGACATCTCATATTTGGTCTTCATAAGCTCTCCAAACTTCTCGCTAAGCGACTGGTTTGGTGATCCAAATATGATGTCGTCCACGTAGATCTGAACCCATGGCATATCCTCTCCATGGTTGATGGTGAATAGGGTTCGATCTATCTTTCCTTTGTGGAATCCATTATCCACTAGGAATTGGGATAGGGTATCATACCAAGCTCTGGGAGCTTGCTTCAACCCATATAGGGCTTTCTTCAAGCGATACACCTTATCTCCTTGCTCGAAACCCGGTGGCTGCTCCACATACACTTCTTCCTTCAATTCACCGTTGAGGAACGCGCTCTTCACATCCATCTGATAGACTTTGAATTTCTTGGCCGCTGCATAGGCTAGAAATAGTCTGATCGCTTCAAGCCGTGCCACAGGAGCGAAGGTCTCGTCAAAGTCGATTCCTTCCTCTTGGCAGTAGCCCTTAGCGACGAGTCGCGCCTTGTTCCTCACAACGTTGTGGTCCTCGTCCGTCTTGTTCTTGAACACCCACTTGGTGCCAATAACATGCTGGAATTTGGGACGATCCACGAGATACCATATGTCATTTCTGGTGAACTGGTTCAGCTCTTCTTGCATGGCGATCACCCAATTGGAATCAGCTAGGGCTTCCTCCACGCATGATGGCTCAATGTTTGAGAGAAAGCAACTGAACATGGCACTTTCTCCAAACACTTGACTTCTGGTCACTACACCCTTGGATGGATCTCCAATGATTCGGCTTGGTGAATGATCCTTGAGCCATGCACGCTTGGATCTGCCAGCTTCGTCTTCATCTTCTTCCTTGTCGCTCGCTTCACCATCTGAAGCAACTGGATTGGGTGCTTGGCCAGCACTCGCTTCAGGAGACTTGGGGGCAGCTTCATCTTTTCCTTGGATATTCTGCTCGCTTGAGTCCTTGATTTCTTCATCTTCCTCAAGCATGTCCCAAGTTGATGAATTGATGGGTTCCTCACTTGTCTTTCCTTCCTTAGATTGAACCTGTTCATGTGGAAGACTCAAGGAAGATTCATCAAATACGACATGGGGTGATTCCTCCAAGATTAGGGTTTTACAGTTGAACACCCTGTAAGCGGTTGGTCCCGGGAAAGAGTAATTGGTGTATGGGGGGGGGGGGGGGGAATACACCAATAACCAACCGTTTTTGACTTTTATAAAATCAGGTCGATCAAAGGTCGATTGTCAAGGTCGATCCTTATCAGAGACAGGTTGATCTATCAAGCTCGTTTGGGAACAAGCTTGATTTATCAAACTATGCTTATGCGGAAGTTGGTGGAGGTTGATTTACTCTTTGAAAAATCTAAGGTCGATACTGAAATGCAGGTTGATGCTTGATATGCAGGTTGATGCTTGTCAGTTTGATAATAAAGTGAGAGCAATAAATAGAGAGAGGGAGAGAGAGAGAGACACCGCGATATAGCGTGGTTCGGAGAAACCCTCCTACGTCCACGTCAGGTCGACTCGACCTGAGAATCCCTTTACCTTTGGATTCAACCTCTCTCTTATTTATACTGACTGAGTATCAGTTCTAGATACACTCTAACCTGAATATATCTAGACACGAGTTTTGGGTCGTGACCCTTACAACCTTTCGTACTAAAAAGTACAAACAACCTTTCGCTAATTACAGAGCTTGACTAAACTCTACAATGGCGAAGAACATAAACAAACTTTCTAACTTTGAACTAGTCGGAGAAGAAGCTGTTGAACCAATGACAAGCAGCAGTGAACGCTTCGTCGTAGTGGCTTTTATCGGAATCGGAAACCTCTCTTCGTCAAGTGTTTGGGAAACTAATCGGATTTCGAACACTTGAATGGATATGAACTTGAGAGAGGTTTTGAGCAGAGATTTGGCGTTGATAGCTTGAGTTTCCCGTGCTTGAATCCGATAATGGCTGAAGTATTTATAGGCAGTTTTGAAAAACTAGCCGTTGGAGTCAGGCTGACATGGCACTAGCCGTTGGAGGCTGACTCACTTCTAGCCGTTGGGAAAGTTCGTCCTTGCTGGCACACGACGTGGCAAGAATCAGGTCGTATAGCTCCATGAAGGCGGGGCATCGACCTTGATATGATAATCCAGCACTTGAAATCTTCTAAGGCAATGCAGGCTGGAAGCTTGATAAGGAAGGTCGATACACAGGCAGATATGCCAGCTCGATCCGAATGAGGCAGGTCGATCTATCAACCTTTCTCTTACAGGGTGGATCGAACTTGCATTTGAACATTAGAGAGCATCGACCTGCACTAACAGGTAGCAGGTCGATCTATCGGCCTTAACCCTAAACAAGTAAAATATTCCTAAGTGTGGTTTCGATAAACATCATCAAAATCAAACTGCAAGGGGTTCCCAACAATTTCCCCCTTTTTGATGATGTCGAAACCAAACACTTTACAAATAATTCCTAAGATTTAAAACAATGAAAGATCGATAACTATGAAGGTTGATAAGGAATTATAAGAAAGGCAGATAATAAAGCAAAGTAAATAAAGCAGTAAAGGCAGATTGCCTGGACAAAGAGATATTGTCGTCAGGTCGAAAGATGATTTTTGCTTCATTAAGCTCGATAGCGAAATACATAGAGAATTTACAGGACAGGCTGTGAGCATAAGTGAATAACAAAAACAACAAAATCATCTATAAACTACCTCGTCTGCTGGGCACGGGCTGCCACTCGCTCTTCCTGGACCTGCTCCCTCGACTTCAACTTCATACTTGCGTAAATTCCATCCCTGATTCGGCGAAAGTCGGGATCGGAATTTGACACATTGACGTTCAGGCCGATGGCGGTCTGGGTGATGTATTGGTCGATTCGGGAGTAATCCAAGTACCCCGAATCACCAAGAAGCAAGGGTGCGAAAAATTGCTTTGCTGGGGCCCTTATCATCACACCGGCCTCTGCAGCCTTCTTCCGAAGTTCACCAATGAAGTCTTGGTGAGGGAATTTGAGCATGTAGGCTGCATAGGCGTCGTCATCGTCTTCCGGAAGGGAGGGGTCATGGATCCAGTAGTGGAGGAGGATGAAGCAGCTGTTGAGCTCCCGCAGCAGGGCGTTCTGCCTTTCGTCGAGCCACTCGACGGCCTGCTGCTGGACTCCAGCTTCCAAAATGAGGGCGGAGGCGGACTGGCTGATCCAGTCTATCTCCTTCTTCTTCCTCGCCTCAGCAGCCCTGCGTTCGGCCATGAAACGCCGCTACTCTTCTGGATCTACGGTCTGCTCCGGCGTCGCTCCGGCCAGTGTCATAGCAGTTATTAGCTCGGCCTCTGCCACCAATCGAGCTTTGGCGGCGGCGGCCTCGGCAGCAGCGGCAGCTGCTATGGGATCGGCCTGGGAGGACACGGCCTTTGAGACGGACTTGGTGGAGGCGGCCTGGGAGCAGGCTTCTTTTGAGGAGGCGGAGGGGGAGGAGCCAAGGAGGATGAAGGGGTTTTGGTTTTGCTTGACCTCTTCCTCTTGGCGGCGGCGGCGGCAGCCCTTTCTTCTTCCCCCTTTTCGACATCATCAGAAAGGGTATTTATAAGGGTAAGAAGAGAGGCGTCCTCCTGCTGCAATTTGCCCACGGCCTCTCGCAACTGCTGGTGCCCATTCAGCAAGCTGGTGAGAGTGTCCAAAATGCCGTTGATCTGTGTGTTGGAGGCCGATGCCGAATTTGAAATTGATGTTGTAAGGTCGGTCACACGGTGATCGACCTTGGCCACGTCCTCCTTCACATCTCCTACCAGATCGCGGGACGCCATGTTTAGTGCCTCGAGCTGGGCTGGCAGAAGCTTGTCGGTATATTCCTTCAGATGGTCGACAGCGAACTTCGTCACCCGCTCCCTGGCAGCATCATCGGCCTGGGTCCTGGCTTCCTTCAATATATCGACCCGGGCCTCCGCGATGGCTTGCTTAATCTGCTCCGGCACGCTGATTGCGAGAGACTCGAGCTTTGCAGAAAGAGTGTTGAACTCGGTCTCTGCATCAAACTTGGATGCGTCGGGAGCAGAATCATCGGCAGTCAGAGCTTGATCACCACCTTCATTCCTTGGTGGTGATTGCTTCGGAGTTTGAATAGAATCAAACACGTCTCCAACTTCTGCGGCGGAGTTGTAGAGAGCACGAGAGTGCGTGTAGAGAGGGCGAAGGTCGATGCCCAGAATTTTGGCCTCGACCTTCATGCGGCGCACACAAGAGATCGAAAGTTCGAGGCCGCATCCTCCACGCTGAAGAAGCCAAACTCTTCCTCTAGTGCCAACTCCTCCACCTTCAGATCTTCGAGGGAGGTGACCTGCAGCAAGGCCTCGAAGACGTAGTAGTAACTCGACTTACAAACCAGATAAAACTGGAGGCGAGTAGCAAGGTCGAGGGACTTGGGGAGTTGAGCTATCCCCGGCATCAGGTCGATTACCGTCAGCCTGGCCTTGGCCTTCATGGAGGCCACCTGGGAGTGAGCAGTAGATACAGGCTGCTCGGAGATGGGCTGGATCGGCAGCACGACATCTTCCTCTACGGGCACATGCCGAAAGGGGGAAGACTGGGAATCTTCCGCCGTGAGATCCTGGATCTCCACGGATCCAGCACGTTGGACTTTGGGGGACCTCACAGGAGAGGAAACGACGTCCTGCGGGGGAGATGCAGGGCGTTGCTGTGAGGTCGATGGCTCCATGGCGGAACGGACTGGAGAGGGGGTCCGTTCTGCTGAATGAGAGAGCGATGGGGAGGGCGATGGCTCCCTGCGAGGAGCAGGATCCTCGAACTCCACTGGGAGAATCCGGTGAAACGGCCTGACCGGATCAGTGGAGGCCGATTGCGTCCTCCGTGGAGGAGTCTTCTTCACAGGTGGAGTTTTCTTGGCAGGGCGAGAGGGAACCAGCTCGACATCGGCCTTTCTCTTCTTTTGAATGGGTCGAGCTGGAATCCTCCAACCTACCTTGGATTCGCCGGTCTTGGCGAGGTGCGCCCTGACATTGTCCGGAGACCCATAGTAAATCTGCGGCGCCACCCCAATCGCCATCTCCAGTTGGTGGAGATCTTTTGGAATAAACAGAGGGGGGAAGGTCGGCTGATTAGACCATTTCCTATTTTTGAAGAAGGAAATGATAATGCAGGTGGCCTTCGTCCCAAGGCGAATCGGTCTTTTCTCATTGTGGAGAGATACCTTCACCACGGCCTCTCCCTCTGTCTCGCACAGGATCTGCCTGGCTTCTTCCCAGAGCAGGGAGACCATCAACTTGGCCCAACTAATGGGCAGGTCGAGGATCACGGCCGCCATTATCTGAAACTTCAATGGGGTGACCTGGTCGTGATTCCCGATGTGCCCTAAGAAGCACTTCTGCACGAAGTCCATCAAGAGGCGGTATTTAGGGCGGAGCTCGTTCCTCTTGAAGGAAATAGACACGTACTGCCTTTGCTCAATCAAGACACGGTCTGCAACCTGCTGCAGTTGATCTCGAGAAATTTCTGAGAGCTGCATCGTCCCTCCTTCCCCAATACCGAAAGCGGCCTTCACAGCGTCAAGAACGTTGATGGTGTGCATGACATTCTGGGTTCCGAGGGAGACGGTGTGGGAAGACACGGAATCGCCCTCGTTCCAGTTGTAGAAGAAGGCACATACAATCTTGGGAAGACTCTTCGCCGGCCGGGTGGAGATAATCTGGTGGAATGGAAAGCAGGTCTCCACCAAGGCGAACATGGAATCAAGGTCGCGAAAACCGAAGTTTTCGCGCACCATATAGGGCTCGAATTTGATGCGAGCCTTCAAGTAGTCTTCGATTTCCACCCACTGCATTTCCTTTCGACCGGTGGTTGATTTTCCTGCCATTGTTGTTTTTCCTGCAAATTTTCGAGAAAGTTTAGAAAAACAATGAAGAACTTGACAGAAAAATTGAAACTGAATCGGTGAAAAGAGCACAAACCACGGCTTGTGATTTGATATAGAGAGTGAGAAAGTAGAAAACAAAGAACACGACGGCGGCAGATTTTGCAGAGAATGGAGAATTAGGTTTTGATGAAGATGAAGAGAGTAAGTAACGTTGAAAACGGAAAAACTGCATGCCATATATAGATATTTCGAACGGTTGTGATTGTTCGAATTTGAAAAGGTTAAAGTTTTCAAATTACACCACGTCCGCACGATTAAAGCGCGTGGAATGTGAAACGGTTCACATCCGCGCGTGAGATAAGGGAAACGTGCGAAATATGGTGCTTTTTCAGAAAAGTGGCAGGGAATTAAATGCAGCATTGGTCAATGTGTCAATATTTGACACTTGACTAGATGTGTTACAAAAATGGTAATCATTACTCCCTTTTTCCTTATTTTCTGCAACCTAACAGGCCTTAAATAATATAACACATTGAGAATTAAATATCAATAATAAATGAAGAATTCAATGCGTATTAAAGAAGTTATAAGACAAAAGGGTGATACTGCCCTTTTGATTCTTCCTTCATTAATGCGGGTAACATTAAGGTTGATATCGGTCTGATGCTATCGGCCTTGTGGCAGAGAACGGTCTGTCGAAATGAACGGCCTGGACTTGTGATATCGGCCTGGTGAGGTGAAACAGCCTGGACTTATGATATCGGCCTGGCATTCATCGGCCTTCATTCCCCCTCAAATGGATAATTTTGGCCAAGTGTTCCCCCTTAATTTGAGGAACACAGGTCGATCTTTTGATTTAGACGACGGCCTGTTGATGAAGAACGGTCTGTTCAAATGGTAACGTCCTGTCAGCTCGTGAACGGCCTGTTAAGAGTAACGGCCCGTTGAGTCACGATCGGCCTGTTCAGTCACGAACGGCCTGTTCCCCCTTAATATCGGCCTGTATACTTAGGAACGGCCTGTTGCGAAGAAACCGGCCTGCATAGACTACGAGCGGCCCTTGTTGGTCTCGAACAACCTGTTTTGAAAAAGGTGACGGGCTGTTGAGAAGGTGACGGCCTGTAGACTTACGATCGGTCTGATGACTCAACATTTAATAATCCTAGCTTTCCACATAGCATTTTGAATCTTTCTTCAGCAAGGGGTTTGGTTAGGATATCAGCCCGTTGAATATCAGTGTGTATCTTCTCAATAACCACATTCTTCTTTTCCACGTGATCATGAATAAAGTGATGTCGAATATCCACGTGTTTGCATCTTGAATGAAGAACTGGATTTTGAGTGATAGCGATGGCACTCGAGCTGTCGCAGAATATAGGCACTTCACTGACTTCAACTTCATAATCTTTGAGTTGTTGTTTGATCCACAAGATTTGTGCACAACAACTCCCTGCGGCCATGTACTCGGCCTCTGTGGTGGAGGTGGCTACTGAAGTTTGTTTCTTTGAAAACCACGAAATCAGCTTGTTTCCGAGGAAGTGGCAAGTACCCGAGGTAGATTTCCTATCGAGCTTGCACCCTGCATGATCGGAATCTGAATAACCTGTAAGCTGCAAATTATCATCACAAGGATACCAAAGACCTAAATTTGTGGTTCCTTTGATGTAACGAAGAATTTTCTTTGCTGCTTCCAAGTGGGATTCCTTCGGATTAGCTTGATATCGAGCACACACTCCAACTGCAAAAGTGATATCAGGTCGACTCGCAGTTAGATAAAGTAATGAACCAATTATACCCATGTACTGTGTTATGTTGGCAGGTTTTCCTTCGGGATCCGGGTCGATCTTCCCACCAGAGAGCATCGGTATTTTGACAGGCTTGCTGTCTTTGACACCAAACTTGTCAACCAGCTCGTGTGCGTACTTTGTTTGGCTAATGAAGATTCCTTCATCGGACTGCTTGACCTGCAACCCTAGAAAGAAATTCATTTCCCCCATCATAGACATTTTATATTTTTCTGTCATGAGGTTACCAAATTTTTCGCATAAAATGGGAGATTTATATCCAAAAATAATATCATCAACATAAATTTGTACTAAAAGGATATGTTCATTCACTTTGATAGTGAATAGCGTTTTGTCGACCGAACCACGCTTGAATCCTGATTCGATGAGAAAGGATGATAGCGTCTCATACCAAGCTCGAGGAGCTTGCTTAAGACCGTAGACGGCCTTGTGCAGTTTGTAGACTTTGCTTGAATCACCCTCCTCGAATCCAGGAGGCTGTTCCACATAGACTTCCTCTTCGAGAACGCCATTGAGGAACGCACTTTTAACATCCATCTGGTAGACTTTGAATCGTTGATGAGCGGCATAAGCTAGAAACAGCCTTATAGCTTCTAATCTTGCAATGGGGGCAAACGTCTCATCATAATCGATTCCTTCTTGTTGACAGTAACCCTTTGCTACCAATCGGGCTTTATTTCTGACAACTTCTCCAGATTCATCTCTCTTGTTTTTGTAAACCCATTTGACTCCAATGACGCCCTGATGATAAGGATGATCAACTAGAGACCATACTTCATTTCTTTTGAATTCATTGAGTTCTTCTTGCATGGCTTGAATCCAGTCAGCATCACGAAGAGCTTCAATGGCATCTTTGGGTTCAATTCGAGAGAGATAGCAGCTTAGTAGTGCACTTTCACCAATCGTCCTTCTTGTTCGCACTCCTTGGTTTGGGTTCCCAACAATGAGCTCTTTTGGATGAGCATCGATCCAACGTCTGCGTCGAGATCTTTCTTCATTTGAAATGATTGGATCGGGCTCATTAATGGGTTCGTCAAACTCCGGGTGAGTTGAAGGTTGATCAGTTTGCACGTGCTGTTGCTCTGGCTGTTGATCAGGCTGCTGTTCGGCTTGGATGTTGAGCTACTCCATTGTGCTATCGAGCTGCTCGATTTGGGATGTAAGGTCGTGAACAGCATCAGTCTGGGGGACTGAGAATGGGGGATCAGCCTGGTTAGGTCCGGCTGATGTATTACAGCTCGAAGTATGAACATTACTTGCATCACTTCCCCCTTGCTGTGTGACCTTTGGATCAGATTGATCCTCATCCTCCAAATCATTTGGGGTCCACACTAGCAGGTCGTCAATGGGGGAGTTAGACGGCCTTTTAGCAGCGGACTGATCTGGACCTGTACTTATTTCTCTGTACAGACAAGTAGATTCATCAAACACAACATGAGGTGTAACCTCCACAACTAGGGTTTTCTTATTAAAAACTCTATAAGCTTTGCTAACCTCTGAGTATCCTAAAAATACTCCTGGATCGGCCTTGCTATCAAAAGTTTTTAATTGTGATTTCCCATTGTTATGAATGTAACACAAGCACCCAAAGCTTTAAAATACTTTAACCTGGGGAGCTTGTTGTTCCACAGCTCGTATGGAGTCTTTCCATGTCGGGTAGTGATGATCGACCTGTTTTGGGTATAGCAGGCAGTGTTAACGGCCTCTGCCCAAAACTTCTTAGGAAGGTTGGTTTCATCCAACATGGTACGAGCTGCTTCCTTCAGCGACCTGTTACGGCGTTCCACTACGCCATTTTGTTGAGGTGTACGAGCTGCTGAAGTTTGATGATGAATTCCACTCTTTGTGCAATATTCTTCGATCATAGCATTGATAAATTCGGTGCCTCGATCTGATCGAATGGAGATGATGGATTTCTCCTTTTGATTACACAGTTTGCTTAGCAACGCAGGTAGCTTCTCCAACGTCTCCTTCTTCTTGTACATGAAAATAACCCACGTAAATCTAGAATAATCATCTATAATAACGAGAGCGTATTTTCTACCGTTTATACTCAAGGGAGTGACTGGACCAAAGAGGTCGAGATGGAGAAGCTCAAGAATTCGATTTGAGGCTTGTGCCGTCACGCTTGGAAAGGATGATCTAGTTTGCTTTCCAGCTTGACAGGCTTTGCAGATGTGATCACGATCGAAGACTTGATCTGGCAGATCGTTCACCAGCTTGTTGCGTGCGAGCTTGTTGATGGCCTTGAAGTTCAAATGACTCAACCTCTTGTGCCATAGCCAGCTTGTCTCGGAATCAGCCTTTGTGACCAGGCAGGTTGAACAATGTAGAGTCTATCCTGCAAGATTCCGGTAAGAAGTATTTCTCCTTCCTCATTTTTCACGAGACATTTGTTAGCAGTGAATTCTACTCGTTTACCACTCGAGCAGAATTGCGACACAGAGAATAGGTTATGATTAAGACCTTCAACATATGAGACGTTAGAAATAGTTGTTTTACCAACTTTTAGATCACCCTGGCCTCTCGTAAGTCCCTTAGAATTTCCTCCAAAGGTTACAAGTGGCCCGTCTCGTTCTTGATAGTTTGATAGTAGCGTTTTGTCACACGTCATGTGCTTTGAGCATCCACTATCAATGATCCATACAACTCCACGAGCTGCTTGGCTCCTTCTTTGAGCCTTCCCAACCTGCAATTAGTTAAACTTAGCAACCCACTTGAGATTGGGTGCTACATCGGTTGCGGGAACGGCCGTAGGGACCCAAATTTGTTTTGCCGGTCTGCTTCTATCCGAGGCTGAGGACGAGGCAGTGGCGGTCTTGGGCTTGGAAGCCTTGGATTTCTTTGAGCGAGGGCGACGAGGCTGATAATACTGGTCTTCATGAAGACCAGGTTGATACTGCCAGTCTTGAAAGTTCGACTGTTGAGGATAATAGCAGTGACAACCTCGATGAGCAGGAAAGAAGAACTGAGGGTGATACGGCCTTTGATAGTACTGGCCTTGGTATCGTCCTTGATGAACAGCCTGATTTTGATGATAGGGGGCAGGTCGACGATGCTGGGCAGGTCGACTTTCTTTCTTTTGGGGAACAGGCTGTTCCTTCTTGTGTTGCTTTAAGAGGATGGCTTGGGGCTGTCGAACTGGGTTCTTCAGCTTGACCATCTTATCTGGGAGAGCTTGATGAGCTTTCCGAACACTCTTTGATTTTGACTATGCTTTCACGAACGTGATCTCGCAGTCTTTATTCTTGCTTTCCTTGGATTTTCCATTAAATCCAATACCAGAGTGATCGCGCGGATTGCGTTGCATGGATTGGACTTCTTCTAGCTTCTTTCCACTTTTCTTTAACTGACTCAAAGTGAGTTGAAGTTTCTCTTCCTTTTTCAAAAGGAGTTCGTGTCGAATAACCAAGTCAGCCAATTTTGAGGTAAGGCTGTGTATTTCGGCATCTTTGGTCTTGAGGGACTCGTCCTTCTCGAACGCCCTGGTATCGAACTCCTTAACCCGGAAAGTCAATTCATCAACCTTTGACTTTAGGGCTTCTATCTCCCTTTCCTTTTCTTCATCATAGGGAGAGAATCTTTCTTCTAATGCCAGCTTGTATTTTTCATTTTTGTCCATTAGCTCAGCATTATCTTCAACGACCTCTTTGAGTGTTTCCACGAGGTCGGCATAGTCATCGAGCTGTTTCTTGATTTCTTCCCAAGACACAGCCTCGGATAGTTCTTCACCTTCATCTGCACATTCATCGTCAGAGAAAGAAAGTGAAATAGGTTGAGGAACTACCTTTGAAGATCCCGCGGTTTGTTGGAGCTCTCCAACAAAGCACTCTTCATCATCACTTTCGTCGAAAGCGATGTAACCCTCGTCATCACTTGACGAGCTGTCTGAGAGATGAACTTCCTTTGTTTCTTCGGCAATCATGGCAGCTCGTTGTTCTTTGAGCTTCTTATCGCACTTTGCACGGAGCTCGTCTCTCTCGGCCTTTGTCAGATCCGGACAATCAGTCTTGTAATGACCTGGCCTGCCACAACCAAAGCAACCACCCTCGGGTGTGTTAGAAGAATTGAGGGTTGAGGGTTTACCTTCTCCCTTTTTGTCAGGGTGGTCGTGGTTGCGGTTTGAGAAGTTTCGCTTGTTGTCACGATAGAACTTCTTGTATTTGACAACCTTTCCTAGGAGCTTCTCATTTCTCCTAGCAGCAAGAGCATAGTCGAGAGTCATCTTCTCGAACTTTTTGACGATGGATTCGTCAATCGTGCTTGGGGTAGCAGCAGAGGCTGAGTCGGCCTTGAAAGCTACCTCCTTGTCGTTCTTTTCATCAGCCTTCTTGCTGGTGGAAGGCTGTGTTGATCCATGGATGCGGATCATCTCATATTCATTTCCGACAAGAATGTCGAAAAGATCTTCGGTGGTGAGGGAGTTGAAATCCGAACGGGCTGGATGCATGGCGGCGTATACGTGCCAATTTGCAGGAAGGGCACGTATCACTTTAAGATTCTTCTCGCGCTGCGTATATTTGTACGGGTTGATTGCAGCGACTTCGAGAATAATCTCGGCGAAGCGAATTTTCATTGCTTATATGGTTTCACCCGAAACCATCTTGAAGTCATCGAACTTGCTGCAAGCCATGGACAGCTTGTTCTCTTTCATCTCTTCTGAACCAAGGCTGATGGACCGGAGGGTGTCCCACATTTCTTTGGCGGTTTCAAGATTTCGGATCTTGGCCAGGTAGACGCCCTTCACGGTGCTGGAGATGAGTCCCTTTGCGTAATCATCGAGGCTGGCCTCCTTCCTTTCCTCGGTTATGTAGTCACGAGGATTTTTGAGGACTTTCTCGTATGTAGCCTCCCCGGGGGCTGTTCCATCCACAATAATCTTCGCTGCATAAATGGGGGAGGGGCCATTTTCGATAATATCCCACATAAGGACGTGATGTGCCTTGAGACACATCTTGATTCGGAAGCTCCAGTCTTCATAGCCTTGAATGGAGAAGTCTTCACATACCCTGAGAAGAGAAGCCTCCATAGCAAATAATATGATATGAATGAATGAAAAAGATTTTTCTAAAGGATCGGTTCAAAATGACCAAAAGTTTGATAAAGAACTTTTAGTATGCAAAGCAGCGGTCAAAAGAACCACTGCTCTGATACCACTTGTTGGTCCCGGGAAAGAGTAATTGGTGTATGGGGGGGGGGGGGGGGGGGAATACACCAATAACCAACCGTTTTTGACTTTTATAAAATCAGGTCGATCAAAGGTCGATTGTCAAGGTCGATCCTTATCAGAGACAGGTTGATCTATCAAGCTCGTTTGGGAACAAGCTTGATTTATCAAACTGTGCTTATGCGGAAGTTGGTGGAGGTTGATTTACTCTTTGAAAAATCTAAGGTCGATACTGAAATGCAGGTTGATGCTTGATATGCAGGTTGATGCTTGTCAGTTTGATAATAAAGTGAGAGCAATAAATAGAGAGAGGGAGAGAGAGAGAGACACCGCGATATAGCGTGGTTCGGAGAAACCCTCCTACGTCCACGTCAGGTCGACTCGACCTGAGAATCCCTTTACCTTTGGATTCAACCTCTCTCTTATTTATACTGACTGAGTATCAGTTCTAGATACACTCTAACCTGAATATATCTAGACACGAAGTTTTGGGTCGTGACCCTTACAACCTTTCGTACTAAAAAGTACAAACAACCTTTCGCTAATTACAGAGCTTGACTAAACTCTACAATGGCGAAGAACACAAACAAACTTTCTAACTTCGAACTAGTCGGAGAAGAAGCTGTTGAACCAACGACAAGCAACAGTGAACGCTTCGTCGTAGTGGCTTTTATCGGAATCGGAAACCTCTCTTCGTCAAGTGTTTGGGAAACTAATCGGATTTCGAACACTTGAATGGATATGAACTTGAGAGAGGTTTTGAGCAGAGATTTGGCGTTGATAGCTTGAGTTTCCCGTGCTTGAATCCGATAATGGCTGAAGTATTTATAGGCAGTTTTGAAAAACTAGCCGTTGGAGTCAGGCTGACATGGCACTAGCCGTTGGAGGCTGACTCACTTCTAGCCGTTGGGAAAGTTCGTCCTTGCTGGCACACGACGTGGCAAGAATCAGGTCGTATAGCTCCATGAAGGCGGGGCATCGACCTTGATATGATAATCCAGCACTTGAAATCTTCTAAGGCAATGCAGGCTGGAAGCTTGATAAGGAAGGTCGATAGACAGGCAGATATGTCAGCTCGATCCGAATGAGGCAGGTCGATCTATCAACCTTTTTCTTACAGGGTGGATCGAACTTGCATTTGAACATTAGAGAGCATCGACCTGCACTAACAGGTAGCAGGTCGATCTATCGGCCTTAACCCTAAACAAGTAAAATATGCCTAAGTGTGGTTTCGATAAACATCATCAAAATCAAACTGCAAGGGGTTCCCAACATAAGCTTTGCTTGATGTAGAATATCCTAAGAATATTCCTTCATCAGCTTTGCTTTCAAAGGCTTTCAACTGTGACTTCCCATTGTCATGGATGAAGACCCTACAACCAAAAATATGGAAATAAGATATGTTAGGAATTCTCCCTGTCCATATTTCATATGGTGTTTTGTCGTGCCATTTGCAGAGAAGCGTCCGGTTCTACGTGTAGCATGCCGTATTGGCAGCTTCAGCCCAATACTTCATTGGAAGCTTCGAGTCTGCAATCATGGTTCGAACGGCTTCTTTGATGATTCGATTCCTTCTTTCAGCAACTCCATACTGCTGAGGTGTGCGTGCTGAGGAAGTCTGATGTGCTATGCCATGCTCCGTGCAGTAAGCTTCAATGGTAGAGTTCAAGAACTCTGTGCCTTTGTCGGAGCGGATGGTCACAATCGCTTGATTCTTTTCCACAGCCAATCGCTTGAGCAGTTGTGGTAGCTTGGTCAGTGTCTCCTTCTTGCTGAAGAGAAATACAACCCAAGTGTAGCGAGAGAAATCGTCGACTACAACTAGAGTGTACTTCCTTCCATTTACACTAACTGGAGTGACTGGTCCAAACAGATCCATGTGAAGCAGCTCGAGCACTCACTTGGATGAAGCTTCTTCAAGACTGGCGAAGTGCTTCTTCGTCAGCTTCCCTCGTTGGCATGGTGAGCATGGATGGTCTTTAATAAAGACTTCATTTGGTATGCCTTGCACCAAGCCTTTACGAGCTAAGCGATTTATGATTTTGAAATTGAGATGATTCAAGCGTCGGTGCCATAGCCATCCTATTTCTGTAGCACTCCTAGCGACTAAGCACGTCTCCTCTTTGCAGCTGTCCCATTGTGCTATATAGACGTTCCTTTGTCTAATTCCAGTGAGCACGATCTGGGACGTGAGCTTGCTCTTCACAATGCACTTGTTGGAAATGAATTCCACCTTGTATCCCTTGTAACAGAATTGTGAAATGGATAGCAAGTTGTGCTTAAGTCCTTCCACGTAGGAGACTTCTTCAATCGTGAGCTTTCCAACTTTCAGTGCGCCGTACCCTTTGGTGCTTCCTCGAGAGTTATCACCAAAAGTAACGTGTGGACCCTTCTTCTCTATGTAGTCATGAAGTAGAGCTCTCATGCCAGTCATGTGTCTTGAACATCCACTGTCCAAGTACCAGATTTGTTGACCCTCACTTGGCATGAGATCCACGGCGCTCACCTGCAATTAGACAGATTTTGGTACCCAAATCAGTTTGGGTCCTTGCAGGTTAGTTCCCTTAGGTACCCACACTTGCTTCACTCTCTTTTGAGAGGTAGCTTGTGCTTTGGGTTTCTCGACCTTTGAAAACTGTGAGTACTGCCTTGAAGCAGCTTCACATGTGCAGCAGTGTGTGCAAGAGGGGTAGCGGCTCGCTTGAGACATACCTATGCTCTTACCCTTTTGCTTATATCCTGAAGCGGCTCGCTTCGGATTAGCTACAGGTTTAGAGACTGACTTAGGTTTTACAGTCTGTCGAAGCGGCTCGCTTGGTTTCCTCGAAGCGGTCCAACTAGGGTTTTGAACCCGACTCGCTTGAGTAATCTTGGAAGTTTGAAGCGGCCTTCTTGGTGCTTCAAGTTCTTCCCCCTCAACGTTAGTCCGGTTGGACCATCTCCAGTCCGGATAACGTGACACATAGACATTACTCCTTTTCTTGAAAGGGAGATCCTTTGTCTTTGGTGTCTTGGCTTGAGATTTAGAAGCTTCAACTGGTTTCCCTTTACCTTTGGATTGGTAAGACTTAGCATTGTGAGTGCTAGGGACAGTTGAACTTTGCTTGCCCTTAGTTTCTGCCCTTGAAGATATAGACATCTTCATTGGCTTCTTCATAGGGTTCTCAGCCACTTGGCCTTTATCCTTGTTGGTGGTCGCTTTGGATGCAGTGGGCATTCCCAAAGTGACTGATGGTGTCGTGTTTGAGGCACCAACAAAGACAGTAGGCTTGGAAGGTCCACCCTCATATCCGAGTCCTCCCTTTCTACCAAAAGATAGAAGCGAGCTCTCTAGTGCCTGCCTAGCGTAAGAAGCTTTGTTCAAGTTGGCAACTAGAGCGGATTGGGTTTCTTACCTTCCTTCCAAGCTTTGATGTCTAGCGAAGAGATCCTCGAACTTACTAATCATAGCCCTTAGGTTAAGTTTTACTTGGTCAAGCTCAGTGGCTAGCTTTCGGTTCTCCTTCTCGCTTTGAGACAAAGCTTGTTTCAACATTCCGTGGTCGCTTGACAGTTTGATGTGTTTGTCAAGCAACTCACTCCATGTTGAGGAATTGGCTTCCTCTTGGTGAGTGTGTGCGAGTGTAATTGAACTAGATGAGGGATAGATAAATACCTCTCCGGTCTCCTCGTCGGTGAGTGCCATGAGTCCAAGATCCTCTCCATCACTGGAGTTGGGATCTGTGAATGCATCGGAGTCGCTTGATGGATCTTCAGTTGAAGCGACTGGCACTTCACTCGCTACAAGCGCTCGCCTTGGAGCATCCCTCTTTGCTTTCAGTTCTTCTCGTTCTTTCACACTCAGCTTCGGGCAATCGGATTTGTAGTGGCCCATCTTGTGGCAGTGGTAGCATTCCACTTCCATCATGTCCCTTGAGATCGGCTTGGTCGTCTCTTCTCTCTTCCCTTTTCCTTCTCGAGCATCAGTGCTCCTTCCTTTGTACTGTTTGTAGAATCTTTTGTATTTGCCCACTCGAGAGTTCATTTTGTTGAAGTTCTTGGATAAGAACGCAACATGTTCTTCCAACTCTTCCCTCGTTATCTTGGCTAGCGAGTGATCGCTTGGCCCTTCTGCAGCTTTGAAAGCTACACCCTTTGACGTCGTGGGAGCTTCATCCTCTTCGTCGAGGTTCATACGATTCAAATCGAATTCGTGAGCTTTGAGTTCGGAGAACAGAATCTCCGGTGTGAGCTTCGATAGATCCTTGGTAGCTAGGTACAACTCCTTCATAGTCTGCCATTTCCTTGTGAGGGCACGAACAATCTTCAGATTCACTTCCTTGTCTGTGAGTTCCATCCCGAGTGAGTTGAGAGTTGCAGTGATGTTGGTAACTCTCAGCTCGAAGGCGTCGATGGATTCTCCTGGCTTCATTATCAAGCTTTCAAACTCCCGCATTTGTATGGCGAGCTTGTTTTCTTTGATTTTGTCTGTGCCTTGAGAAATGAGATCTAGGGTTTCCCACATTTCTTTCGCCGTTGCGCACATCCTTATCCGTGGTAGATAGGCGTCCGACACGGTGCTCTGCATTGTGTGGCGTGCGATCTTATCGAGGTTGGCGACTTTGTAGTCGTTGGCATTGTAGTCGTCCTTGTCCTTCTCCACGTAGGATTGTCGAACATAGGCAGCCCGACCTTTAGCAGCTGGGACATTCTCAGAGACAGCCTTCTTGATTTCGATCGGCCCATCTTCAATGACCTCCCACATCCGGTCATGGATGGAACACAGGAAGCTCTCAACACGAAAGCTCCGGATCTCATAGCCTTCAATGGAGAACTGTGGAAGACTAGAAGCATTGTATGTAGACATAGCAAACCGTCAGTAGTATATGCAGTATGCGTGGGTGAGGTTTTGATGCACTTAGGAAAATAGGATCCGGTTCAGTGAGACAACAGAAGCGAGTGGGGACTCGCTTCGGATATGCAAAGCAGAGGCTCGAAAGAGCCGCTGCTCTGATACCACTTGTTGGTCCCGGTTTGTTATAGGAAAAATACGTAGAGGGGGGGGGGGGGGTGAAAACGTATTTTGAAGTTTTTCAACTTCAAATCCTTAACTCAGAGTATGAAGTAAAGTGCTCTTTTGAAATACTAAGACCTAGCCGAGAGCTAGATCTAAAGTAATCACGATTCTCTTGGCCTAAGCTTAGAGCTTGATCAAGAGTGAGACTTTACTCTTAGTGCGGAATTTGGTGAGCTAATATTTTTTCTAAGTATTTAAAAATCCCAAGTTATGTTTGTTTAAGTGCAGATGCAATGGATAATCAAACACAATAAGAGTTTAGGGTTAGAGAGATACGACACGAGATTTATAGTGGTTCGGAGATAAAGCTCCTACGTCCACTTGTTGCACGAAGCAACTGTTCTCTTCACTCAAGAACTTGAAGGTTACGGGTCCTTCAAAAACCTAGTCGAGATCGAGCTTCGCTTGCTTGGATCTGACAGACGCTGGGTGATTCCGGGTTCACACCAAAAACCTAAACTGGACTGGAAGCTTCACTCGCTTCAGTCTGACGACAGGGAGATTGCGGGCTCTCCTTACAGCCTAGCTTCGATCGAGCTTCACACAAACGATGTAGGTGCAAGCTTGGATCTAGACTCTATGATCGAGGCTTCTACAATCGATGAGAGTAGGGCCTTGGATCAAAAACAACCTAACGAAGACGAACACAAAAACTTAGGGTTTTTGGTTTACGACGACACACTATGAAGAACTCTTTACAGTAGATGCAAAGATGGCTAGAGTTCTTCTTCTAAGCTTGGATAAGGAATGGGCTTAGACTCTAAGTGTGAAGGTTGTGAAGACGAGTTCCGATGAGACTGGAACTCGGAGAACACTTGGAAACAAAGACTCGAAGAATGCACTAAGGCTGGGAGTGTTTGTTTGCAGTAGGCGCTCGAATGCTCAGGAAGTGTTCTACTTCTCTTCGTCTTCATCCTTCACTATTTATAGGCGGAGGGATGCCGAGATCCGTTGCTTGGTTGGTGGCTATGTCCCTCCTCCTCTCGACAGTACTTGCACAGGCTGGCTGCTTTTCAGACGCGCAGTTTTGGCTCTTTGTCGAATTTGGCTAAGATCCAATTTTAACAGTAACTGGAGCGAGCCAGTACTGTTGCGGCGCCCTTGTCGGCCTGGCAGTCAACTCCGCTGCTCCTCTCCGCATTCGACAAGTGGAGATCTCATAATTAATGCGATCTTCAGTTTGACTGGAGTTCAAAATCGGAGCGGGAATTGGGCTGTCGCTTTCTGGTAGGTAGAGGCTCGCTTTGCTTTGAAGTTGTAGCATCCGCTTTAGTTGAGTCACTTCGTAGTCATTCTGTAGTGAGTCGCTTGGGAAGTAAAGTTCCCTAGTGACTGCCTTGAAAAATGCTGACCAGACTTGACTCGCTTTGACTTTACACTGTAGCGCTCGCTTCGCTTCGCTTTGGCAGACTCGCTTTGAATCTACTGTAGCGCTCGCTTCGCTACGCTATTCTTCGGCACGCTTCACATCAGCTCGCTAGACTTTGCTTCGCTTGGAAAACACACTCAATTGAGTGGCCTTCGCTTGAACTTTTTGAAGTCTATACTCTAAGCAAAATAAAGAGCCATCCTAACAGAGTAGGCTTGGAAAAATTTTCTAACCTATTATCTATATCAAAAGTGTGTCGCTTGGGAACAGAACGCTTTGGGGGTTTTGGGATCAAATCAAAACAATGAAGTGTCCCTTATAGGATCCCCCTTAACAAGTTGTTCTTAACAATTCCCAACAAGGACAAACCGCCTTGTAATGTCCCTTCTCTCCACAACGGAAACACTTCCCTTTAGGCTTCTTTATGCCACCCTGAGGTCCTCCCACTCTTTGATCTGCTCCCTTGTGAGCTTGGCCACCCTGTTTCTTCTTCTTCTTCTTAATTCTACCTTTTGGTTTAGAAGATGTAGAAGCAGTGGCTACATGCACCTGAGGTTCAACCCTAAGAACTTCCTCAGCCTGCACAAGCTCATTGAGCAATTCAGATAACGTGTACAACTTTTGATTCATGTTGTAATTCATCCGAAACTGATCAAAAGATCTAGGAAGGGACTCTATGATAATATCGACCTGGGTTTCCCCATCGATCTCAGCACCTAGGACCTCAAGGTCATTGAGATGACCAATCATCTTTAGAACATGTACCTTTACAGAATCACCATTTCCCATACGCATAGTCATGATAGCTCTCATAGCTTTCTGACGCGCTTGGCGACCATGGTGCCCAAACATTTCCATAAGGCTATAGATCATATCAGCTGCAGATCGGACATGTTGATGTTGATGCTGCAAAATGCTCGACATAGAAGCCAGTATATAGCATTTTGCCATCTCATCTGCCCTTTTCCAGCTTGTATAAGCCTCACGCTGTTCTGGCGTGGATTCATCAGTAGGTTCAGGGGGGCAAGCCTGAATGAGGACATATTTGTGTCCGTCAGCAGTAAGAACAATATCCAAGTTTCTTTTCCACTCAATATAATTGGAACCCTCAAGTTTGTTTTCTTTGAGAATCGTAGCAAGCGGATTAAGAGACATAGTGAAGCTGAAATAAATAAATAAACCATGCATTAACAGTCATATAAAATTTGAAGCAAAATATATTGTTAAACCTTGAAACAATATAAAAAGCATCCCCCAACACCTTAAGTTCTTATACATAAGCCACTACAGGTGGACAGTACATATAATCCCTTAAGTAGATTTTTACATCTTTAACTTATTATCCAATCAACCTTAGCCTTCTGATTGATAAAGTTAATAGTTGGTCCTCCTAGCCATGCAAAAATAATTAATCACCTTTCCTATAGGGAAATAATCAATTAATTCGCATCTAAGTATATACCATAATTTAATATTTCAAAAAATGATTTCTATAAAGAGTAACCCTACCAGAAGGAGAAGTTACCTAAATAAAACATTTTTCCAATATTATCAACTTGATTTAACCAATGAATTCTATAATCAGTGTCTCCTATAGGGAGGAAGACCCATGGTCAACACGAACACTTATTATTTCATTTTAAATCAAATTATCTTTATGAAGTCTAAACCAATGAAATCTATAACTAGCATCTCCTATAGGGAGGAAGACTCATCGTCAACGCGAATGCTAATTATTTCATCTTTTAAACCAATTATGGAGGCTAGATTATCATAATCTCTCGAATTAAATCGAATAATGATAATATTTTCACACTTAGTAATTTTTAATCAAGGTTTTTACCATTTTCAAGCATAGCATATAAATAATTATTGTGAATCATTAAACAACATGCTATCCACCACATCGAATAAAATAACCATGAAAAATAATAAAATATCCAATCATCATGGTCTTCATTTTTCTTCGAACGAGCTTGAAAAACTGGATTCTTCGAGTAATGGGCTGATCCTCACGAGAAAACGGGCCCAAGAATCGGCCCGTAGGGTTTCGGCCCGTTAGGGTTTGAAGAAACCCTAACTGCAAACCCTAGACACCAATACCACTGCTGTCGTCACCCTTCCGCCGCTGTCGCCGTGCCGCCGCCGCCTGGAGCTGGAGGGGACCTCGCCGGAGGTCTCCCACTGGACGCCGCCGCCGCCGATCGCCGGAAAGACGAAGGACAACAACAAACGTGCTGCTGCCGCCGCGGACAGCAGTTGCTGCTGCCGCCTTCCCTCCGCCTCCACGCCGTCGTTCTGTGCCCTGGAGTCGCCGGCGTTCAAGGAGAACGCCGGCCAGCAACCTCGCCGAAGGGCAGTCCGCCGCGAAGCTGCTAGGGTTCCGAGAAACCCTAGCTCGCGCTGCCTCCGGGCAGCAGCGTTTCCGCCGCCGCCGTCGTGCTTGGCCGCCGTTGCTCCCTCCTCCGACCTGTTCCCGTCGTCGAGGGGGTTGAGCGGTGTCTCCCGCCGGCGAATCCGAGCCGCAACAGCCGCGTAGGGTGAAACCCTAGCGCGTTGCGCCCGTTGCCGTCGAGCCGACGCCGCCGTCTCGATTTCCGACGAGATCTTCGTCTCCTCTCCTCCGTAGATCGATCGGTTACATAGATAGGAACTTTTACATCGAATTTACATTGAAAAACGAGAAATATAAAATCCTATTCTAACACGATCAACCCTCGTGTTTTACAAACGCGGCCACAAACAGACCGATTTTAATACAAAATTAAAACCAAAAACATTCATATTAACCATGACAATTGGATCTCTGCAAAACACAAAATTCGCATCCAAGAACACATAATATGAAATATATGATTTTAATTAATCAATCAACAGAGCAGAGTTGGCTCTGATACCAATTGTTGGATCCGTGAAGATCGCTCGGATGTTAATCAATTAAACAAAAATCATATCATGCAATTTCCTAGATCCTAAAGCGGAAACAGATCAAGATTGCATACCTTATCGGGCAGATCCAGCCGGTATAATGAGTTTTGGTGAAGAATTCCTGGCACTAGATCTCTGCACACGAGATCTAGCTCTTCTCGTAAACCTCGAGATCTTCTAGAGTATTCCCGAGCACAAAGAAGAATTCCGGATGGACGGAAATCTTTCTTCTTTCCCTCACAGTAAAACCCTAGCCGTCACTCTAAATCTTGTATGTAAACTTCTTAGACGGAATCCCTAATCACCATCTATATATATAGAGGCAGATTAGGGTTAGGGTTTCCCTTACTGGCCAGGCCTGCTTCTGTTGGGCTACACTAGGGATCTTAAGGAGGATATGGACTGGGCCTCCCAATATAATTAATAATCCAAGTATTCTCTGGGCCCGAATACTTTACTTAATTACATTAATATTATTTCACTCCACTAAAGAAATAATATTGCACTGTCGTCCATTTCCCAAATTATAACTTACCGGGCTCCTTTTTGAATTATATTATTTCCCGTGTTTAAGATATCGCATGTCCATTAATTAATTAAGCTACTGATAGTTTTATTAATTAATATCTCAACCGAGAGCAGTACCCGCTCGACCTTATTATTATATCGGAACTTAATCCACCTGCAGGGTGGTTTAATATAATAATCTTTGGAGCGCCTCAAGGGGACATCATCAACTCGGATTCCGCCTAGACATGATTTCTAGCTATAATATTAATTATCATATTTATAATATTATTACCCAAGATATCGAGATACTTTGAGTTGCAATAACTCTCACTCATTGATAAATCAAAGTAATAATTATCATAAATACATAATTCAATATTATACAACTAGAATTAAGAAATAATAATCGTCCGAGATCTTAGATCCTTTATTAAATCAGTATAAAAGGATTTATCTCACCGCGATCCTGTTCAATGCAACTGGATGCATTAGTATAAGCTAATAGCCAAGATCAGCTAATATCAAGCATTATACTACAACCTTAACAAGTAATTTGTCCATGATTACTTAGGTTGTGAACACCATTTAAGTATATAAGAAAGCGATAATATGATCTTCCGTGTGACTACCCACACCATATTATCTATAATATATACTACAGGACGTTTATTTGTGATAGGGATTAATATCAGCCATACTCCCTAGGTAACCCAAGTTAATGGGGAGTATACTTTCCGTAAACCTTAGGCTACAGTGCCTAGGGAAAGTGATGTGTCAGATGTCACAAAAGAGGCGAGAACCCTACCTCTACGAAAGGAATAATAAATAAGGAGCAGAACTAACACCAACAACGCCATTAACGAAGATAAGTATTACTTTTAGATGATAATCGATAGAGGCTGTTCTGCATAACAGCCTAATGACAAGGAGATTTCATGGGCACCGGGCGATCAATACAACTAAGAATCGTATGCCGGGTGAGAAGCTGTGAGGTTCTAACTTCCCCCATAAGCCATGCGGGGTCCGTAGGCATCTGCAAAGATAGAAGGATCTGACCAGATCCCATAAGTGTTTAGTAGAAGCTTGAGGTTCGGCACAGCATACGGTCCGCGTGACTCTACGTACTATAGAGTGAGGACCACTGCATTCATGATAGAGGATACTTTGTTCCTGTTGGAATTCCTTTTCTGTCCTTCCTTCACACGAATTATCACTTTTCACCCTCCCCACGCCTATGAATACTAAGTGGACGCACACTTCACATCATCATTCTCTACGTACAACACGCTCCTTAGCGTACTGTTCCATTCAATCCCATACTCCCTCTTACGAGCTCCTCCAAGCTCAAGCAGTCAAGGCGTTCAAAGCCTTCTCCCAGGAAGCTCTAGCTTCCCCTCACCTCCATCCATTCCTCCTGAAACCGGGGAATCTCTCTCTTATACCTCATCCCAGGTGTAAGGTAAAACCCTCATTACCGAAAGGGAGTGAGGTTCGACGGAGCTCTGTTCTCCTTGTTTCTCTCCCTTTTTCCTGTCTCATTTCTTCATTATCTGCTTATATGAGTGCGAAACTCCATGAATCTTGCTAGTTTATGGCTAAACATGCCCTTTACGCCCTATTTATAGCTCAACTATCATTCACCATGACTGCATACATCTTGCCCTGTACAAAATGCTTGGCTATGGCTTTTCCATACGCATGAATCTCTCGCTCTTTACTGCTTTAACACTTTATCTATGAATGCTCTTTACAAAACATGATGAACAATATCCTAAATTGTTGTGGATCTCTAACCCGGATCTATCAACTGGCGCCGTCTGTGGGAAACCTTGAGTTGAGATGTCGATTTCCCCTGTTTTTTATGCAAAATCCCAGCTCATTGTTATAATGTTGTTTGCGATTTCCCTTTATTCTGTCCCTATGTGGAGAATATGAGAAAATCTGATGTTACATTGATTGGGAAGGCCTTGTTTGTGGTCTAATTAGCGGAAACCTAGATGGGTATGCTGTTGTTTGATATTTGCTAAGCTCTCCACGATTTTGAGCTGTTGAGAGTGGTGTGATTCTAGGATTACGCTTCCTCTGAAACGGAAATTGTGATAAACATTTTGATTGAAAGGAAACTTGTGTTTGGAAGATTGATTTTCTCTCCTTGAATGTGAATTAAGAATTGATATCTGTAAGTACTGTGAAAACCCATGGGTTCAAAGGGCTAATCCCCTGTTTATCTTCGAAGTTTTAGTTGATTCTGATGATATGCACATAAACTTGTCCTGTCATTTACTCTGCCGCGATGATCACCTAGAATGGTGGCTATCTAATCAAGGGAATGTGTATTGAATGCGAGATTTATATTATTCCTGGAAAATTTTAGTATGTATACCATGAATTTGTTTTAGCTACATTGCTTGTAATACATGAATCCAGTGATTAGAAACAATCTCAAGGCCACATCTCTTTCATGACATGAATTGTGATGGCTAATCTGTTGTTGTTTTGTCAAAAACGTAAGGTTGTGAGGGATCCGGAGGAAAGCCGGGTCACAAACTGCAGCAATCTCAAAACACATTTGATTCACCTTGTCTACTTGATGAGCATACAATTCTGTCTATTATCTGCTCAATATGAAATCCATCTATGAGTTGCAAAGGATTGGTGATTACAGAATAAGCATCACTACTAAAACTAGTCGAATGCCCCTGAATCGCCATGGCTTCAAAACCCATGAAATAATAAAAACACTAAAAAATCGAGAGCCGAAAGATGCCGAGGTTACCCCATTCACTTTGATGAAGGGAGCCCCCATCTGAAAGCAGAGCCTCCTCCTAGAAGCCCTGTATAACAGGCAACTCCCTCGTAAGCCCCGAATAACGGCAGAACCTCCTCTCAGAAGCCCTATCTAACAGGCAACTCTCTCGTAAGCCCCGTATAATGGGCAGAACCCTCTCTCTGAAGCCCTTTCCAACAGGCAACTCTCTCATAAGCCCCGTATAACGGGCATAACCTTCTTAAAAAGCCCTGTTTAACAGGCAATATCATCGTAAGCCCCATATAATGGGCAGAACACTTTATAAGCCCTATTTAATAGGCAACCCTCTCACGAAGCCCTATCTAATAGGCACCTCTTTTGTAAGCCCCATTCAATGGGCAGAACCTTCTACAAAGCCCTATCTAATAGGCAACTCCTGCGTAAGTCCCATGCAATGGGCAGAACTTTTCCTAAGCCCTACTCAGTAGGCAACATCCTCGTAAGCTTCATATGATAGACAAAATTCCTTATAAGTCTCATTAAATGGGCGGTGCACCCCTAAGCCTTGCTCTAAAGGCGACATTTTTGAACCTCTGTTTTATAGACAATACCTTTATGAACCTCTAAGGAGGATATTACTTTCATAAGCCCAATCCGATGAGTAGCGCCTCTGTAAGCTTTACAAAATAGACCAAGTTCTCGTAAGCTCGGTTCGATAAATAATGCTCTCAGAAATCCCGCATAAGGGATATCACTCTCATAATCCTTGGCTAACAGGGAATATCTCACAAGAAAGTCCTATAAAATAGGTGCTAATTATAAGAAGGGCCTATATGGCCGAGGCATATCGTATTAAGCTTAATAAAATAAGATGCCACACAAATTCTTAATAACCTCTTCTTCTGATCAGACCCCTTCCAGAGGCCTCATAAAGAAAGCCTTAGGAAAACAAACAACCTAACAAAATAGGTGTCGTAAAAGACAGAGGTCACCGACCTCAACTTCATTCCGGCAAAAGCCATCCTGGAAAAGCCCTATATTAAGTAAACCACACTTGTTAAAGCCACCTTAAATGGTTGGCGGTTATAAAAGGATCTGCTAAATTGGCAGTATATTACAACTAAATCCCACATGATCAGATGCCTCATGTCAAGAGGAGGAAACTGTGTCAAAACCCTTTATCATAATCAAATTCCTATCTTTAAATCGTTACTTACCTTCATCATATACTGCCAGGGGCCACCCCCTTTAAGAGTCTTATAACAAATAAGCTATACTCGTTGAAGCCACCCTAAATAATGCTCAAACGCAGAAAGCTTGCTGATAACAAGTTACGTATATTTCAAGTCTCTTTCAAAGAGCATCTGGAATTAGTCCTTTACACGTCCTCAAATCTTTGCAGATTCTTATAAGAATGAATGCCGCATCAGATGCTGCTTCCAAGGAGGCTGGTCAAGCCACTGGGAATCCAGAAGATTCTGTAATTGGAAACAAAGGAACAGGCACTATGCTGACAGAGGCTAGTGTCAACATGGAGGCTCAGTTTTCTCCAGCTATGCTTCAGCAAATGAAAGCCCTTATCGAAGGGGTAGTAGAGGGGGCTGTTGAAAAAAGACTTCACACCTTAGGAGCAAATCCTCAGAACACAGATCCCTTGGGCGAGACCCAGGAAGGAGGGGGAAGTAAGAGCACTCCCGCAATGCATAAACAGAAGCCTATGCATCAAGGCATAACTCAAGAGCTAGTCTCAAGGCTACCTCCGACAGTGGCCGAAGAGGAAGAGGGATTTTCTACTGGGAATCCCCAGATGAGGAAGGTCCTGAAGAACTTGAAGGAAATCTCAATGAGAACACTGAAAATGCATGGGCCAAGAAGTATGCCCAACAGCAAGAGCAGATGAAACTCTTAGCAAAAGAAGTCAAAAAACTGAAGGAACAAAAGCAGGCCGTGGAAAGGGCCTCAAAAGAAATGGAGACAAGTGAAAAAGAATTCCGTAACCCAAAGGAAGGAAAAAATCCAAAACCTTCCTCAAACAATAGGAATGGAGGGGACAAATCAGAGCTATTTCCCCTATATATTGACGAGAACAGCCCGTTCTCAGTGGACATCCAAACTGATCCTGTTCCAAGCAGTTTCAAAACAATCTCTTGCGAGTATCAAGGGAAAGGAGACCCTGAAGAGCACTTGATGAAGTTCAAAAGCTTATGTCTCCTTCATCAGAACTTAGAAGGGGTTAAGTGCAGGGTATTCCTTACAACCCTGTCAGGAACTGCTCAACACTGGTTCAAGCAGTTGCCAAAGGCCTCCATACATTCCTTCATGGATCTGAAAGAGGTTTTTCTACAGCAATTTGTCAGTGCTAAAAGGACTACTCGGAACTCCTTGCATCTGACGACCATAAAGCAGGGTGCCAACGAAAGTCTGAGAGACTACATGACACGCTTCAACGAGGCCGTCCTGGAAATCCCAGGAGTAGAGCCGAAATTAAAGGTGCATGCCTGCGTAGACGGTCTGAAGCCAGGGCAGTTCTTTGCTTCCCTCATCAAAAAAGAAGCTACTTCTTTTGAAGAATTACTGACGAGAGTCCAAAAGTACATCCATATGGAGGAAGCTCTGAGCAGCAAAAGGGCTGAGTTGGCCTCTCAAAAAGAAAAGAAACCGGAGGAAAGAAAAAGACCAGCTCCAGATGCCAAGAAAACTGATAAGAATGAAAGATTTCTAAGATCTTTTACTCCACTAATCAAGCAACCGGTTGATCTGCTCGAAGTGGTCCTGAGAAAACCTGGGGTTCAGATCCCCACCGGGCATAGACAGCCACCAAGAAATCCACCTTCTGAAAGATTCTGTAAGTTCCACAATGACTTTGGTCACATGACCAACGATTGTAGGAATCTAAGAATTGCCATCGAAAAGTTAATCCAGGAAGGAGAACTCTTGGAATACGTCAAAAGAGAGACAGAACAAAACAAGAAACGCAAAGAAGCTCCTGAAAAAGCAACTGATGCTAGCCAAGGGTCCGAGCCCAAAGGTGTTATTAAAATGATATATGGAGGACCAACCATGGGAGTCTCCAACAGAAGCAGAAAAGCATCTGCCAGAGAATTGTATATGCATGAAAGGCATGGGGTCTGGAAGGTTAAAGCAGGCTTACCCCCACCAGAAATCTCATTCGGACCAGAGGATAACCGGAAAGTGGTTCACCCGCATGATGATGCGTTAGTCATCACAGTGGAAATAGAGAGATATCAGGTCCAAAGAGTCTTTGTGGACACGGGAGCTGCAGTCAATGTTATATTTGAAAGTTGTTTCAACCAAATGAGCCTCCAGAAGCCATTGAGTGGAGTAGCTACAACACTACACGGTTTCTCAGGAGATCTGGTGATGTCACTGGGATCAATTGATTTAATGCTCACCCTGGGTGAAGGGCCTACACGAGTATCAAAACCAGCCACCTTCCTGGTGGTGCGACAACCATCTTCCTATAACATCATTCTAGGAAGAACTGCATTGAATCCGTTCCAAGCGGTGGTTTCCACTTACTATCTGATGATGAAAATTCCCTTGGGAAATCAGGTAGGGCAAATATCGGGAGATCAAGAGGTCTCGCGAAAAGGCTATGTCCAATCGGTGCAAGCAGGAGAGGCCAGGAAAGGCCGATGGCAGAACCTACCACCGAAGGGGATGAGATGAAACTCGAGGGGAAAAGACTTAAAACCCCAACTTCAACAGGAGAAGGTCAGAACCTTTCCGCTTCAATGGAACACTTGCTAATCACCAACAACAACCCTCCTGGGGAGCTGATGATATCCCAGGACCCAGCCAAACAACTGCTTCAACAGATAAATGAAAGTAAAGGGCCTGAAGCTGAAGCTACAGGCAGATGCCACGCCCCAATTGTGAAAGGGCAGTGGGAAGCTTTGATAACCCAGGCAAGGGCGAAAGTCAAAAGTGCAAAGGAAATGCTGGACCAAGAAGATGTCGAGGAGACAACAGGCAAAGGAAAAGTTATCACCCTCGAAACATGCAGGGAAAATTGAGAATTACTCTCAAGAAGAAAGTATGACGGGCTATGACCCCCTATTCATTTTGAAAAACTCTTATTCCATGATTAACTGATGTATGAAACATTGGATCATACCTCTTTATCTTTAAAGTAGTTATATCTCGTAGGTGTTTAGCCCTCAAATGAGGTATAATTCCTTCAGTCCCTTACACCTCACTTGGGGGGGGAGTAGGGGATACCCATATACCCATATCCCATTAGCTTAAAATGCTATCTCAAAATGCTGCCATTATCTTAGAATGCTATTTTACACTAAGATGTTATCCTACTATTTTGTCCCACCACCCTAAAAATACTAGGAAAATCTCTACCTCACCATCTTAGAATACTTCAGCAGGTAGAAACAGGGTAAAATGTCAAGCCCCTGTAAATACAAGAATAAAAGAGAAAACATTCTAAGTTGAATAAGCAATAACAGAAACATGTTATAAACAGGGCCTCGAAAAAACATCTGGCCTAAATCAAAAAATAACGATTGTTTGTGCCCCAATAGCATGATTCCAGGGTCATGAATAAGCACCCCACCACAAAATACCCCAAAAATGTAAATTGTTCAACGAACATCTTATCCAAAGCAACAGAATTAAGGAGATGGCTTGGAATAAAAGCTAAATCCTCAGAGCTCGATGAATGAGAAGAAGACCCTTCTTCGACAGCAGCCAAAGTAGAAGAAATAGAGGGACCACCCTTGAGTGGGGCGGCAGAAATCTGCAGAGCGTTTTCCTCATTTGAACCATCCTTCACCTCTTCAGGAGCGGGTAATAAGGAAGCACCTCCCTCGCTAGTAGATGGGCTTGAAGCTTTTCCTTCTCAGTTCCTAATAAAGGAGAAAATTTTCATGATAAGCGAATAAACTCTAAAAAACAAAACGAACAATAGAAAACAAAACGATACCTGGTCAAAAACCTTCCGAATAGACCTCATAACCATGGTGTTATGAGGAAAGAGAGGAAACAAAGGCGCCTCCCAAGAGGGGAGATCCCTTGTGGCCCTGGCAGGTTGGTGAAGGATCTGAGCTGCCTCTTTCAGCGCAGGCATATACCATGGCTCTGTAGAGGAAAGGGAGCGATCCCTTCGGAGGGACTCAGGATCTGTGTCGAACATCCTTACTATGGATTTGGCATTGACAGTGGCCGCGCGCTCCGGGACACCCAATTGTTGACAACACTCAAGGATAGCGGAGGCTGTCCACGCAGTGAGAGGCTCAAACAAACGCAACCAAAAATCGTGAGAATGAAGATAAGCTTCAGGCAAACGCTTGACCAGGGAATCCAGGAAAGCCTGACCGTAAGGAGTCATCAACAAGTTAGACCTGCAGTCTTTGACTCCAGAAGAAACACCTTGGCACATCCCTTCTCTCCGCCCTTGAGTAAATGAGGAAGCTCGGGCTTGTCCCAGCTCCCGTTCGTAGCCGAGTGTCAGCTGCGCTATTTCTGCTACTTGAATCTCCATTAGCTACTCTACCCTCTCAGACGAGGCCTTCAAAGCTCTCTCGAGTTCCTTTATCCGCTCAGAGAGAGAAAGTGTGTGCTCCTCTCTAGCTAGCAGGAACCCACGAAGTTGGTGGACTTCCGCTTGGAGTTGATCTCTGCTCTTCTCAGATTGAGAAAGATTCTCCCGCAATTGCTCAAGGCTTAACTCTTGAGCGGAGGGAGAACTCTCCGATACCTTCCCCTTTTTCCTAGCCAAGGGGGAGGAAGACTCACTTTTCCTCTTGGGGAAAGAAGAATAAGAGGATAAAGAGACAGGAACGGAAACACCAGCACCCTCATCAGTGAAAATAGGAGAAGATGAAGCCGATTGACTAGGGGCAACCAGGTGAAGGAAGTAAGGCTTCATTCGAGGCTTACCAATTTCCACCTCTCGGGGACTCTCTCGAGAAGGGTCACCACCCCCAGGAACCATAGGCTCTTGGGTAGAGGTATTACCCATGGATAAAGTGGGAGAAGAGCCACCAGATCTCATCTGCTCCATCATTTGTAATAGCTTTTCTCGAGCTTTTGGCCCTATGCCTAGTTTGGAGGAATCCATAACTGCAAAGCAGAGGTAATCACCAAGGAATAATGATAGATGGCAGAGTTGCGAATAATGGAAATAAATCCAAACTCTACAAATCTTAATAACTGAGTAATAGCTCTAAGAATAAAGTATTAGTCACGTTCACACTGTAGTCAGTCTCGCCATCCAGAAAAATTGGGGCGAGCAATGTTCCCTCAAAATAAGAACAGGGGAAATAGTAAAGGTTACTTTAATCTCAAGAAATTCAAAAGAAGGCCTATGCACAAGTGTAGGAAAGTAAAATAGTAATGGAATACCTGAGAAAGGACGAAAGGAAAGGTAATCGCCGGGAGTGGCAGACGATTCGCAATATCGCTCTTTCCTTTCTGGAGCACAATGCAGAGAGAAGGATGAGGAAGTTGAGAAGAAAGAGAGGAGTGGTCTCCTACTTATCGCCCCACGACGTTTCAGAAAAAGGGGATTGCCTTTTCACCTGCAAACAAAACAAAATAATAATAATGCCTATTTTAAATAGCCCTGTACTCTTTTCCCCTAAGGGAAGAAGTAATGATGAGTAGGGGAAACAAGTTCAACTCTATCCTTGGGAGGATAACCGGCGTTACGATTTCCCACGCCATCAGACATCTGCAAAAAAAAAAAAAAAAAAAAAAAAAAAAAAAAGGAGGGAAAGAAGAAGCAATAGCCGAAGAAAAATTCATTTTCCCGCCAAAATGCCCGTCAGAAGCCCTCACACTGGTGCATCTGGACTTGGGGGGGGGGGGGGGGGGGGGGGGGGGGAGTAGCTGATAGGGATTAATATCAGCCATACTCCCTAGGTAACCCAAGTTAATGGGGAGTATACTTTCCCTAAACCTTAGGCTACAGTGCCTAGGGAAAGTGATGTGTCAGATGTCACAAAAGAGGTGAGAACCCTACCTCTACGAAAGGAATAATAAATAAGAAGCAGAACTAACACCAACAAAGCCATTAACGAAGATAAGTATTACTTTTAGGTGACAATCGATAGAGGCTGTTCTGCATAACAGCCTAATGACAAGGAGATTTCATGGGCACCGGGCGATCAATACAACTAAGAATCGTATGCCGGGTGAGAAGCTGTGAGGTTCTAACTTCCCCCATAAGCCATGCGGGGTCCGCAGGCATCTGCAAAGATAGAAGGATCTGACTAGATCCCATAAGTGTTTAGTAGAAGCTTGAGGTTCTGCACAGCATACGGTCCGCGTGACTCTACGTACTATAGAGTGAGGACCACTGCATTCATGACAAAGGATACTTTGTTCCTGTTGGAATTCCTTTTCAGTCCTTCCTTCACACGAATGATCACTTTTCACCCTCCCCACGCCTATAAATACTAAGAGGACGCACACTTCACATCATCATTCTCTACGAACAACACGCTCCTTAGCGTACTGTTCCATTCAATCCCATACTCCCTCTTACGAGCTCCTCCAAGCTCAAGCAGTCAAGGCGTTCAAAGCCTTCTCCCAGGAAGCTCTAGCTTCCCCTCACTTCCATCCATTCCTCCTAAAACCGGGGAATCTCTCTCTTATACCTCATCCCAGGTTTAAGGTAAAACCCTCATGGCCGAAAGGGAGTGAGGTTCGACGGAGCTCCGTTCTCCTTGTTTCTCTCCCCTTTTCCTATCTCATTTCTTCATTATCTGCTTATATGAGTGCGAAACTCCATGAATCTTGCTAGTTTATGGCTAAACATGCCCTTTACGCCCTATTTATAGCTCAACTATCATTCACCATGGCTGCATACATCTTGCCCTGTACAAAATGCTTGGCTATGGCTTTTCCATACGCATGAATCTCTCACTCTTTACTGCTTTAACACTTTATCTATAAATGCTCTTTACAAAACATGATGAACAATATCCTAAATTGTTGTGGATCTCTAACCCGGATCTATCAATTTGCATAACCATAACACGAATAAATATGAAAAACATATGACTCCATTTATTTCATAAAATAGGAAGAAGTAGTATACAACTAAGCATAAAAAGTAAGCTTTTCAGTATATAATCCCGACACAAATGACCTCAAATTCGATGCGCTCTTCATGAATACCCTCTAATTCAATACAATATATCAATCGGTTGAAGTACGTACAAGAATCATTGAGTATTAAGTCAGTTATAGTGGTTTTCTTCTCGATTAAGCAAAAGAGACTTCAATCGAGGTTATGAGCTCAAATGCTTTTGAAATCAACGAGTAAGCTTCAATTTCATGTTCTAATATAAGAAATGAAGTAATCGAGCATGATACAGGCTTGGAAAGCACGGTATGAACTACCAAAATGGAAGAACGTAAGGTAATCGGTCAACCGAAGCTATCTTGAGCTTCCAGAGTCAACAAATGGTCGAACGACCTCGAATTCGATGTGCTTTTCAGAAATAACCTCTAATTCAATACAATGTATCAATCGATTGAAGTACGTACGAGAATCATTGAGTTTTAAGTCAGTTATAGTGGTTTTCTTCTCGATTAAGCAAAAGAGACTTCAATCAAGGTTATGAGCTCAAATGCTTTTGAAATCAACGAGTAAGCTACAATTTCATGTTCTAATATAAGAGATGAAGTAATCTAGCATGATAAAGGCTTGGAAAGCACGGTCTGAACTACCAAAATCGAAGAATGTAAGGTAATCGGTCAACCGAAGCTATCTTGAGCTTCCGGAGTCAACAGATAGTCGACCAACCTCGAATTCGATGCGCTCTTTATGAATAACCTTTAATTCAATACAATATATCAATCGGTTGAAGTACGTAAGAGAATCATTGAGTTTAAAGTCAGTTATAGTGGTTTTCTTCTCGATTATGCCAAAGAGACTTCAATCAAGGTTATGAGCTCAAATGCTTTTGAAATCAATGAGTAAGCTTCAATTTCATGTTCTAATATAAAAAAATGAAGTAATCGAGCATGATAATTGCTTGGAAAACATGGTTTGAACTACCAAAATTGAAGAACGTAAGGTAATCGGTCAACAGAAGCAATATTGATCTTCCGTAGTCAACAGATGGTCGAACGACCTCGAATTCGATGCGCTCTTCATGAATAACCTCTAATTCAATACAATGTATCAATCGGTTGAAGTACGTACGAGAATCATTGAGTTTTAAGTCAGTTATAGTGGTTTTCTTCTCGATTAAGCAAAAGAGACTTCAATCGAGGTTATGAGTTCAAATGCTTTTGAAATCAACGAGTAAGCTTCAATTTCATGTTCTAATATAAGAAATGAAGTAATCTAGCATAATAAAGGCTTGGAATGCACTTTCTGAACTACCAAAATCGAAGAACGTAAAGTAATCGGTCAACCGAAGCTATCTTGAGCTTCCGGAGTCAACAGATGGTCGACCGACCTCGAATTCGTTGCGCTTTTCATGAATAACCTCTTATTCAATACAATATATCAATCGGTTGAAGTACGTTAGTGAATCATTGAGTTTTAAGTTAGTTATAGTGGTTTTCTTCTCGATTAAGCAAAAGAGACTTCAATCGAGGTTATGAGCTCAAATGCTTTTGAAATCAACGAGTAAGCTTCAATTTCATGTTCTAATATAAGAAATGAAGTAATCGAGCACGATAATTGCTTGGAAAGCACGATTTGAACTGCCAAAATCGAAGAACTTAAGGTAATCGGTCAACCAAAGCTATCTTGAGCTTCCGGAGTCAACAGATGGTCAAACAACCTCAAGTTCGATGCTTTCTTCATGAATACCCTCTAATTCAATACAATATATAAATCGGTTGAAGTACGTACAAGAATCATTGAGTATTAAGTCAGTTATAGTGGTTTCTTCTCGATTAAGCAAAAGAGACTTCAATCGAGGTTATGAGCTCAAATGCTTTTGAAATCAACGAGTAAGCTTCCATTTCATGTTATAATATGAAATGAAGTAATCGAGCATGATAAAGGCTTGGAAAGCACGGTATGAACTTCCAAAATCGAAGAACATAAGGTAATCGGTCAACCGAAGCTATATTGAGCTTCCAGAGTCAACAGATGGTCGACCGACCTCGAATTCGATGTGCTTTTCATGAATAACCTCTAATTCAATACAATGTATCAATCGATTGAAGTACGTACGAGAATCATTGAGTTTTAAGTCAGTTATAGTGGTTTTCTTCTCGATTAAGCAAAAGAGACTTCAATCGAGGTTATGAGCTCAAATGCTTTTGAAATCAACGAGTAAGCTTCAATTTCATGTTCTAATATAAGAAATGAAGTAATCGAGCATGATAAAGGCTTGGAAAGCACGGTATGAACTACCAAAATCGAAGAACATAAGGTAATCGGTCAACCGAAGCTATATTGAGCTTCCAGAGTCAACAGATGGTTGAACGACCTCAAATTCGATGTGCTTTTCATGAATAACCTCTAATTCAATACAATGTATCAATCGATTGAAGTACGTACGAGAATCATTGAGTTTTAAGTCAGTTATAGTGGTTTTCTTCTCGATTAAGCAAAAGAGACTTCAATCAAGGTTATGAGCTCAAATGCTTTTGAAATCAACGAGTAAGCTTCAATTTCATGTTCTAATATAAAAAAATGAAGTAATCGAGCATGATAATTGCTTGGAAAACATGGTTTGAACTACCAAAATTGAAGAACGTAAGGTAATCGGTCAACAGAAGCAATATTGATCTTCCGTAGTCAACAGATGGTCGAACGACCTCGAATTCGATGCGCTCTTCATGAATAACCTCTAATTCAATACAATGTATCAATCGGTTGAAGTACGTACGAGAATCATTGAGTTTTAAGTCAGTTATAGTTGTTTTCTTCTCGATTAAGCAAAAGAGACTTCAATCGAGGTTATGAGTTCAAATGCTTTTGAAATCAACGAGTAAGCTTCAATTTCATGTTCTAATATAAGAAATGAAGTAATCTAGCATAATAAAGGCTTGGAATGCACTTTCTGAACTACCAAAATCGAAGAACGTAAAGTAATCGGTCAACCGAAGCTATCTTGAGCTTCCGGAGTCAACAGATGGTCGACCGACCTCGAATTCGTTGCGCTTTTCATGAATAACCTCTTATTCAATACAATATATCAATCGGTTGAAGTACGTTAGTGAATCATTGAGTTTTAAGTCAGTTATAGTGGTTTTCTTCTCGATTAAGCAAAAGAGACTTCAATCGAGGTTATGAGCTCAAATGCTTTTGAAATCAACGAGTAAGCTTCAATTTCATGTTCTAATATAAGAAATGAAGTAATCGAGCACGATAATTGCTTGGAAAGCACGATTTGAACTGCCAAAATCGAAGAACTTAAGGTAATCGGTCAACCAAAGCTATCTTGAGCTTCCGGAGTCAACAGATGGTCAAACAACCTCAAGTTCGATGCTTTCTTCATGAATACCCTCTAATTCAATACAATATATAAATCGGTTGAAGTACGTACAAGAATCATTGAGTATTAAGTCAGTTATAGTGGTTTTCTTCTCGATTAAGCAAAAGAGACTTCAATCGAGGTTATGAGCTCAAATGCTTTTGAAATCAACGAGTAAGCTTCAATTTCATGTTCTAATATAAGAAATGAAGTAATCGAGCACGATAATTGCTTGGAAAGCACGATTTGAACTGCCAAAATCGAAGAACTTAAGGTAATCGGTCAACCAAAGCTATCTTGAGCTTCCGGAGTCAACAGATGGTCAAACAACCTCAAGTTCGATGCTTTCTTCATGAATACCCTCTAATTCAATACAATATATAAATCGGTTGAAGTACGTACAAGAATCATTGAGTATTAAGTCAGTTATAGTGGTTTCTTCTCGATTAAGCAAAAGAGACTTCAATCGAGGTTATGAGCTCAAATGCTTTTGAAATCAACGAGTAAGCTTCCATTTCATGTTATAATATGAAATGAAGTAATCGAGCATGATAAAGGCTTGGAAAGCACGGTATGAACTTCCAAAATCGAATAACATAAGGTAATCGGTCAACCGAAGCTATATTGAGCTTCCAGAGTCAACAGATGGTCGACCGACCTCGAATTCGATGTGCTTTTCATGAATAACCTCTAATTCAATACAATGTATCAATCGATTGAAGTACGTACGAGAATCATTGAGTTTTAAGTCAGTTATAGTGGTTTTCTTCTCGATTAAGCAAAAGAGACTTCAATCGAGGTTATGAGCTCAAATGCTTTTGAAATCAACGAGTAAGCTTCAATTTCATGTTCTAATATAAGAAATGAAGTAATCGAGCATGATAAAGGCTTGGAAAGCACGGTATGAACTACCAAAATCGAAGAACATAAGGTAATCGGTCAACCGAAGCTATATTGAGCTTCCAGAGTCAACAGATGGTTGAACGACCTCAAATTCGATGTGCTTTTCATGAATAACCTCTAATTCAATACAATGTATCAATCGATTGAAGTACGTACGAGAATCATTGAGTTTTAAGTCAGTTATAGTGGTTTTCTTCTCGATTAAGCAAAAGAGACTTCAATCAAGGTTATGAGCTCAAATGCTTTTGAAATCAACGAGTAAGCTTCAATTTCATGTTCTAATATAACAAATGAAATAATCGAGCATGATAATTGCTTGGAAAGCACGGTTTGAACTACCAAAATCGAAGAACGTAAGGTAATCGGTCAACCGAAGCTATCTTGAGCTTCCGGAGTCAACAGATGGTTGAACGACCTCGAATTCGATGCGCTCTTCATGAATAATCTCTAATTCATTACAATGTATCAATCGGTTGAAGTACGTACGAGAATCATTTAGTTTTAAGTCAGTTATAGTGGTTTTCTTCTCGATGAAGCAAAAGAGACTTCAATCGAGGTTATGGGCTCAAATGCTTTTGAAATCAATGAGTAAGCTTCAATTTCATGTTCTAATATAAGAAATGAAGTAATCTAGCATGAAAAAGGCTTGGAAAGCACGGTTTGAACTACCAAAATTGAAGAACGTAAGGTAATCGGTGAAACGAAGCTATCTTGAGCTTCTGAAGTCAATAGATGGTCAAACGACCAAAAATTCGATGCGCTCTTCATGAATACCCTCTAATTCAATACAATATATCAATCGGTTGAAGTACGTACGAGAATCATTGAGTTTTAAGTCAGTTATAGTGGTTTTCTTCTCGATTAAGCAAAAGAGACTTCAATCATGGTTATGAGCTCAAATGCTTTTGAAATCAACGAGTAAGCTTCAATTTCATGTTCTAATATAACAAATGAAGTAATCGAGCTTGATAATTGCTTGGAAAGGACGGTTTGAACTACTAAAATCGAAGAACGTAAGGTAATCGGTCAACCGAAGCTATCTTGAGCTTCCAGAGTCAACAGATGGTCGAACGACCTTGAATTCGAGGTGCACTTCATGAATAACCTCTAATTCAATACAATGTATCAATCGATTGATGTACGTATGAGAATCAATGTGATTTTAAGTCAGTTATAGTGGTTTTCTTCTCGATTAAGCAAAAGAGACTTCAATCAAGGTTATGAGCTCAAATGCTTTTGAAATCAACGAGTAAGCTTCAATTTCATGTTCTAATATAAGAAATGAAGTAATCGAGCATGATAATTGCTTGAAAAGCACGGTTTGAACTACCAAAATCGAAGAACGTAAGGTAATTGGTCAACCGAAGCTGTCTTGAGCTTCGGAAGTCAATAGATGGTCGAACGACCTCGAATTCGATGCCTTCTTCATGAATAACCTCTAATTCAATATAATGTATCAATCGGTTGAAGTACGTACGAGAATCATTGAGTATTAAGTCAGTTATAGTGGTTTTCTTCTCGATTAAGCAAAAGAGACTTCAATCGAGGTTATGAGCTCAAATGCTTTTGAAATCAATGAGTAAGCTTCAATTTCATGTTATAATATAAGAAATGAAGTAATCTAGCATGATAAAGGCTTGGAATGCACGGTCTGAACTACCAAAATCGAAGAACGTAAAGTAATCGGTCAACCGAAGCTATCTTGAGCTTCCGGAGACAACAGATGGTCGACCAACCTCGAATTCGATGCGCTTTTCATGAATAACCTCTAATTCAATAAAATATATCAATCGGTTGAAGTACGTAAGTGAATCATTGAGTTTTAAGTCAGTTATAGTGGTTTTCTTCTCGATTAAACAAAAAGAGACTTCAATCGAGGTTATGGGCTCAAATTCTTTTGAAATCAACGAGTAAGCTTCAATTTCATGTTCTAATATAAGAAATGAAGTAATCGAGCATGATAATTGCTTGGAAAGCACGATTTGAACTACCAAAATCGAAGAACGTAAGGTAATCATCGGTCAACCAAAGCCATCTTGAGCTTTCGATGTCAACAGACGGTCGAACGACCTCGAATTCGATGCGCTCTTCATGAATAACCTCTAATTCATTACAATGTATCAATCGGTTGAAGTACGTACGTGAATCATTTAGTTTTAAGTCAGTTATACTGGTTTTCTTCTCGATGAAGCAAAAGAGACTTCAATCGAGGTTACGGGCTCAAATGCTTTTGAAATCAACGAGTAAACTTCAATTTCATGTTTTAATATAAGAAATGAAGTAATCTAGCATGAAAAAGGCTTGGAAAGCACGGTTTGAACTACCAAAATTGAAGAACGTAAGGTAATCGGTGAATCGAAGCTATCTTGAGCTTCTGAAGTCAATAGATGGTCAAACGACCTCAAATTCGATGAGCTCTTCATGAATACCCTCTAATTCAATACAATATATCAATCGGTTGAAGTACGTACGAGAATCATTGAGTATTAAGTCAGTTATAGTGGTTTTCTTCTCGATTAAGCAAAAGAGACTTCAATCGAGGTTATGAGCTCAAATGCTTTTGAAATCAATGAGTAAGCTTCAATTTTATGTTCTAATATAACAAATGAAGTAATCGAACATGATAAAGGCTTGGAAAGCACGGTATGAACTACCAAAATCGAAGAACGTAAGGTAATCGGTCAACCGAAGCTATCTTGAGCTTCCAGAGTCAACAGATGGTCGAACGACCTTGAATTCGATGTGCTCTTCATGAATAACCTCTAATTCAATTTAATGTATCAATCGATTGAAGTACGTACGAGAATCATTGTGTTTTAAGTCAGTTATAGTGGTTTTCTTCTCGATTAAGCAAAAGAGACTTCAATCGAGGTTATGAGCACAAATGCTTTTGAAATCAACGAGTAAGCTTCAATTTCATGTTCTAATATAAGAAATGAAGTAATCGAGCATGATAATTGCTTGAAAAGCACGGTTTGAACTACCAAAATCGAAGAACGTAAGGTAATCGGTCAACCGAAGCTGTCTTGAGCTTCCGAAGTCAACAGATGGTCGAACGACCTCGAATTCGATGCGTTCTTCATGAATAACCTCTAATTCAATATAATGTATCAATCGGTTGAAGTACGTACGAGAATCGTTGAGTATTAAGTCAGTTAAAGTGGTTTTCTTCTCGATTAAGCAAAAGAGACTTCAATCGAGGTTATGAGCTCAAATGCTTTTGAAATCAATGAGTAAGCTTCAATTTCATGTTCTAATATAAGAAATGAAGTAATCTATCATGATAAAGGCTTGGAATGCACGGTCTGAACTACCAAAATTGAAGAACGTAAAGTAATCGGTCAACAGAAGCTATCTTGAGCTTCCGGAGACAACAGATGGTCGACCAACCTCAAGTTCGATGCTTTCTTCATGAATACCCTCTAATTCAATACAATATATAAATCGGTTGAAGTACGTACAAGAATCATTGAGTATTAAGTCAGTTATAGTGGTTTTCTTCTCGATTAAGCAAAAGAGACTTCAATCGAGGTTATGAGCTCAAATGCTTTTGAAATCAACGAGTAAGCTTCAATTTCATGTTCTAATATAAGAAATGAAGTAATCGAGCACGATAATTGCTTGGAAAGCACGATTTGAACTGCCAAAATCGAAGAACTTAAGGTAATCGGTCAACCAAAGCTATCTTGAGCTTCCGGAGTCAACAGATGGTCAAACAACCTCAAGTTCGATGCTTTCTTCATGAATACCCTCTAATTCAATACAATATATAAATCGGTTGAAGTACGTACAAGAATCATTGAGTATTAAGTCAGTTATAGTGGTTTCTTCTCGATTAAGCAAAAGAGACTTCAATCGAGGTTATGAGCTCAAATGCTTTTGAAATCAACGAGTAAGCTTCCATTTCATGTTATAATATGAAATGAAGTAATCGAGCATGATAAAGGCTTGGAAAGCACGGTATGAACTTCCAAAATCGAATAACATAAGGTAATCGGTCAACCGAAGCTATATTGAGCTTCCAGAGTCAACAGATGGTCGACCGACCTCGAATTCGATGTGCTTTTCATGAATAACCTCTAATTCAATACAATGTATCAATCGATTGAAGTACGTACGAGAATCATTGAGTTTTAAGTCAGTTATAGTGGTTTTCTTCTCGATTAAGCAAAAGAGACTTCAATCGAGGTTATGAGCTCAAATGCTTTTGAAATCAACGAGTAAGCTTCAATTTCGTGTTCTAATATAAGAAATGAAGTAATCGAGCATGATAAAGGCTTGGAAAGCACGGTATGAACTACCAAAATCGAAGAACATAAGGTAATCGGTCAACCGAAGCTATATTGAGCTTCCAGAGTCAACAGATGGTTGAACGACCTCAAATTCGATGTGCTTTTCATGAATAACCTCTAATTCAATACAATGTATCAATCGATTGAAGTACGTACGAGAATCATTGAGTTTTAAGTCAGTTATAGTGGTTTTCTTCTCGATTAAGCAAAAGAGACTTCAATCAAGGTTATGAGCTCAAATGCTTTTGAAATCAACGAGTAAGCTTCAATTTCATGTTCTAATATAACAAATGAAATAATCGAGCATGATAATTGCTTGGAAAGCACGGTTTGAACTACCAAAATCGAAGAACGTAAGGTAATCGGTCAACCGAAGCTATCTTGAGCTTCCGGAGTCAACAGATGGTTGAACGACCTCGAATTCGATGCGCTCTTCATGAATAACCTCTAATTCATTACAATGTATCAATCGGTTGAAGTACGTACGAGAATCATTTAGTTTTAAGTCAGTTATAGTGGTTTTCTTCTCGATGAAGCAAAAGAGACTTCAATCGAGGTTATGGGCTCAAATGCTTTTGAAATCAATGAGTAAGCTTCAATTTCATGTTCTAATATAAGAAATGAAGTAATCTAGCATGAAAAAGGCTTGGAAAGCACGGTTTGAACTACCAAAATTGAAGAACGTAAGGTAATCGGTGAAACGAAGCTATCTTGAGCTTCTGAAGTCAATAGATGGTCAAACGACCAAAAATTCGATGCGCTCTTCATGAATACCCTCTAATTCAATACAATATATCAATCGGTTGAAGTACGTACGAGAATCATTGAGTTTTAAGTCAGTTATAGTGGTTTTCTTCTCGATTAAGCAAAAGAGACTTCAATCATGGTTATGAGCTCAAATGCTTTTGAAATCAACGAGTAAGCTTCAATTTCATGTTCTAATATAACAAATGAAGTAATCGAGCTTGATAATTGCTTGGAAAGGACGGTTTGAACTACTAAAATCGAAGAACGTAAGGTAATCGGTCAACCGAAGCTATCTTGAGCTTCCAGAGTCAACAGATGGTCGAACGACCTTGAATTCGAGGTGCACTTCATGAATAACCTCTAATTCAATACAATGTATCAATCGATTGATGTACGTATGAGAATCAATGTGTTTTTAAGTCAGTTATAGTGGTTTTCTTCTCGATTAAGCAAAAGAGACTTCAATCAAGGTTATGAGCTCAAATGCTTTTGAAATCAACGAGTAAGCTTCAATTTCATGTTCTAATATAAGAAATGAAGTAATCGAGCATGATAATTGCTTGAAAAGCACGGTTTGAACTACCAAAATCGAAGAACGTAAGGTAATTGGTCAACCGAAGCTGTCTTGAGCTTCGGAAGTCAATAGATGGTCGAACGACCTCGAATTCGATGCGTTCTTCATGAATAACCTCTAATTCAATATAATGTATCAATCGGTTGAAGTACGTACGAGAATCATTGAGTATTAAGTCAGTTATAGTGGTTTTCTTCTCGATTAAGCAAAAGAGACTTCAATCGAGGTTATGAGCTCAAATGCTTTTGAAATCAATGAGTAAGCTTCAATTTCATGTTATAATATAAGAAATGAAGTAATCTAGCATGATAAAGGCTTGGAATGCACGGTCTGAACTACCAAAATCGAAGAACGTAAAGTAATCGGTCAACCGAAGCTATCTTGAGCTTCCGGAGACAACAGATGGTCGACCAACCTCGAATTCGATGCGCTTTTCATGAATAACCTCTAATTCAATAAAATATATCAATCGGTTGAAGTACGTAAGTGAATCATTGAGTTTTAAGTCAGTTATAGTGGTTTTCTTCTCGATTAAACAAAAAGAGACTTCAATTGAGGTTATGGGCTCAAATTCTTTTGAAATCAACGAGTAAGCTTCAATTTCATGTTCTAATATAAGAAATGAAGTAATCGAGCATGATAATTGCTTGGAAAGCACGATTTGAACTACCAAAATCGAAGAACGTAAGGTAATCATCGGTCAACCAAAGCCATCTTGAGCTTTCGATGTCAACAGACGGTCGAACGACCTCGAATTCGATGCGCTCTTCATGAATAACCTCTAATTCATTACAATGTATCAATCGGTTGAAGTACGTACGTGAATCATTTAGTTTTAAGTCAGTTATACTGGTTTTCTTCTCGATGAAGCAAAAGAGACTTCAATCGAGGTTACGGGCTCAAATGCTTTTGAAATCAACGAGTAAACTTCAATTTCATGTTTTAATATAAGAAATGAAGTAATCTAGCATGAAAAAGGCTTGGAAAGCACGGTTTGAACTACCAAAATTGAAGAACGTAAGGTAATCGGTGAATCGAAGCTATCTTGAGCTTCTGAAGTCAATAGATGGTCAAACGACCTCAAATTCGATGAGCTCTTCATGAATACCCTCTAATTCAATACAATATATCAATCGGTTGAAGTACGTACGAGAATCATTGAGTATTAAGTCAGTTATAGTGGTTTTCTTCTCGATTAAGCAAAAGAGACTTCAATCGAGGTTATGAGCTCAAATGCTTTTGAAATCAATGAGTAAGCTTCAATTTTATGTTCTAATATAACAAATGAAGTAATCGAACATGATAAAGGCTTGGAAAGCACGGTATGAACTACCAAAATCGAAGAACGTAAGGTAATCGGTCAACCGAAGCTATCTTGAGCTTCCAGAGTCAACAGATGGTCGAACGACCTTGAATTCGATGTGCTCTTCATGAATAACCTCTAATTCAATTTAATGTATCAATCGATTGAAGTACGTACGAGAATCATTGTGTTTTAAGTCAGTTATAGTGGTTTTCTTCTCGATTAAGCAAAAGAGACTTCAATCGAGGTTATGAGCACAAATGCTTTTGAAATCAACGAGTAAGCTTCAATTTCATGTTCTAATATAAGAAATGAAGTAATCGAGCATGATAATTGCTTGAAAAGCACGGTTTGAACTACCAAAATCGAAGAACGTAAGGTAATCGGTCAACCGAAGCTGTCTTGAGCTTCCGAAGTCAACAGATGGTCGAACGACCTCGAATTCGATGCGTTCTTCATGAATAACCTCTAATTCAATATAATGTATCAATCGGTTGAAGTACGTACGAGAATCGTTGAGTATTAAGTCAGTTAAAGTGGTTTTCTTCTCGATTAAGCAAAAGAGACTTCAATCGAGGTTATGAGCTCAAATGCTTTTGAAATCAATGAGTAAGCTTCAATTTCATGTTCTAATATAAGAAATGAAGTAATCTATCATGATAAAGGCTTGGAATGCACGGTCTGAACTACTAAAATTGAAGAACGTAAAGTAATCGGTCAACAGAAGCTATCTTGAGCTTCCGGAGACAACAGATGGTCGACCAACCTCAAGTTCGATGCTTTCTTCATGAATACCCTCTAATTCAATACAATATATAAATCGGTTGAAGTACGTACAAGAATCATTGAGTATTAAGTCAGTTATAGTGGTTTTCTTCTCGATTAAGCAAAAGAGACTTCAATCGAGGTTATGAGCTCAAATGCTTTTGAAATCAACGAGTAAGCTTCAATTTCATGTTCTAATATAAGAAATGAAGTAATCGAGCACGATAATTGCTTGGAAAGCACGATTTGAACTGCCAAAATCGAAGAACTTAAGGTAATCGGTCAACCAAAGCTATCTTGAGCTTCCGGAGTCAACAGATGGTCAAACAACCTCAAGTTCGATGCTTTCTTCATGAATACCCTCTAATTCAATACAATATATAAATCGGTTGAAGTACGTACAAGAATCATTGAGTATTAAGTCAGTTATAGTGGTTTCTTCTCGATTAAGCAAAAGAGACTTCAATCGAGGTTATGAGCTCAAATGCTTTTGAAATCAACGAGTAAGCTTCCATTTCATGTTATAATATGAAATGAAGTAATCGAGCATGATAAAGGCTTGGAAAGCACGGTATGAACTTCCAAAATCGAATAACATAAGGTAATCGGTCAACCGAAGCTATATTGAGCTTCCAGAGTCAACAGATGGTCGACCGACCTCGAATTCGATGTGCTTTTCATGAATAACCTCTAATTCAATACAATGTATCAATCGATTGAAGTACGTACGAGAATCATTGAGTTTTAAGTCAGTTATAGTGGTTTTCTTCTCGATTAAGCAAAAGAGACTTCAATCGAGGTTATGAGCTCAAATGCTTTTGAAATCAACGAGTAAGCTTCAATTTCATGTTCTAATATAAGAAATGAAGTAATCGAGCATGATAAAGGCTTGGAAAGCACGGTATGAACTACCAAAATCGAAGAACATAAGGTAATCGGTCAACCGAAGCTATATTGAGCTTCCAGAGTCAACAGATGGTTGAACGACCTCAAATTCGATGTGCTTTTCATGAATAACCTCTAATTCAATACAATGTATCAATCGATTGAAGTACGTACGAGAATCATTGAGTTTTAAGTCAGTTATAGTGGTTTTCTTCTCGATTAAGCAAAAGAGACTTCAATCAAGGTTATGAGCTCAAATGCTTTTGAAATCAACGAGTAAGCTTCAATTTCATGTTCTAATATAACAAATGAAATAATCGAGCATGATAATTGCTTGGAAAGCACGGTTTGAACTACCAAAATCGAAGAACGTAAGGTAATCGGTCAACCGAAGCTATCTTGAGCTTCCGGAGTCAACAGATGGTTGAACGACCTCGAATTCGATGCGCTCTTCATGAATAACCTCTAATTCATTACAATGTATCAATCGGTTGAAGTACGTACGAGAATCATTTAGTTTTAAGTCAGTTATAGTGGTTTTCTTCTCGATGAAGCAAAAGAGACTTCAATCGAGGTTATGGGCTCAAATGCTTTTGAAATCAATGAGTAAGCTTCAATTTCATGTTCTAATATAAGAAATGAAGTAATCTAGCATGAAAAAGGCTTGGAAAGCACGGTTTGAACTACCAAAATTGAAGAACGTAAGGTAATCGGTGAAACGAAGCTATCTTGAGCTTCTGAAGTCAATAGATGGTCAAACGACCAAAAATTCGATGCGCTCTTCATGAATACCCTCTAATTCAATACAATATATCAATCGGTTGAAGTACGTACGAGAATCATTGAGTTTTAAGTCAGTTATAGTGGTTTTCTTCTCGATTAAGCAAAAGAGACTTCAATCATGGTTATGAGCTCAAATGCTTTTGAAATCAACGAGTAAGCTTCAATTTCATGTTCTAATATAACAAATGAAGTAATCGAGCTTGATAATTGCTTGGAAAGGACGGTTTGAACTACTAAAATCGAAGAACGTAAGGTAATCGGTCAACCGAAGCTATCTTGAGCTTCCAGAGTCAACAGATGGTCGAACGACCTTGAATTCGAGGTGCACTTCATGAATAACCTCTAATTCAATACAATGTATCAATCGATTGATGTACGTATGAGAATCAATGTGTTTTTAAGTCAGTTATAGTGGTTTTCTTCTCGATTAAGCAAAAGAGACTTCAATCAAGGTTATGAGCTCAAATGCTTTTGAAATCAACGAGTAAGCTTCAATTTCATGTTCTAATATAAGAAATGAAGTAATCGAGCATGATAATTGCTTGAAAAGCACGGTTTGAACTACCAAAATCGAAGAACGTAAGGTAATTGGTCAACCGAAGCTGTCTTGAGCTTCGGAAGTCAATAGATGGTCGAACGACCTCGAATTCGATGCGTTCTTCATGAATAACCTCTAATTCAATATAATGTATCAATCGGTTGAAGTACGTACGAGAATCATTGAGTATTAAGTCAGTTATAGTGGTTTTCTTCTCGATTAAGCAAAAGAGACTTCAATCGAGGTTATGAGCTCAAATGCTTTTGAAATCAATGAGTAAGCTTCAATTTCATGTTATAATATAAGAAATGAAGTAATCTAGCATGATAAAGGCTTGGAATGCACGGTCTGAACTACCAAAATCGAAGAACGTAAAGTAATCGGTCAACCGAAGCTATCTTGAGCTTCCGGAGACAACAGATGGTCGACCAACCTCGAATTCGATGCGCTTTTCATGAATAACCTCTAATTCAATAAAATATATCAATCGGTTGAAGTACGTAAGTGAATCATTGAGTTTTAAGTCAGTTATAGTGGTTTTCTTCTCGATTAAACAAAAAGAGACTTCAATCGAGGTTATGGGCTCAAATTCTTTTGAAATCAACGAGTAAGCTTCAATTTCATGTTCTAATATAAGAAATGAAGTAATCGAGCATGATAATTGCTTGGAAAGCACGATTTGAACTACCAAAATCGAAGAACGTAAGGTAATCATCGGTCAACCAAAGCCATCTTGAGCTTTCGAAGTCAACAGACGGTCGAACGACCTCGAATTCGATGCGCTCTTCATGAATAACCTCTAATTCATTACAATGTATCAATCGGTTGAAGTACGTACGTGAATCATTTAGTTTTAAGTCAGTTATACTGGTTTTCTTCTCGATGAAGCAAAAGAGACTTCAATCGAGGTTACGGGCTCAAATGCTTTTGAAATCAACGAGTAAACTTCAATTTCATGTTTTAATATAAGAAATGAAGTAATCTAGCATGAAAAAGGCTTGGAAAGCACGGTTTGAACTACCAAAATTGAAGAACGTAAGGTAATCGGTGAATCGAAGCTATCTTGAGCTTCTGAAGTCAATAGATGGTCAAACGACCTCAAATTCGATGAGCTCTTCATGAATACCCTCTAATTCAATACAATATATCAATCGGTTGAAGTACGTACGAGAATCATTGAGTATTAAGTCAGTTATAGTGGTTTTCTTCTCGATTAAGCAAAAGAGACTTCAATCGAGGTTATGAGCTCAAATGCTTTTGAAATCAATGAGTAAGCTTCAATTTTATGTTCTAATATAACAAATGAAGTAATCGAACATGATAAAGGCTTGGAAAGCACGGTATGAACTACCAAAATCGAAGAACGTAAGGTAATCGGTCAACCGAAGCTATCTTGAGCTTCCAGAGTCAACAGATGGTCGAACGACCTTGAATTCGATGTGCTCTTCATGAATAACCTCTAATTCAATTTAATGTATCAATCGATTGAAGTACGTACGAGAATCATTGTGTTTTAAGTCAGTTATAGTGGTTTTCTTCTCGATTAAGCAAAAGAGACTTCAATCGAGGTTATGAGCACAAATGCTTTTGAAATCAACGAGTAAGCTTCAATTTCATGTTCTAATATAAGAAATGAAGTAATCGAGCATGATAATTGCTTGAAAAGCACGGTTTGAACTACCAAAATCGAAGAACGTAAGGTAATCGGTCAACCGAAGCTGTCTTGAGCTTCCGAAGTCAACAGATGGTCGAACGACCTCGAATTCGATGCGTTCTTCATGAATAACCTCTAATTCAATATAATGTATCAATCGGTTGAAGTACGTACGAGAATCGTTGAGTATTAAGTCAGTTAAAGTGGTTTTCTTCTCGATTAAGCAAAAGAGACTTCAATCGAGGTTATGAGCTCAAATGCTTTTGAAATCAATGAGTAAGCTTCAATTTCATGTTCTAATATAAGAAATGAAGTAATCTATCATGATAAAGGCTTGGAATGCACGGTCTGAACTACCAAAATTGAAGAACGTAAAGTAATCGGTCAACAGAAGCTATCTTGAGCTTCCGGAGACAACAGCTGGTCGACCAACCTCGAATTCGATTCGCTTTTCATGAATAACCTCTAATTCAATACAATATATCAATCGGTTGAAGTACGTAAGTGAATCATTGAGTTTTAAGTCAGTTATAGTGGTTTTCTTCTCGATTAAGCAAAAGAGACTTCAATCGAGGTTATGAGCTCAAATGCTTTTGAAATCAACGAGTAAGCTTCAATTTCATGTTCTAATATAAGAAATAAAGTAATCGAGCATGATAATTGCTTGGAAAGCACGATTTGAACTACCAAAATCGAAGAACGTAAGGTAATCGGTCAACAGAAGCTATCTTGAGCATCCGGAGTCAACAGAGGGTCGAACGACCTCGAATTCGATGCGCCCTTCATGAATAACCTCTAATTCAATACAATGTATCAATCGGTTGAAGTACGCACGAGAATCATTGAGTTTTAAGTCAGTTATAGTGGTTTTCTTGTCGATTAAGCAAAAAAGACTTCAATCGAGGTTATGAGCTCCAATGCTTTTGAAATCAATGAGTAAGCTTCAATTTCATGTTCTAATATAAGAAATGAAGTAATAGAGCATGATAATTGCTTGGAAAGCACGGTTTGAACTACCAAAATCGAAGAACGTAAGGTAATCGGTCAACCGAAGCTATCTTGAGCATCCGGAGTCAATAGATGGTCGAACGACCTCGAATTCGATGTGCCCTTCATGAATAACCACTAATTCAATACAATGTATCAATAGGTTGAAGTACGTACGAGAATCATTGAGTTTTAGGTCAGTTACAGTGGTTTTCTTGTCGATTAAGCAAAAGAGACTTCAATCGAGGTTATGAGCTCCAATGCTTTTGAAATCAATGAGTAAACTTCAATTTCATGTTCTAATATAAGAAATGAAGTAATCGAGCATGATAATTGCTTGGAAAGCACGGTTTGAACTACCAGTAATCGGTCAACCGATGCTATCTTGAGCATCCGGAGTCAGCAGATGGTCGAACGACCTCGAATTCGATGCGCTCTTCATGAATAAACACTAATTCAATATAATATATCAATCGGTTGAAGTACGTATGAGAATCATTGAGTTTTAAGTAAGTTATAGTGGTTTTCTTCTCGATTAAGCAAAAGAGACTTCAATCGAGGTTATGAGTTCAAATGCTTTTGAAATCAACGTGTAAGCTTCAATTTCATGTGCTAATATAAGAAATGAAGTAATCGAGCATGATAATTGCTTGGAAAGCACGGTTTGAACTACCAAAATCGAAGAATGTATGGTAATCTGTCAACTGAAGCTATCTTGAGCTTCCGGAGTCAACAGATGGTCGAACGACCTCGAATTCGATGCACTCTTCATGAATAACCTCTAATTCAATACAATATATCAATCGTTTGAAGTACGTATGAGAATCATTGAGTTTTAAGTCAGTTATAGTGGTTTTCTTCTCGATTAAGTAAAAGAGACTTCAATCGAGGTTATGAGCTCAGATGCTTTTGAAATCAACGAGTAAGCTTCAATTTCATGTTCTAATATAAGAAATGAAGTAATCGAGCATGATAATTGCTTGGAAAGCACGGTTTGAACTACCAAAATCGAAGAATGTAAGGTAATCTGTCAACTGAAGCTATCTTGAGCTTCCTGAGTCAACAGATGGTCGAACGACCTCGAATTCGATGCGCTCTTCATGAATAACCACTAATTCAATATAATATATAAATCGGTTGAAGTACGTATGAGAATCATTGAGTTTTAAGTAAATTATAGTGGTTTTCTTCTCGATTAAGCAAAAGAGACTTCAATCGAGGTTATGAGCTCAAATGCTTTTGAAATCAACGTGTACGCTTCAATTTCATGTTCTAATATAAGAAATGAAGTAATCGAGCATGTTAATTGCTTGGAAAGAACGGTTCGAACTACCAAAATCGAAGAACGTAAAGTAATCGGTCAACCGAAGCTATCTTGAGCTTCCGGAGTCAACAGATGGTCGAACGACCTCGAATTCGATGTGCTATTCATGAATAACCTCTAATTCAATACAATGTATCAATCGTTTGAAGTACGTACGAGAATCATTGAGTTTTAAGTCAGTTATAGAGGTTTTCTTCTCGATTAAGCAAAAGAGACTTCAATCGAGGTTATGAGCTCAAATGCTTTTGAAATCAACGACCAAGCTTCAATTTCATGTTCTATTATAAGAAATGAAGTAATCGAGCATGATAATTGCTTGGAAAGCACGGTTTGAACTACCAAAATTGTAGAACGTAAGGTAATCGGTCAACCGAAGCTATCTTGAGCTTCCGAAGTCAACAGATGGTCAAACGACCTCAAATTCGATGTGCTCTTCATGAATACCCTCTAATTCAATACAATTTATCAATCGGTTGGAGTACGTACGAGAATCATTGAGTTTTAAGTCAGTTATAGTGGTTTTCTTCTCGATTAAGCAAAAGAGACTTCAATCGAGGTTATGAGCTCAAATGCTTTTGAAATCAATGAGTAAGTTTCAATTTCATGTTCTTATATAAGAAATGTAGTAATCGAGCATGATATTGCTTAGAAAGCACGGTTTGAACTACCAAAATCGAAGAACGTAAGGTAATCGGTCAACCGAAGCTATCTTGAGTTTCCGGAGTCAACATATGGTCGAACGACCTCGAATTCGACGCCCTCTTCATGAATACCCTCTAATTCAATACAATATATCAATCAGTTGAAATATGTATGAGAATCATTGAGTTTAATGTCAGTTATAGTGGTTTTCTTCTCGATTAAGCAAAAGATACTTCAATCGAGGTTACGAGCTCAAATGCTTTTGAAATCTACGAGTAAGCTTCAATTTCATGTTCTAATATAAGAAATGAAGTAATCTAGCATGAAAAGGGCTTGGAAAGCACGATTTGAACTACCAAAATTGAAGAACGTAAGGTAATCGGTCATTCGAATCTATCTTGAGCTTCCGAAGTCAACAGATGATCAAACGCCTCAAATTCGATGCGCTCTTCATGAATAACCTCTAATTAAAAACAATATATCAATAGGTTGAATTACGTACGAGAATCATTGAGTTTTAAGTCAGTTATAGTGGTTTTCTTCTCGATTAAGCAAAAGATACTTCAATCGAGGTTATGAGCTCAAATGCTTTTGAAATCAACGAGTAAGCTTCAATTTCATGTTCTAATATAAGAAATGAAGTAATCGAGCATGTTAATTGATACGAACCTTGGTAGGTCCGAATCGACTCATGCACGCGGAAGACTCTAGATAACGATGGAAATCCCAAAACCTCTGAATCTAACCCTAGAAGTGATATAGGTCGTATGTTGCCTATACCCCAACGAGATAGTTGACGCAGCAACTCGGGGACGATGATTGACACACAATCGAGGATGATGAACTCGAATGATTAGCCGGATAAAAAATTTCAACTTGCACACAAGAAGAATTCGAAAAATTATTCTCTCAAGAGAAGAAACGAAATTTCATATGTCAAAGTAGGACGAAATTTCATATATCAAAGTAGGCTGCCAAACGGCCAACCTCATAAGTCCCATATATATAGCTAAAACTAAACCTAATCTGATTAGGAAAATAATTTAAATAAAGCCCATAATTGAAAACTACTAGACTACCCACTAATAAAGTCCAAAAAACACGAAAATAATAATAATAAAGTCTTGGGCTATGATAAAAAACGAAAATAACAAGTCTTCTTAATTCAGCCCATATCATCTTCAACCGAGGATACACGAACTAAAATTCTCGAACCACGGGCTGCATCATTAATTGCTTGGAAAGCACGGTTTGAACTACCAAAATCGAAGAACGTAAAGTAATCGGTCAACTGAAGCTATCTTGAGCTTTCGGAGTCAACAGATGGTCGAACGACCTCGAATTCGATGCGCGAAGCTATCTTGAGCTTCCGGAGTCAACAGATGGTCGAACGACCTCGAATTCGATGCGCTCTTCATGAATAACCTCTAATTCAATATAATATATCAATCGGTTGAAGTACGTATGAGAATCATTGAGTTTTAAGTCAGTTATAGTGGTTTTCTTCTCGATTAAGTAAAAGAGACTTCAATCGAGGTTATGAGCTCAAATGCTTTTGATATCAACGAGTAAGCTTCAATTTCATGTTCTAATATAAGAAATGAAGTAATCGAGCATGATAATTGCTTGGAAAGCACGGTTTGAACTACCAAAATCGAAGAATGTAAGGTAATCTGTCAACCGAAGCTATCTTGAGCTTCCGGAGTCAAAAGATGGTAGAACGACCTCGAATTCGATGCGCTCTTCATGAATAAACTCTAATTCAATATAATATATCAATCGGTTGAAGTTCGTATGAGAATCATTGAGTTTTAAGTCAGTTATAGTGGTTTTCGTCTCGATTAAGTAAAAGAGACTTCAATCGAGGTTATGAGCTCAAATGCTTTTGAAATCAACGAGTAAGCTTCAATTTCATGTTCTAATATAAGAAATGAAGTAATCGAGCATGATAATTGCTTGGAAAGCACGGTTTGAACTACCAAAATCGAAGAATGTAAGGTAATCTGTCAACCGAAGCTATCTTGAGCTTCCGGAGTCAACAGATGGTCGAACGACCTCGAATTCGATGCGCTCTTCATGAATAACCACTAATTCAATATAATATATCAATCGGTTGAAGTACGTATGAGAATCATTGAGTTTTAAGTAAGTTATAGTGGTTTTCTTCTCGATTAAGCAAAAGAGACTTCAATCGAGGTTATGAGCTCAAATGCTTTCGAAATCAACGTGTAAGCTTCAATTTCATGTGCTAATATAAGAAATGAAGTAATCGAGCATGATAATTGCTTGGAAAGCACGGTTTGAACTACCAAAATCGAAGAATGTATGGTAATCTGTCAACTGAAGCTATCTTGAGCTTCCGGAGTCAACAGATGGTCGAACGACCTCGAATTCGATGCGCTCTTCATGAATAACCTCTAATTCAATACAATATATCAATCGTTTGAAGTACGTATGAGAATCATTGAGTTTTAAGTCAGTTATAGTGGTTTTCTTCTCGATTAAGTAAAAGAGACTTCAATCGAGGTTATGAGCTCAGATGCTTTTGAAATCAACGAGTAAGCTTCAATTTCATGTTCTAATATAAGAAATGAAGTAATCGAGCATGATAATTGCTTGGAAAGCACGGTTTGAACTACCAAAATCGAAGAATGTAAGGTAATCTGTCAACTGAAGCTATCTTGAGCTTCCTGAGTCAACAGATGGTCGAACGACCTCGAATTCGATGCGCTCTTCATGAATAACCACTAATTCAATATAATATATAAATCGGTTGAAGTACGTATGAGAATCATTGAGTTTTAAGTAAGTTATAGTGGTTTTCTTCTCGATTAAGCAAAAGAGACTTCAATCGAGGTTATGAGCTCAAATGCTTTTGAAATCAACGTGTAAGCTTCAATTTCATGTTCTAATATAAGAAATGAAGTAATCGAGCATGTTAATTGCTTGGAAAGAACGGTTCGAACTACCAAAATCGAAGAACGTAAAGTAATCGGTCAACCGAAGCTATCTTGAGCTTCCGGAGTCAACAGATGGTCGAACGACCTCGAATTCGATGTGCTATTCATGAATAACCTCTAATTCAATACAATGTATCAATCGTTTGAAGTACGTACGAGAATCATTGAGTTTTAAGTCAGTTATAGAGGTTTTCTTCTCGATTAAGCAAAAGAGAGACTTCAATCGAGGTTATGAGCTCAAATGCTTTTGAAATCAATGACCAAGCTTCAATTTCATGTTCTATTATAAGAAATGAAGTAATCGAGCATGATAATTGCTTGGAAAGCACGGTTTGAACTACCAAAATTGTAGAACGTAAGGTAATCGGTCAACCGAAGCTATCTTGAGCTTCCGAAGTCAACAGATGGTCAAACGACCTCAAATTCGATGTGCTCTTCATGAATACCCTCTAATTCAATACAATTTATCAATCGGTTGGAGTACGTACGAGAATCATTGAGTTTTAAGTCAGTTATAGTGGTTTTCTTCTCGATTAAGCAAAAGAGACTTCAATCGAGGTTATGAGCTCAAATGCTTTTGAAATCAATGAGTAAGTTTCAATTTCATGTTCTTATATAAGAAATGTAGTAATCGAGCATGATATTGCTTAGAAAGCACGGTTTGAACTACCAAAATCGAAGAACGTAAGGTAATCGGTCAACCGAAGCTATCTTGAGTTTCCGGAGTCAACATATGGTCGAACGACCTCGAATTCGATGCCCTCTTCATGAATACCCTCTAATTCAATACAATATATCAATCAGTTGAAATACGTATGAGAATCATTGAGTTTAATGTCAGTTATAGTGGTTTTCTTCTCGATTAAGCAAAAGAGACTTCAATCGAGGTTACGAGCTCAAATGCTTTTGAAATCTACGAGTAAGCTTCAATTTCATGTTCTAATATAAGAAATGAAGTAATCTAGCATGAAAAAGGCTTGGAAAGCACGATTTGAACTACCAAAATTGAAGAACGTAAGGTAATCGGTCATTCGAATCTATCTTGAGCTTCCGAAGTCAACAGATGATCAAACGCCTCAAATTCGATGCGCTCTTCATGAATAACCTCTAATTAAAAACAATATATCAATAGGTTGAATTACGTACGAGAATCATTGAGTTTTAAGTGAGTTATAGTGGTTTTCTTCTCGATTAAGCAAAAGATACTTCAATCGAGGTTATGAGCTCAAATGCTTTTGAAATCAACGAGTAAGCTTCAATTTCATGTTCTAATATAAGAAATGAAGTAATCGAGCATGTTAATTGATACGAACCTTGGTAGGTCCGAATCGACTCATGCACGCGGAAGACTCTAGATAACGATGGAAATCCCAAAACCTCTGAATCTAACCCTAGAAGTGATATAGGTCGTATGTTGCCTATACCCCAACGAGATAGTTGACGCAGCAACTCGGGGACGATGATTGACACACAATCGAGGATGATGAACTCGAATGATTCGCCGGATAAAAAATTTCAACTTGCACACAAGAAGAATTCGAAAAATTATTCTCTCAAGAGAAGAAACGAAATTTCATATGTCAAAGTAGGACGAAATTTCATATATCAAAGTAGGCTGCCAAACGGCCAACCTCATAAGTCCCATATATATAGCTAAAACTAAACCTAATCTGATTAGGAAAATAATTTAAATAAAGCCCATAATTGAAAACTACTAGACTACCCACTAATAAAGTCCAAAAAACACGAAAATAATAATAATAAAGTCTTGGGCTATGATAAAAAACGAAAATAACAAGTCTTCTTAATTCAGCCCATATCATCTTCAACCGAGGATACACGAACTAAAATTCTCGAACCACGGGCTGCATCATTAATTGCTTGGAAAGCACGGTTTGAACTACCAAAATCGAAGAACGTAAAGTAATCGGTCAACTGAAGCTATCTTGAGCTTTCGGAGTCAACAGATGGTCGAACGACCTCGAATTCGATGCGCTATTCATGAATAACCTCTAATTCAATATAATATATCAATCGGTTGAAGTACGTATGAGAATCATTGAGTTTTAAGTCAGTTATAGTGGTTTTCTTCTCGATTAAGCAAAAGAGACTTCAATCAAGGTTATGAGCTCAAATGCCTTTGAAATCAACGTGTAAGCTTCAATTTCATGTTCTAATATAATAAATGAAGTAATCGAGCATGTTAATTGCTTGGAAAGCACGGTTTGAACTACCAAAATCGAAGAACGTAAAGTAATCGGTCAACCGAAGCTATCTTGAGCTTCCGGAGTCAACAGATGGTCGAACGACCTCGAATTCGATGCGCTATTCATGAATAACCTCTAATTCAATACAATGTATCGATCGGTTGAAGTACGTACGAGAATCATTGAGTTTTAAGTCAGTTATAGTGGTTTTATTCTCGATTAAGCAAAAGAGGCTTCAATCGAGGTTATGATCTCAAATGCTTTTGAAATCAACGACCAAGCTTCAATTTCATGTTCTATTATAAGAAATGAAGTAATCGAGCATGATAATTGCTTGGAAAGCACGGTTTGAACTACCAAAATTGTAGAACGTAAGGTAATCGGTCAACCGAAGCTATCTTGTGCTTCCGAAGTGAACAGAGGGTCAAACGACCTCAAATTCGATGTGCTCTTCATGAATACCCTCTAATTCAATACAATATATCAATCGGTTGGAGTACGTACGAGAATCATTGAGTTTTAAGTCAGTTATAGTGGTTTTCTTCTCGATTAAGCAAAAGAGACTTCAATCGAGGTTATGAGCTCAAATGCTTTTGAAATCAGTGAGTAAGCTTCAATTTCATGTTCTAATATAAGAAATGAAGTAATCGAGCATGATATTGCTTAGAAAGCACGGTTTGAACTACCTAAATCGAAGAACGTAAGGTAATCGGTCAACCGAAGGTATCTTGAGCTTCCGGAGTCAACATATGGTCGAACGACCTCGAATTCGACGCCCTCTTCATGAATACCCTCTAATTCAATACAATATATCAATCGGTTGAAGTACGTAAGAGAATCATTGAGTTTAAAGTCAGTTATAGTGGTTTTCTTCTCGATTAAGCAAAAGAGACTTCAATCGAGGTTATGAGCTCAAATGCTTTTGAAATCAACGAGTAAGCTTCAATTTCATGTTCTAATATAAGAAATGAAGTAATCAAGCATGTTAATTGCTTGGAAAGCACGGTTTGAACTACCAAAATCGAAGAACGTAAAGTAATCGGTCAACTGAAGCTATCTTGAGCTTTCGGAGTCAACAGATGGTCGAACGACCTCGAATTTGATGCACTATTCATGAATAACCTCTAATTCAATATAATATATCAATCGGTTGAAGTACGTATGAGAATAATTGAGTTTTAAGTCAGTTTTAGTGGTTTTCTTCTCGAATAAGTAAAAGAGACTTCAATCGAGGTTATGAGCTCAAATGGTTTTGAAATTAACGAGTAAGCTTCAATTTCATGTTCTAATATAAGAAATGAAGTAATCGAGCATGATAATTGCTAGGAAAGCACGGTTTGAACTACCAAAATCGAAGAATGTATGGTAATCTGTCAACTGAAGCTATCTTGAGCTTCTGGAGTCAACAGATGGTCGAACGACCTCGAATTCGATGCGCTCTTCATGAATAACCTCTATTTCAATATAATATATCAAACGGTTGAAGTACGTATGAGAATCATTGAGTTTTAAGTCAGTTATAGTGGTTTTCTTCTCGATTAAGTAAAAGAGACTTCAATCGAGGTTATGAGCTCAAATGCTTTTGATATCAACGAGTAAGCTTCAATTTCATGTTCTAATATAAGAAATGAAGTAATCGAGCATGATAATTGCTTGGAAAGCACGGTTTGAACTACCAAAATCGAAGAATGTAAGGTAATCTGTCAAACGAAGCTATCTTGAGCTTCCAGAGTCAACAGATGGTCGAACGACCTCGAATTCGATGAGGTCTTCATGAATACCCTCTAATTCAATACAATATATCAATCGGTTGGAGTACGTACGAGAATCATTGAGTTTTAAGTCAGTTATAGTGGTTTTCTTCTCGATTAAGCAAAAGAGACTTCAATCGAGGTTATTAGCTCAAATGCTTTTGAAATCAGTGAGTAAGCTTCAATTTCATGTTCTAATATAAGAAATGAAGTAATCGAGCATGATATTGCTTAGAAAGCACTGTTTGAACTACCAAAATCGAAGAACGTAAGGTAATCGGTCAACCGAAGCTATCTTGAGTTTCCGGAGTCAACATATGGTCGAACGACCTCGAATTCGACGCCCTCTTCATGAATACCCTCTAATTCAATACAATATATCAATCGGTTGAAATACGTATGAGAATCATGGAGTTTAATGTTAGTTATAGTGGTTTTCTTCTAGATTAAGCAAAAGAGACTTCAATCGAGGTTACGAGCTCAAATGCTTTTGAAATCTACGAGTAAGCTTCAATTTCATGTTCTAATTAATATAAGAAATGAAGTAATCTAGCATGAAAAAGGCTTGGAAAGCACGATTTGAACTACCAAAATTGAAGAACGTAAGGTAATCGGTCATTCGAATCTATCTTGAGCTTCCGAAGTCAACAGATGGTCAAACGCCTCAAATTCGATGCGCTCTTCATGAATAACCTCTAATTCAATACAATATATCAATAGGTTGAAGTACGTACGAGAATCATTGAGTTTTAAGTCAGTTATAGTGGTTTTCTTCTCGATTAAGCAAAAGATACTTCAATCGAGGTTATGAGCTCAAATGCTTTTGAAATCAACGAGTAAGCTTCAATTTCATGTTCTAATATAAGAAATGAAGTAATCGAGCATAATAATTGCTTGGAAAGCACGGTTTGAACTACCAAAATCGAAGAACGTAAGGTAATCGGTCAACCGAAGCTATCTTGAGCTTCCGGAGTAAACAGATTGTCGAACGACCTCGAATTCGATGCGCTCTTAATGAATACCATCTAATTCGATACAATATTTCAATCGGTTGAAGTACGTATGAGAATCATTGAGTTTTATGTCAGTTATAGTGGTTTTCTTCTCGATTAAGCAAAAGAGACTTCAATCGAGGTTATAAGCTCAAATGCTTTTGAAATCAACGAGTAAGCTTCAATTTCATGTTCTAATATAATAAATGAAGTAATCGAGCATGATAGTTGCTTGGAAAGCACGGTTTGAACTACCAAAATCGAAGAACGTAAGGTAATCGGTCAACCGAAGCTATCTTGAGCATCCGAGTCAACAGATGGTCGAACGACCTCGAATTCGATGCGCCCTCCACGAATAACCTCTAATTCAATACAATATATCAATCGGTTGGAGTACGTACGAGAATCATTGAGTTTTAAGTCAGTTATAGTGGTTTTCTTCTCGATTAAGCAAAAGAGACTTCAATCGAGGTTATTAGCTCAAATGCTTTTGAAATCAGTGAGTAAGCTTCAATTTCATGTTCTAATATAAGAAATGAAGTAATCGAGCATGATATTGCTTAGAAAGCACTGTTTGAACTACCAAAATCGAAGAACGTAAGGTAATCGGTCAACCGAAGCTATCTTGAGTTTCCGGAGTCAACATATGGTCGAACGACCTCGAATTCGACGCCCTCTTCATGAATACCCTCTAATTCAATACAATATATCAATCGGTTGAAATACGTATGAGAATCATGGAGTTTAATGTTAGTTATAGTGGTTTTCTTCTAGATTAAGCAAAAGAGACTTCAATCGAGGTTACGAGCTCAAATGCTTTTGAAATCTACGAGTAAGCTTCAATTTCATGTTCTAATTAATATAAGAAATGAAGTAATCTAGCATGAAAAAGGCTTGGAAAGCACGATTTGAACTACCAAAATTGAAGAACGTAAGGTAATCGGTCATTCGAATCTATCTTGAGCTTCCGAAGTCAACAGATGGTCAAACGCCTCAAATTCGATGCGCTCTTCATGAATAACCTCTAATTCAATACAATATATCAATAGGTTGAAGTACGTACGAGAATCATTGAGTTTTAAGTCAGTTATAGTGGTTTTCTTCTCGATTAAGCAAAAGATACTTCAATCGAGGTTATGAGCTCAAATGCTTTTGAAATCAACGAGTAAGCTTCAATTTCATGTTCTAATATAAGAAATGAAGTAATCGAGCATAATAATTGCTTGGAAAGCACGGTTTGAACTACCAAAATCGAAGAACGTAAGGTAATCGGTCAACCGAAGCTATCTTGAGCTTCCGGAGTAAACAGATTGTCGAACGACCTCGAATTCGATGCGCTCTTAATGAATACCATCTAATTCGATACAATATTTCAATCGGTTGAAGTACGTATGAGAATCATTGAGTTTTATGTCAGTTATAGTGGTTTTCTTCTCGATTAAGCAAAAGAGACTTCAATCGAGGTTATAAGCTCAAATGCTTTTGAAATCAACGAGTAAGCTTCAATTTCATGTTCTAATATAATAAATGAAGTAATCGAGCATGATAGTTGCTTGGAAAGCACGGTTTGAACTACCAAAATCGAAGAACGTAAGGTAATCGGTCAACCGAAGCTATCTTGAGCATCCGAGTCAACAGATGGTCGAACGACCTCGAATTCGATGCGCCCTCCACAAATAACCTCTAATTCAATACAATATATCAATCGGTTGGAGTACGTACGAGAATCATTGAGTTTTAAGTCAGTTATAGTGGTTTTCTTCTCGATTAAGCAAAAGAGACTTCAATCGAGGTTATTAGCTCAAATGCTTTTGAAATCAGTGAGTAAGCTTCAATTTCATGTTCTAATATAAGAAATGAAGTAATCGAGCATGATATTGCTTAGAAAGCACTGTTTGAACTACCAAAATTGAAGAACGTAAGGTAATCGGTCAACCGAAGCTATCTTGAGTTTCCGGAGTCAACATATGGTCGAACGACCTCGAATTCGACGCCCTCTTCATGAATACCCTCTAATTCAATACAATATATCAATCGGTTGAAATACGTATGAGAATCATGGAGTTTAATGTTAGTTATAGTGGTTTTCTTCTAGATTAAGCAAAAGAGACTTCAATCGAGGTTACGAGCTCAAATGCTTTTGAAATCTACGAGTAAGCTTCAATTTCATGTTCTAATTAATATAAGAAATGAAGTAATCTAGCATGAAAAAGGCTTGGAAAGCACGATTTGAACTACCAAAATTGAAGAACGTAAGGTAATCGGTCATTCGAATCTATCTTGAGCTTCCGAAGTTAACAGATGGTCAAACGCCTCAAATTCGATGCGCTCTTCATGAATAACCTCTAATTCAATACAATATATCAATAGGTTGAAGTACGTACGAGAATCATTGAGTTTTAAGTCAGTTATAGTGGTTTTCTTCTCGATTAAGCAAAAGATACTTCAATCGAGGTTATGAGCTCAAATGCTTTTGAAATCAACGAGTAAGCTTCAATTTCATGTTCTAATATAAGAAATGAAGTAATCGAGCATGTTAATTGCTTGGAAAGCACGGTTTGAACTACCAAAATCGAAGAACGTAAAGTAATCGGTCAACTGAAGCTATCTTGAGCTTTCGGAGTCAACAGATGGTCGAACGACCTCGAATTCGATGCGCTATTCATGAATAACCTCTAATTCAATATAATATATCAATCGGTTGAAGTACGTATGAGAATCATTGAGTTTTAAGTCAGTTATAGTGGTTTTCTTCTCGATTAAGCAAAAGATACTTCAATCGAGGTTATGAGCTCAAATGCTTTTGAAATCAACGAGTAAGCTTCAATTTCATGTTCTAATATAAGAAATGAAGTAATCGAGCATAATAATTGCTTGGAAAGCACGGTTTGAACTACCAAAATCGAAGAACGTAAGGTAATCGGTCAACCGAAGCTATCTTGAGCTTCCGGAGTAAACAGATTGTCGAACGACCTCGAATTCGATGCGCTCTTAATGAATACCATCTAATTCGATACAATATTTCAATCGGTTGAAGTACGTATGAGAATCATTGAGTTTTATGTCAGTTATAGTGGTTTTCTTCTCGATTAAGCAAAAGAGACTTCAATCGAGGTTATAAGCTCAAATGCTTTTGAAATCAACGAGTAAGCTTCAATTTCATGTTCTAATATAATAAATGAAGTAATCGAGCATGATAGTTGCTTGGAAAGCACGGTTTGAACTACCAAAATCGAAGAACGTAAGGTAATCGGTCAACCGAAGCTATCTTGAGCATCCGAGTCAACAGATGGTCGAACGACCTCGAATTCGATGCGCCCTCCACAAATAACCTCTAATTCAATACAATATATCAATCGGTTGGAGTACGTACGAGAATCATTGAGTTTTAAGTCAGTTATAGTGGTTTTCTTCTCGATTAAGCAAAAGAGACTTCAATCGAGGTTATTAGCTCAAATGCTTTTGAAATCAGTGAGTAAGCTTCAATTTCATGTTCTAATATAAGAAATGAAGTAATCGAGCATGATATTGCTTAGAAAGCACTGTTTGAACTACCAAAATTGAAGAACGTAAGGTAATCGGTCAACCGAAGCTATCTTGAGTTTCCGGAGTCAACATATGGTCGAACGACCTCGAATTCGACGCCCTCTTCATGAATACCCTCTAATTCAATACAATATATCAATCGGTTGAAATACGTATGAGAATCATGGAGTTTAATGTTAGTTATAGTGGTTTTCTTCTAGATTAAGCAAAAGAGACTTCAATCGAGGTTACGAGCTCAAATGCTTTTGAAATCTACGAGTAAGCTTCAATTTCATGTTCTAATTAATATAAGAAATGAAGTAATCTAGCATGAAAAAGGCTTGGAAAGCACGATTTGAACTACCAAAATTGAAGAACGTAAGGTAATCGGTCATTCGAATCTATCTTGAGCTTCCGAAGTTAACAGATGGTCAAACGCCTCAAATTCGATGCGCTCTTCATGAATAACCTCTAATTCAATACAATATATCAATAGGTTGAAGTACGTACGAGAATCATTGAGTTTTAAGTCAGTTATAGTGGTTTTCTTCTCGATTAAGCAAAAGATACTTCAATCGAGGTTATGAGCTCAAATGCTTTTGAAATCAACGAGTAAGCTTCAATTTCATGTTCTAATATAAGAAATGAAGTAATCGAGCATGTTAATTGCTTGGAAAGCACGGTTTGAACTACCAAAATCGAAGAACGTAAAGTAATCGGTCAACTGAAGCTATCTTGAGCTTTCGGAGTCAACAGATGGTCGAACGACCTCGAATTCGATGCGCTATTCATGAATAACCTCTAATTCAATATAATATATCAATCGGTTGAAGTACGTATGAGAATCATTGAGTTTTAAGTCAGTTATAGTGGTTTTCTTCTCGATTAAGCAAAAGAGACTTCAATCGAGGTTATGAGCTCAAATGCTTTTGAAATCAACGTGTAAGCTTCAATTTCATGTTCTAATATAATAAATGAAGTAATCGAGCATGTTAATTGCTTGGAAAGCACGGTTTGAACTACCAAAATCGAAGAACGTAAAGTAATCGGTCAACCGAAGCTATCTTGAGCTTCCGGAGTCAACAGATGGTCGAACGACCTCGAATTCGATGCGCTATTCATGAATAACCTCTAATTCAATACAATGTATCAATCGGTTGAAGTACGTACGAGAATCATTGAGTTTTAAGTCAGTTATAGTGGTTTTCTTCTCGGTTAAGCAAAAGAGACTTCAATCGAGGTTATGAGCTCAAATGCTTTTGAAATCAATGAGTAAGCTTCAATTTCATGTTCTAATATAAGAAATGAAGTAATCGAGCATGATAATTGCTTGGAAAGCACGGTTTGAACTACCAAAATCGAAGAACTTAAGGAAATCGGTCAATCGAAGCTATCTTGAGCTTCCGTAGTAAACAGATTGTCGAACGACCTCGAATTCGATGCGCTCTTAATGAATACCCTCTAATTCGATACAATATTACAATCGGTTGAAGTACGTATGAGAATCATTGAGTTTTATGTAAGTTATAGTGGTTTTCTTCTCGATTGAGCAAAAGAGACTTCAATCGAGGTTATGAGCTCCAATGCTTTTGAAATCAACGAGTAAGCTTCAATTTCATGTTCTAATATAAGAAATGAAGTAATCGAGCATGATAAAGGATTGGAAAGCACGGTTTGAACTACCAAAATCGAAGAACGTAAGGTAATCGGTCAACCGAAGCTATCTTGAGCTTCCGGAGTCAACAGATGGTCGAACGACCTTGAATTCGATGAGCTCTTCATGAATAACCTTTATTTCAATACAATATATCAATCGGTTGAAGTACGTATGAGAATCATTTAATTTTAAGTCAGTTATAATGGTTTTCTTCTCGATTAAGCAAAAGAGACTTCGATCGAGGTTATGAGCTAAAAAGGTTTTGAAATCAACGAGTAAGCTTCAATTTCATGTTCTAATATAAGAAATGAAGTAATCGAGCATGATAATTGCTTGGAAAGCACGGTTTGAACTACCAAAATCGAAGAACGTAATGTAATCGGTCAACCGAAGCTATCTTGAGCTTCCGGAGTAAACAGATTGTCGAACGACCTCGAATTCGATGCGCTCTTAATGAATACCCTCTAATTCGATACAATATTTCAATCGATTGAAGTACGTATGAGAATCATTGAGTTTTATGTCAGTTATAGTGGTTTTCTTCTCGATTAAGCAAAAGAGACTTCAATCGAGGTTATAAGCTCAAATGCTTTTGAAATCAACGAGTAAGCTTCAATTTCATGTTCTAATATAATAAATGAAGTAATCGAGCATAATAATTGCTTGGAAAGCACGGTTTGAACTACCAAAATCGAAGAACGTAAGGTAATCGGTCAACCGAAGTTATCTTGAGCTTCCGGAGTAAACAGATTGTCGAACGACCTCGAATTCGATGCGCTCTTAATGAATACCCTCTAATTCGATACAATATTTCAATCGGTTGAAGTACGTATGAGAATCATTGAGTTTTATGTCAGTTATAGTGGTTTTCTTCTCGATTAAGCAAAAGAGACTTCAATCGAGGTTATAAGCTCAAATGCTTTTGAAATCAACGAGTAAGCTTCAATTTCATGTTCTAATATAATAAATGAAGTAATCGAGCATGATAGTTGCTTGGAAAGCACGGTTTGAACTACCAAAATCGAAGAACGTAAGGTAATCGGTCAACCGAAGCTATCTTGAGCATCTGAGTCAACAGATGGTCGAACGACCTCGAATTCGATGCTCCCTCCACGAATAACCTCTAATTCAATACAATGTATCAATCGGTTGATGTACGTACGAGAATCATTGAGTTTTAAGTCAGTTATAGTGGTTTTCTTCTCGATTAAGCAAAAGAGACTTTAATCGATGTTATAAGCTCAAATGCTTTTGAAATCAACGAGTAAGCTTCAATTTCATGTTCTAATATAAGAAATGAAGTAATCGAGCATGATAATTGCTTGGAAAGCACGGTTTGAACTACCAAAATCGAAGAACGTAAGGTAATCGGTCAACCGAAGCTATCTTGAGCTTCCGGAGTAAACAGATTGTCGAACGACCTCGAATTCGATGCGCTCTTAATGAATACCCTCTAATTCGATACAATATTTCAATCGGTTGAAGTACGTATGAGAATCATTGAGTTTTATGTCAGTTATAGTGGTTTTCTTCTCGATTAAGCAAAAGAGACTTCAATCGAGGTTATGAGCTCAAATGCTTTTGAAATCAACGTGTAAGCTTCAATTTCATGTTCTAATATAAGAAATGAAGTAATCGAGCATGATAATTGCTTGGAAAGCACGGTTTGAACTACCAAAATCGAAGAACGTAAGGTAATCGGTCAACCGAAGCTATCTTGAGCATCCGGAGTCAACAGATGGTCGAACGACCTCGAATTCGATGCGCCCTTCATGAATGACCTCTAATTCAATACAATGTATCAATCGGTTGAAGTATGTACGAGAATCATTGAGTTTTAAGTCAGTTATAGTGGTTTTCTTCTCGATTAAGCAAAAGAGGCTTCAATCGAGGTTATGATCTCAAATGCTTTTGAAATCAACGTGTAAGCTTCAATTTCATGTTCTAATAAAAGAAATGATGTAATCTAGCATGAAAAAGGCTTTGAAAGCACGATTTCAACTACCAAAATTGAAGAACGTAAGGTAATCGGTCAACCGAAGCTATTTTGAGCTTCCGAAGTCAACAGATGGTCAAACAACATCAAATTCGATGCGCACTTCATGAATACCCTCTAATTCAATACAATATATCAATAGGTTGAAGAACGTACGAGAATCATTGAGTTTTAAGTCAGTTATAGTGGTTTTCTTCTCGATTAAGCAAAAGAGACTTCAATCGAGGTTATAAGCTCAAATGCTTTTGAAATCAACGAGTAAGCTTCAATTTCATGTTCTAATATAAGAAATGAAGTAACCGAGCATGATAATTGCTTGGAAAGCACGGTTTGAACTTCAAAAATCGAAGAACGTAAGGTAATCGGTCAACCAAAGCTATCTTTAGCTTCCGGAGTCAACAGATGGTCGAACGACCTCGAATTCGATGCGCTCTTCATGAATAACATCTAATTCAATATAATATATCAATCGGTTGAAGTACGTATGAGAATCATTGAGTTTTAAGTCTGTTATAGTGGTTTTCTTCTCGATTAAGCAAAAGAAACTACAATCGAGGTTATGAGCTCAAATGCTTTTGAAATCAACGAGTAAGCTTCAATTTCATGTTCTAATATAAGAAATGAAGTAATCGAGCATGATAATTGCTTGGAAAGCACGGTTTGAACTACCAAAATCGAAGAACGTAAGGTAATCAGTCAACCGAAGCTATCTTGAGCTTCCGGAGTAAACAGATTGTCGAACGACCTCGAATTCGATGCGCTCTTAATGAATACCCTCTAATTCGATACAATATTTCAATCGGTTGAAGTACGTATGAGAATCATTGAATTTTAAGTCAGTTATAGTGGTTTTCTTCTCGATTAAGCAAAAGAGACTACAATCGAGGTTATGAGCTCAAATGCTTTTGAAATCAACGAGTAAGCTTCAATTTCATGTTCTAATATAAGAAATGAAGTAATCGAGCATGTTAATTGCTTGGAAAGCACGGTTTGAACTACCAAAATCGAAGAACGTAAAGTAATCGGTCAACTGAAGCTATCTTGAGCTTTCGGAGTCAACAGATGGTCGAACGACCTCGAATTCGATGCGCTATTCATGAATAACCTCTAATTCAATATAATATATCAATCGGTTGAAGTACGTATGAGAATCATTGAGTTTTAAGTCAGTTATAGTGGTTTTCATCTCGATTAAGCAAAAGAGACTTCAATCGAGGTTATGAGCTCAAATGCTTTTGAAATCAACGTGTAAGCTTCAATTTCATGTTCTAATATAAGAAATGAAGTAATCGAGCATGTTAATTGATGGAGCCCGTAAGTCATGGTTCGAAGCCCGGAGGCCCATAATTATAGATGATATGGGATGAAGATTGAAGACTTTATTTTAGTTTTAATTTTCGTATGTTTTGGTTCAGGCCACGTTTTTGGGCCTTAAAAGACTTGTTTTTGGGTTTTTATCATGTTGGTTAATGGGTTGGGCCATGCCAATGACTTTGGGTCAGTTATTTCCTAGTTAGATTAGGTTTAGATGGTTTTATTTGCCTCTCTATATAAGGGGGTCTTTGTGGACGAAAATTAGTTAGCTTTGATCATTAATATTATTGTGAGTTTATTCTCTCTTGAGAGTTTTCGAATTCCTCTTGATTATTCCAAGACGAATTCATTATCCGGCGAATCAGCGAGTAAATCAAACCTCGTTGTGTGTCATTCATCGTCCCCGTGTGGCTTGGCGACCGTTTCTTTGGGTTATAGAGACTTCGGTTTATCTATAGTACTTAGGAGGGTTTAGTCCATTGACGTATTGGGATTTCCATTCGTAGTTAGTTTCGTTTCTTCCGCGTGCGTCTACCATTCGGTCATCAAGGATCGTATCATTTGGCACCAGAGCGAGGCTTACGTCATCCAGGTTTTATCATCCTTTTCGTTTGAATTTCGTCTCTTTGTTGTTTTCTGTTCGTGTCTTGTTTTCGAGTCGTCTCTTCGTGTCTTGTTCTATTCTTCGTTCGTTTGAGTCGTGCCGTGTCAAAAAAAAAAATTCAGATTCGTTTGTGTCAAAATTTCAGAGTCGTTCTTGTAGCTTTTCTTTCGTGTCAAGTATTCAGATTCGTTTTGATACCTAGTCAAAGTTGTTTTCTTGGTCATTAAGGAGTAGAAGATTTCTTTCCTTACAAGAATAGGAAACATACTCAGAATATAAATCCCATACCTTATATTATATAACACGTCTTAGGTGGGTCTTCTACACGTTTTCCTGACATATTAGGGGCAAAAGTTTCGATCAAAAAAAAAAAAAAAAGTTTCGAAAAAAAAAAAAAAAAAAAAAAAAAAAAAAAAAGGATATATTCGAAGCCCTAGTGTGTCACTGTGCTTTCTGAGTTGGTTATTACGTGTTTCTTCATTGGGATATCAGTTATATATTCGTTTCGGTGTGTTTTCGTCTTTTTCTCGTGTTTTTCGTCGGCCAGCACTAAAACGGCCATAACTTTTGCATACGAGCTCCGATTTTGCTCCATAATACCTTTTCGGAAAGCTCTCGAAAAGATCTATACGGTGGATCCCACTTCGTCGGAATCGGTCCATTATTTTTGCAAAAAAAGGTCGTTTAAAGGGTCAAATCGTCCGCCGAAGTTTTCGGCAAAATTTTCGTGTCTTTTTTCGTGTCTCGGTTTAGGGTTTTCTTAGTCCAGTCATCCTTCCTTCCTAGTTTTAGTACTCTTGATTCGCTAATAGTGATTTCTGTGGTAGATTAAGGGAATTTGAGCCTCTTAAGAGAGAATTGAGTGGAAAAAAGGCAGGAGAGGTGAGATTAAAAGAGGGTAAAAGCCATCATATTGAGTGATACACGAGTGTTGAGTGAATTATCTTTGAGTGATACACGAGTGCTTGTGAGGTTGTGAGGATCCTATTTTACTAACCTTTTGCAGGTATGTCGGATGAAGAGCTTGATTCACAAACGAAATCCATGATAGAGGCGATGGTGAAACAATGGGGCGAGGAGATGAGGTCTGAGTCGGTGTTAATTTGTTCGAAGAGTGGAGGTCATTACAAAGAAAAAGTCCGACAATACAACCAACGTGGTCATCTTGGTGAGGACGAAGAAGTGGACATTACCTACTTTCAAGGGAAATATGATCCAGAGTTGTATCTTCAATGGGAGAGAAATAGGGAGATAGCTTTTTGTCATCATAACTATTCTGAGTTCAAGAAGGTGAACTTGGCATCCAGGTTGTTATCGGACTATGCTCTAACTTGGTGGGATCGATTGGCTAAGAGTAGAAGAAGGAATGGAGTGGAGCCAATCATGACTTGGAAAGAGATGAAGGCGGTGATGAGGAAACATTTTGCACCTTTCCAATTCTATCGTGGGAATCAAAATAGTTGGAGGCAGTCCCAAGCTACTACTGTTTCATATTCGAAGAGAAGCTTTTGGGAGAAAGAAGAGCAGCCGAAGGAGTACACACGTCCATTTGTGAAGCCAAGGTCAGATGCTAAGAGTACGTTCACTCCGGTTCGAGATGATGTGGAAAAACTGAATGAGGAGGTAGAAGAAATCGAAGCACCTCCTGGACCACTTCTTAGTTTATTTGATGATATTGATCAGAGTGTGCAAAATGAGGAGTGTGATGGAGAGCAGCAAGAGAACATCATTCATGTCGAGGATGAAGTGTCGTTTGTTTCTCTTACTCCAACGCAAGTGGATGAGGATGATCAATTGCAACTGTCAAAGGAGGTGGAGATGGTGAAGTCCAAGGAAGAGAAATTAGAGACAAACGAGTATGGATTGATGCATGAGTCTCTACTTGATCAGAGTAGTGCTTTGGAGTGGATAGTGAATGAGGAGAAGTCCATGGAGGCAAAGTGGAAGAAGGCGAATGTTTCGTCCATTAATGATCTTGATTGTCTATTTTCTTCTACTTATTCATTTGTGCAGGAATTCGATGATGTTTCTTCCAAAGATACATTTCATGGCGTATTATCAATGGAAGGAAGTGAACATCAAATCGAGTTCGAAGGACTGAATGAGTTGGAGATATGTGAAGAGGTCAAGAAACAAAATTTCTTTCCTTTTGCCGTAGGAGACGGCCAGGATTTGAGGACAAATCCTCTTCAAGAGGAGGGGAATGATGGAGCCCGTAAGTCATGGTTCGAAGCCCGGAGGCCCATAATTATAGATGATATGGGATGAAGATTGAAGACTTTATTTTAGTTTTAATTTTCGTATGTTTTGGTTCAGGCCACGTTTTTGGGCCTTAAAAGACTTGTTTTTGGGTTTTTATCATGTTGGTTAATGGGTTGGGCCATGCCAATGACTTTGGGTCAGTTATTTCCTAGTTAGATTAGGTTTAGATGGTTTTATTTGCCTCTCTATATAAGGGGGTCTTTGTGGACGAAAATTAGTTAGCTTTGATCATTAATATTATTGTGAGTTTATTCTCTCTTGAGAGTTTTCGAATTCCTCTTGATTATTCCAAGACGAATTCATTATCCGGCGAATCAGCGAGTAAATCAAACCTCGTTGTGTGTCATTCATCTTCCCCGTGTGGCTTGGCGACCGTTTCTTTGGGTTATAGAGACTTCGGTTTATCTATAGTACTTAGGAGGGTTTAGTCCATTGACGTATTGGGATTTCCATTCGTAGTTAGTTTCGTTTCTTCCGCGTGCGTCTACCATTCGGTCATCAAGGATCGTATCATTAATTGCTTGGAAAGCACGGTTTGAACTACCAAAATCGAAGAACGTAAAGTAATCGGTCAACTGAAGCTATCTTGAGCTTTCGGAGTCAACAGATGGTCGAACGACCTCGAATTCGATGCGCTATTCATGAATAACCTCTAATTCAATATAATATATCAATCGGTTGAAGTACGTATGAGAATCATTGAGTTTTAAGTCAGTTATAGTGGTTTTCTTCTCGATTAAGCAAAAGAGACTTCAATCGAGGTTATGAGCTCAAATGCTTTTGAAATCAATGAGTAAGCTTCAATTTCATGTTCTAATATAAGAAATGAAGTAATCGAGCATGATAATTGCTTGGAAAGCACGGTTTGAACTACCAAAATCGAAGAACGTAAGGAAATCGGTCAATCGAAGCTATCTTGAGCTTCCGTAGTAAACAGATTGTCGAACGACCTCGAATTCGATGCGCTCTTAATGAATACCCTCTAATTCGATACAATATTACAATCGGTTGAAGTACGTATGAGAATCATTGAGTTTTATGTAAGTTATAGTGGTTTCTTCTCTATTGAGCAAAAGAGACTTCAATCGAGGTTATGAGCTCCAATGCTTTTGAAATCAACGAGTAAGCTTCAATTTCATGTTCTAATATAAGAAATGAAGTAATCGAGCATGATAAAGGATTGGAAAGCACGGTTTGAACTACCAAAATCGAAGAACGTAAGGTAATCGGTCAACCGAAGCTATCTTGAGCTTCCGGAGTCAACAGATGGTCGAACGACCTTGAATTCGATGAGCTCTTCATGAATAACCTTTATTTCAATACAATATATCAATCGGTTGAAGTACGTATGAGAATCATTTAATTTTAAGTCAGTTATAATGGTTTTCTTCTCGATTAAGCAAAAGAGACTTCGATCGAGGTTATGAGCTAAAAAGGTTTTGAATTCAACGAGTAAGCTTCAATTTCATGTTCTAATATAAGAAATGAAGTAATCGAGCATGATAATTGCTTGGAAAGCACGGTTTGAACTACCAAAATCGAAGAACGTAAGGTAATCGGTCAACCGAAGCTATCTTGAGCTTTCGGAGTAAACAGATTGTCGAACGACCTCGAATTCGATGCGCTCTTAATGAATACCCTCTAATTCGATACAATATTTCAATCGATTGAAGTACGTATGAGAATCATTGAGTTTTATGTCAGTTATAGTGGTTTTCTTCTCGATTAAGCAAAAGAGACTTCAATCGAGGTTATAAGCTCAAATGCTTTTGAAATCAACGAGTAAGCTTCAATTTCATGTTCTAATATAATAAATGAAGTAATCGAGCATAATAATTGCTTGGAAAGCACGGTTTGAACTACCAAAATCGAAGAACGTAAGGTAATCGGTCAACCGAAGCTATCTTGAGCTTCCGGAGTAAACAGATTGTCGAACGACCTCGAATTCGATGCGCTCTTAATGAATACCCTCTAATTCGATACAATATTTCAATCGGTTGAAGTAAGTATGAGAATCATTGAGTTTTATGTCAGTTATAGTGGTTTTCTTCTCGATTAAGCAAAAGAGACTTCAATCGAGGTTATAAGCTCAAATGCTTTTGAAATCAACGAGTAAGCTTCAATTTCATGTTCTAATATAATAAATGAAGTAATCGAGCATGATAGTTGCTTGGAAAGCACGGTTTGAACTACCAAAATCGAAGAACGTAAGGTAATCGGTCAACCGAAGCTATCTTGAGCATCCGAGTCAACAGATGGTCGAACGACCTCGAATTCGATGCGCCCTCCACGAATAACCTCTAATTCAATACAATGTATCAATCGGTTGAAGTACGTACGAGAATCATTGAGTTTTAAGTCAGTTATAGTGGTTTTCTTCTCGATTAAGCAAAAGAGACTTCAATCGATGTTATAAGCTCAAATGCTTTTGAAATCAACGAGTAAGCTTCAATTTCATGTTCTAATATAAGAAATGAAGTAATCGAGCATGATAATTGCTTGGAAAGCACGGTTTGAACTACCAAAATCGAAGAACGTAAGGTAATCGGTCAACCGAAGCTATCTTGAGCTTCCGGAGTAAACAGATTGTCGAACGACCTCGAATTCGATGCGCTCTTAATGAATACCCTCTAATTCGATACAATATTTCAATCAGTTGAAGTACGTATGAGAATCATTGAGTTTTATGTCAGTTATAGTGGTTTTCTTCTCGATTAAGCAAAAGAGACTTCAATCGAGGTTATGAGCTCAAATGCTTTTGAAATCAACGTGTAAGCTTCAATTTCATGTTATAATATAAGAAATGAAGTAATCGAGCATGATAATTGCTTGGAAAGCACGGTTTGAACTACCAAAATCGAAGAACGTAAGGTAATCGGTCAACCGAAGCTATCTTGAGCATCCGGAGTCAACAGATGGTCGAACGACCTCGAATTCGATGCGCCCTTCATGAATGACCTCTAATTCAATACAATGTATCAATCGGTTGAAGTATGTACGAGAATCATTGAGTTTTAAGTCAGTTATAGTGGTTTTCTTCTCGATTAAGCAAAAGAGGCTTCAATCGAGGTTATGATCTCAAATGCTTTTGAAATCAACGAGTAAGCTTCAATTTCATGTTCTAATAAAAGAAATGAAGTAATCTAGCATGAAAAAGGCTTTGAAAGCACGATTTCAACTACCAAAATTGAAGAACGTAAGGTAATCGGTCAACCGAAGCTATTTTGAGCTTCCGAAGTCAACAGATGGTCAAACAACATCAAATTCGATGCGCACTTCATGAATACCCTCTAATTCAATACAATATATCAATAGGTTGAAGAACGTACGAGAATCATTGAGTTTTAAGTCAGTTATAGTGGTTTTCTTCTCGATTAAGCAAAAGAGACTTCAATCGAGGTTATGAGCTCAAATGCTTTTGAAATCAGCGAGTAAGCTTCAATTTCATGTTCTAATATAAGAAATGAAGTAACCGAGCATGATAATTGCTTGGAAAGCACGGTTTGAACTTCAAAAATCGAAGAACGTAAGGTAATCGGTCAACCAAAGCTATCTTTAGCTTCCGGAGTCAACAGATGGTCGAACGACCTCGAATTCGATGCGCTCTTCATGAATAACATCTAATTCAATATAATATATCAATCGGTTGAAGTACGTATGAGAATCATTGAGTTTTAAGTCAGTTATAGTGTTTTTCTTCTCGATTAAGCAAAAGAAACTACAATCGAGGTTATGAGCTCAAATGCTTTTGAAATCAACGAGTAAGCTTCAATTTCATGTTCTAATATAGGAAATGAAGTAATCGAGCATGATAATTGCTTGGAAAGCACGGTTTGAACTACCAAAATCGAAGAACGTAAGGTAATCAGTCAACCGAAGCTATCTTGAGCTTCCGGAGTAAACAGATTGTCGAACGACCTCGAATTCGATGCGCTCTTAATGAATACCCTCTAATTCGATACAATATTTCAATCGGTTGAAGTACGTATGAGAATCATTGAGTTTTATGTCAGTTATAGTGGTTTTCTTCTCGATTAAGCAAAAGAGACTTCAATCGAGGTTATAAGCTCAAATGCTTTTGAAATCAACGAGTAATCTTCAATTTCATGTTCTAATATAATAAATGAAGTAATCGAGCATAATAATTGCTTGGAAAGCACGGTTTGAACTGCCAAAATCGAAGAACGTAAGGTAATCGGTCAACCGAAGCTATCTTGAGCTTCCGGAGTAAACAGATTGTCGAACGACCTCGAATTCGATGCGCTCTTAATGAATACCCTCTAATTCGATACAATATTTCAATCGGTTGAAGTACGTATGAGAATCATTGAGTTTTATGTCAGTTATAGTGGTTTTCTTCTCGATTAAGCAAAAGAGACTTCAATCGAGGTTATAAGCTCAAATGCTTTTGAAATCAACGAGTAAGCTTCAATTTCATGTTCTAATATAATAAATGAAGTAATCGAGCATGATAGTTGCTTGGAAAGCACGGTTTGAACTACCAAAATCGAAGAACGTAAGGTAATCGGTCAACCGAAGCTATCTTGAGCTTCCGGAGTAAACAGATTGTCGAACGACCTCGAATTCGATGCGCTCTTAATGAATACCCTCTAATTCGATACAATATTTCAATCGGTTGAAGTACGTATGAGAATCATTGAGTTTTATGTCAGTTATAGTGGTTTTCTTCTCGATTAAGCAAAAGAGACTTCAATCGAGGTTATAAGCTCAAATGCTTTTGAAATCAACGAGTAAGCTTCAATTTCATGTTCTAATATAATAAATGAAGTAATCGAGCATGATAGTTGCTTGGAAAGTACGGTTTGAACTACCAAAATCGAAGAACGTAAGGTAATCGATCAACCGAAGCTATCTTGAGCATCCGAGTCAACAGATGGTCGAACGACCTCGAATTCGATGCGCCCTTCATGAATAACCTCTAATTCAATACAATGTATCAATCGGTTGAAGTACGTACGAGAATCATTGAGTTTTAAGTCAGTTATAGTGGTTTTCTTCTCGATTAAGCAAAAGAGACTTCAATCGATGTTATAAGCTCAAATGCTTTTGAAATCAACGAGTAAGCTTCAATTTCATGTTCTAATATAAGAAATGAAGTAATCGAGCATTATAATTGCTTGGAAAGCACGGTTTGAACTACCAAAATCGAAGAACGTAAGGTAATCGGTCAACCGAAGCTATCTTGAGCTTCCGGAGTAAACAGATTGTCGAACGACCTCGAATTCGATGCGCTCTTAATGAATACCCTCTAATTCGATACAATATTTCAATCGGTTGAAGTACGTATGAGAATCATTGAGTTTTATGTCAGTTATAGTGGTTTTCTTCTCGATTAAGCAAAAGAGACTTCAATCGAGGTTATAAGCTCAAATGCTTTTGAAATCAACGAGTAAGCTTCAATTTCATGTTCTAATATAATAAATGAAGTAATCGAGCATAATAATTGCTTAGAAAGCACGGTTTGAACTACCAAAATCGAAGAACGTAAGGTAATCGGTCAACCGAAGCTATCTTGAGCTTCCGGAGTAAACAGATTGTCGAACGACCTCGAATTCGATGCGCTCTTAATGAATACCCTCTAATTCGATACAATATTTCAATCGGTTGAAGTACGTATGAGAATCATTGAGTTTTATGTCAGTTATAGTGGTTTTCTTCTCGATTAAGCAAAAGAGACTTCAATCGAGGTTATAAGCTCAAATGCTTTTGAAATCAACGAGTAAGCTTCAATTTCATGTTCTAATATAATAAATGAAGTAATCGAGCATGATAGTTGCTTGGAAAGCACGGTTTGAACTACCAAAATCGAAGAACGTAAGGTAATCGGTCAACCGAAGCTATCTTGAGCATCCGAGTCAACAGATGGTCGAACGACCTCGAATTCGATGCGCCCTTCATGAATAACCTCTAATTCAATACAATGTATCAATCGGTTGAAGTACGTACGAGAATCATTGAGTTTTAAGTCAGTTATAGTGGTTTTCTTCTCGATTAAGCAAAAGAGACTTCAATCGATGTTATAAGCTCAAATGCTTTTGAAATCAACGAGTAAGCTTCAATTTCATGTTCTAATATAAGAAATGAAGTAATCGAGCATTATAATTGCTTGGAAAGCACGGTTTGAACTACCAAAATCGAAGAACGTAAGGTAATCGGTCAACCGAAGCTATCTTGAGCTTCCGGAGTAAACAGATTGTCGAACGACCTCGAATTCGATGCGCTCTTAATGAATACCCTCTAATTCGATACAATATTTCAATCGGTTGAAGTACGTATGAGAATCATTGAGTTTTATGTCAGTTATAGTGGTTTTCTTCTCGATTAAGCAAAAGAGACTTCAATCGAGGTTATAAGCTCAAATGCTTTTGAAATCAACGAGTAAGCTTCAATTTCATGTTCTAATATAATAAATGAAGTAATCGAGCATAATAATTGCTTAGAAAGCACGGTTTGAACTACCAAAATCGAAGAACGTAAGGTAATCGGTCAACCGAAGCTATCTTGAGCTTCCGGAGTAAACAGATTGTCGAACGACCTCGAATTCGATGCGCTCTTAATGAATACCCTCTAATTCGATACAATATTTCAATCGGTTGAAGTACGTATGAGAATCATTGAGTTTTATGTCAGTTATAGTGGTTTTCTTCTCGATTAAGCAAAAGAGACTTCAATCGAGGTTATAAGCTCAAATGCTTTTGAAATCAACGAGTAAGCTTCAATTTCATGTTCTAATATAATAAATGAAGTAATCGAGCATGATAGTTGCTTGGAAAGCACGGTTTGAACTACCAAAATCGAAGAACGTAAGGTAATCGGTCAATTGAGCATCCGAGTCAACAGATGGTCGAACGACCTCGAATTCGATGCGCCCTTCATGAATTACCTCTAATTCAATACAATGTATCAATCGGTTGAAGTACGTACGAGAATCATTGAGTTTTAAGTCAGTTATAGTGGTTTTCTTCTCGATTAAGCAAAAGAGACTTCAATCGATGTTATAAGCTCAAATGCTTTTGAAATCAACGAGTAAGCTTTAATTTCATGTTCTAATATAAGAAATGAAGTAATCGAGCATGATAATTGCTTGGAAAGCACGGTTTGAACTACCAAAATCGAAGAACGTAAGGTAATCGGTCAACCGAAGCTATCTTGAGCATCCGGAGTCAACAGATGGTCGAACGACCTCGAATTCGATGCGCCCTTCATGAATGACCTCTAATTCAATACAATGTATCAATCGGTTGAAGTATGTACGAGAATCATTGAGTTTTAAGTCAGATATAGTGGTTTTCTTCTCGATTAAGCAAAAGAGGCTTCAATCGAGGTTATGATCTCAAATGCTTTTGAAATCAACGAGTAAGCTTCAATTTCATGTTCTAATAAAAGAAATGAAGTAATCTAGCATGAAAAAGGCTTTGAAAGCACGATTTCAACTACCAAAATTGAAGAACGTAAGGTAATCGGTCAACCGAAGCTATTTTAAGCTTCCGAAGTCAACAGATGGTCAAACAACATCAAATTCGATGCGCACTTCATGAATACCCTCTAATTCAATACAATATATCAATAGGTTGAAGAACGTACGAGAATCATTGAGTTTTAAGTCAGTTATAGTGGTTTTCTTCTCGATTAAGCAAAAGAGACTTCAATCGAGGTTATGAGCTCAAATGCTTTTGAAATCAGCGAGTAAGCTTCAATTTCATGTTCTAATATAAGAAATGAAGTAACCGAGCATGATAATTGCTTGGAAAGCACGGTTTGAACTTCAAAAATCGAAGAACGTAAGGTAATCGGTCAACCAAAGCTATCTTTAGCTTCCGGAGTCAACAGATGGTCGAACGACCTCGAATTCGATGCGCTCTTCATGAATAACATCTAATTCAATATAATATATCAATCGGTTGAAGTACGTATGAGAATCATTGAGTTTTAAGTCAGTTATAGTGGTTTTCTTCTCGATTAAGCAAAAGAAACTACAATCGAGGTTATGAGCTCAAATGCTTTTGAAATCAACGAGTAAGCTTCAATTTCATGTTCTAATATAAGAAATGAAGTAATCGAGCATGATAATTGCTTGGAAAGCACGGTTTGAACTACCAAAATCGAAGAACGTAAGGTAATCAGTCAACCGAAGCTATCTTGAGCTTCCGGAGTCAACAGATTGTCGAACGACCTCGAATTCGATGCGCACTTAATGAATACCCTCTAATTCGATACAATATTTCAATCGGTTGAAGTAAGTATGAGAATCATTGAATTTTAAGTCAGTTATAGTGGTTTTCTTCTCGATTAAGCAAAAGAGACTACAATCGAGGTTATGAGCTCAAATGCTTTTGAAATCAACGAGTAAGCTTCAATTTCATGTTCTAATATAAGAAATGAAGTAATCGAGCATGATAATTGCCTGGAAAGCACAGTTTGAACTACCAAAATCGAAGAACGTAAAGTAATCGGTCAACTGAAGCTATCTTGAGCTTCCGGAGTCAACAGATGGTCGAACGACCTCAAATTCGACGCGCTCTTCATGAATACCCTCTAATTCAATACAATATATCAATCGGTTGAAGTTCGTACGAGAATAATTGAATTTTAAGTCAGTTATAGTGGTTTTCTTCTCGATTGAGCAAAAGAGACTTCAATCGAGGTTATGAGCTCCAATGCTTTTGAAATCAACGAGTAAGCTTCAATTTCATGTTCTAATATAAGAAATGAAGTAATCGAGCATGATAAAGGCTTGGAAAGCACGGTTTGAACTACCAAAATCGAAGAACGTAAGGTAATCGGTCAACCGAAGCTATCTTGAGCATCCGAGTCAACAGATGGTCGAACGACCTCGAATTCGATGCGCCCTTCACGAATAACCTCTAATTCAATACAATGTATCAATCGGTTGAAGTACGTACGAGAATCATTGAGTTTTAAGTCAGTTATAGTGGTTTTCTTCTCGATTAAGCAAAAGAGACTTCAATCGATGTTATAAGCTCAAATGCTTTTGAAATCAACGAGTAAGCTTCAATTTCATGTTCTAATATAAGAAATGAAGTAATCGAGCATGATAATTGCTTGGAAAGCACGGTTTGAACTACCAAAATCGAAGAACGTAAGGTAATCGGTCAACCGAAGCTATCTTGAGCTTCCGGAGTAAACAGATTGTCGAACGACCTCGAATTCGATGCGCTCTTAATGAATACCCTCTAATTCGATACAATATTTCAATCGGTTGAAGTACGTATGAGAATCATTGAGTTTTATGTCAGTTATAGTGGTTTTCTTCTCGATTAAGCAAAAGAGACTTCAATCGAGGTTATAAGCTCAAATGCTTTTGAAATCAACGAGTAAGCTCAATTTCATGTTCTAATAATAAATGAAGTAATCGAGCATAATAATTGCTTGGAAAGCACGGTTTGAACTACCAAAATCGAAGAACGTAAGGTAATCGGTCAACCGAAGCTATCTTGAGCTTCCGGAGTAAACAGATTGTCGAACGACCTCGAATTCGATGCGCTCTTAATGAATACCCTCTAATTCGATACAATATTTCAATCGGTTGAAGTACGTATGAGAATCATTGAGTTTTATGTCAGTTATAGTGGTTTTCTTCTCGATTAAGCAAAAGAGACTTCAATCGAGGTTATAAGCTCAAATGCTTTTGAAATCAACGAGTAAGCTTCAATTTCATGTTCTAATATAAGAAATGAAGTAATCGAGCATGATAATTGCTTGGAAAGCACGGTTTGAACTACCAAAATCGAAGAACGTAAGGTAATCGGTCAACCGAAGCTATCTTGAGCATCCGGAGTCAACAGATGGTCGAACGACCTCGAATTCGATGCGCCCTTCATGAATGACCTCTAATTCAATACAATGTATCAATCGGTTGAAGTATGTACGAGAATCGTTGAGTTTTAAGTCAGTTATAGTGGTTTTCTTCTCGATTAAGCAAAAGAGGCTTCAATCGAGGTTATGATCTCAAATGCTTTTGAAATCAACGATTAAGCTTCAATTTCATGTTCTAATAAAATAAATGAAGTAATCTAGCATGAAAAAGGCTTTGAAAGCACGATTTCAACTACCAAAATTGAAGAACGTAAGGTAATCGGTCAACCGAAGCTATTTTGAGCTTCCGAAGTCAACAGATGGTCAAACAACATCAAATTCGATGCGCACTTCATGAATACCCTCTAATTCAATACAATATATCAATAGGTTGAAGAACGTACGAGAATCATTGAGTTTTAAGTCAGTTATAGTGGTTTTCTTCTCGATTAAGCAAAAGAAACTACAATCGAGGTTATGAGCTCAAATGCTTTTGAAATCAACGAGTAAGCTTCAATTTCATGTTCTAATATAAGAAATGAAGTAATCGAGCATGATAATTGCTTGGAAAGCACGGTTTGAACTACCAAAATCGAAGAACGTAAGGTAATCAGTCAACCGAAGCTATCTTGAGCTTCCGGAGTAAACAGATTGTCGAACGACCTCGAATTCGATGCGCTCTTAATGAATACCCTCTAATTCGATACAATATTTCAATCGGTTGAAGTACGTATGAGAATCATTGAGTTTTATGTCAGTTATAGTGGTTTTCTTCTCGATTAAGCAAAAGAGACTTCAATCGAGGTTATAAGCTCAAATGCCTTTGAAATCAACGAGTAAGCTTCAATTTCATGTTCTAATATAAGAAATGAAGTAATCGAGCATTATAATTGCTTGGAAAGCACGGTTTGAACTACCAAAATCGAAGAACGTAAGGTAATCGGTCAACCGAAGCTATCTTGAGCTTCCGGAGTAAACAGATTGTCGAACGACCTCGAATTCGATGCGCTCTTAATGAATACCCTCTAATTCGATACAATATTTCAATCGGTTGAAGTACATATGAGAATCATTGAGTTTTATGTCAGTTATAATGGTTTTCTTCTCGATTAAGCAAAAGAGACTTCAATCGAGGTTATAAGCTCAAATGCTTTTGAAATCAACGAGTAAGCTTCAATTTCATGTTCTAATATAATAAATGAAGTAATCGAGCATAATAATTGCTTGGAAAGCACGGTTTGAACTGCCAAAATCGAAGAACGTAAGGTAATCGGTCAACCGAAGCTATCTTGAGCTTCCGGAGTAAACAGATTGTCGAAAGACCTCGAATTCGATGCACTCTTAATGAATACCCTCTAATTCGATACAATATTTCAATCGGTTGAAGTACGTATGAGAATCATTGAGTTTTATGTCAGTTATAGTGGTTTTCTTCTCGATTAAGCAAAAGAGACTTCAATCGAGGTTATAAGCTCAAATGCTTTTGAAATCAACGAGTAAGCTTCAATTTCATGTTCTAATATAATAAATGAAGTAATCGAGCATGATAGTTGCTTGGAAAGCACGGTTTGAACTACCAAAATCGAAGAACGTAAGGTAATCGATCAACCGAAGCTATCTTGAGCATCCGAGTCAACAGATGGTCGAACGACCTCGAATTCGATGCGCCCTTCATGAATAACCTCTAATTCAATACAATGTATCAATCGGTTGAAGTACGTACGAGAATCATTGAGTTTTAAGTCAGTTATAGTGGTTTTCTTCTCGATTAAGCAAAAGAGACTTCAATCGATGTTATAAGCTCAAATGCTTTTGAAATCAACGAGTAAGCTTCAATTTCATGTTCTAATATAAGAAATGAAGTAATCGAGCATTATAATTGCTTGGAAAGCACGGTTTGAACAACCAAAATCGAAGAACGTAAGGTAATCGGTCAACCGAAGCTATCTTGAGCTTCCGGAGTAAACAGATTGTCGAACGACCTCGAATTCGATGCGCTCTTAATGAATACCCTCTAATTCGATACAATATTTCAATCGGTTGAAGTACGTATGAGAATCATTGAGTTTTATGTCAGTTATAGTGGTTTTCTTCTCGATTAAGCAAAAGAGACTTCAATCGAGGTTATAAGCTCAAATGCTTTTGAAATCAACGAGTAAGCTTCAATTTCATGTTCTAATATAATAAATGAAGTAATCGAGCATAATAATTGCTTAGAAAGCACGGTTTGAACTACCAAAATCGAAGAACGTAAGGTAATCGGTCAACCGAAGCTATCTTGAGCTTCCGGAGTAAACAGATTGTCGAACGACCTCGAATTCGATGCGCTCTTAATGAATACCCTCTAATTCGATACAATATTTCAATCGGTTGAAGTACGTATGAGAATCATTGAGTTTTATGTCAGTTATAGTGGTTTTCTTCTCGATTAAGCAAAAGAGACTTCAATCGAGGTTATAAGCTCAAATGCTTTTGAAATCAACGAGTAAGCTTCAATTTCATGTTCTAATATAATAAATGAAGTAATCGAGCATGATAGTTGCTTGGAAAGCACGGTTTGAACTACCAAAATCGAAGAACGTAAGGTAATCGGTCAATTGAGCATCCGAGTCAACAGATGGTCGAACGACCTCGAATTCGATGCGCCCTTCATGAATTACCTCTAATTCAATACAATGTATCAATCGGTTGAAGTACGTACGAGAATCATTGAGTTTTAAGTCAGTTATAGTGGTTTTCTTCTCGATTAAGCAAAAGAGACTTCAATCGATGTTATAAGCTCAAATGCTTTTGAAATCAACGAGTAAGCTTTAATTTCATGTTCTAATATAAGAAATGAAGTAATCGAGCATGATAATTGCTTGGAAAGCACGGTTTGAACTACCAAAATCGAAGAACGTAAGGTAATCGGTCAACCGAAGCTATCTTGAGCATCCGGAGTCAACAGATGGTCGAACGACCTCGAATTCGATGCGCCCTTCATGAATGACCTCTAATTCAATACAATGTATCAATCGGTTGAAGTATGTACGAGAATCATTGAGTTTTAAGTCAGTTATAGTGGTTTTCTTCTCGATTAAGCAAAAGAGGCTTCAATCGAGGTTATGATCTCAAATGCTTTTGAAATCAACGAGTAAGCTTCAATTTCATGTTCTAATAAAAGAAATGAAGTAATCTAGCATGAAAAAGGCTTTGAAAGCACGATTTCAACTACCAAAATTGAAGAACGTAAGGTAATCGGTCAACCGAAGCTATTTTGAGCTTCCGAAGTCAACAGATGGTCAAACAACATCAAATTCGATGCGCACTTCATGAATACCCTCTAATTCAATACAATATATCAATAGGTTGAAGAACGTACGAGAATCATTGAGTTTTAAGTCAGTTATAGTGGTTTTCTTCTCGATTAAGCAAAAGAGACTTCAATCGAGGTTATGAGCTCAAATGCTTTTGAAATCAGCGAGTAAGCTTCAATTTCATGATCTAATATAAGAAATGAAGTAACCGAGCATGATAATTGCTTGGAAAGCACGGTTTGAACTTCAAAAATCGAAGAACGTAAGGTAATCGGTCAACCGAAGCTATCTTTAGCTTCCGGAGTCAACAGATGGTCGAACGACCTCGAATTCGATGCGCTCTTCATGAATAACATCTAATTCCATATAATATATCAATCGGTTGAAGTACGTATGAGAATCATTGAGTTTTAAGTCAGTTATAGTGGTTTTCTTCTCGATTAAGCAAAAGAAACTACAATCGAGGTTATGAGCTCAAATGCTTTTGAAATCAACGAGTAAGCTTCAATTTCATGTTCTAATATAAGAAATGAAGTAATCGAGCATGATAATTGCTTGGAAAGCACGGTTTGAACTACCAAAATCGAAGAACGTAAGGTAATCGGTCAACCGAAGCTATCTTGAGCTTCCGGAGTAAACAGATTGTCGAACGACCTCGAATTCGATGCGCTCTTAATGAATACCCTCTAATTCGATACAATATTTCAATCGGTTGAAGTACGTATGAGAATCATTGAGTTTTATGTCAGTTATAGTGGTTTTCTTCTCGATTAAGCAAAAGAGACTTCAATCGAGGTTATAAGCTCAAATGCTTTTGAAATCAACGAGTAAGCTTCAATTTCATGTTCTAATATAATAAATGAAGTAATCGAGCATGATAGTTGCTTGGAAAGCACGGTTTGAACTACCAAAATCGAAGAACGTAAGGTAATCGGTCAATTGAGCATCCGAGTCAACAGATGGTCGAACGACCTCGAATTCGATGCGCCCTTCATGAATTACCTCTAATTCAATACAATGTATCAATCGGTTGAAGTACGTACGAGAATCATTGAGTTTTAAGTCAGTTATAGTGGTTTTCTTCTCGATTAAGCAAAAGAGACTTCAATCGATGTTATAAGCTCAAATGCTTTTGAAATCAACGAGTAAGCTTTAATTTCATGTTCTAATATAAGAAATGAAGTAATCGAGCATGATAATTGCTTGGAAAGCACGGTTTGAACTACCAAAATCGAAGAACGTAAGGTAATCGGTCAACCGAAGCTATCTTGAGCATCCGGAGTCAACAGATGGTCGAACGACCTCGAATTCGATGCGCCCTTCATGAATGACCTCTAATTCAATACAATGTATCAATCGGTTGAAGTATGTACGAGAATCATTGAGTTTTAAGTCAGTTATAGTGGTTTTCTTCTCGATTAAGCAAAAGAGGCTTCAATCGAGGTTATGATCTCAAATGCTTTTGAAATCAACGAGTAAGCTTCAATTTCATGTTCTAATAAAAGAAATGAAGTAATCTAGCATGAAAAAGGCTTTGAAAGCACGATTTCAACTACCAAAATTGAAGAACGTAAGGTAATCGGTCAACCGAAGCTATTTTGAGCTTCCGAAGTCAACAGATGGTCAAACAACATCAAATTCGATGCGCACTTCATGAATACCCTCTAATTCAATACAATATATCAATAGGTTGAAGAACGTACGAGAATCATTGAGTTTTAAGTCAGTTATAGTGGTTTTCTTCTCGATTAAGCAAAAGAGACTTCAATCGAGGTTATGAGCTCAAATGCTTTTGAAATCAGCGAGTAAGCTTCAATTTCATGATCTAATATAAGAAATGAAGTAACCGAGCATGATAATTGCTTGGAAAGCACGGTTTGAACTTCAAAAATCGAAGAACGTAAGGTAATCGGTCAACCGAAGCTATCTTTAGCTTCCGGAGTCAACAGATGGTCGAACGACCTCGAATTCGATGCGCTCTTCATGAATAACATCTAATTCCATATAATATATCAATCGGTTGAAGTACGTATGAGAATCATTGAGTTTTAAGTCAGTTATAGTGGTTTTCTTCTCGATTAAGCAAAAGAAACTACAATCGAGGTTATGAGCTCAAATGCTTTTGAAATCAACGAGTAAGCTTCAATTTCATGTTCTAATATAAGAAATGAAGTAATCGAGCATGATAATTGCTTGGAAAGCACGGTTTGAACTACCAAAATCGAAGAACGTAAGGTAATCGGTCAACCGAAGCTATCTTGAGCTTCCGGAGTAAACAGATTGTCGAACGACCTCGAATTCGATGCGCTCTTAATGAATACCCTCTAATTCGATACAATATTTCAATCGGTTGAAGTACGTATGAGAATCATTGAGTTTTATGTCAGTTATAGTGGTTTTCTTCTCGATTAAGCAAAAGAGACTTCAATCGAGGTTATAAGCTCAAATGCTTTTGAAATCAACGAGTAAGCTTCAATTTCATGTTCTAATATAATAAATGAAGTAATCGAGCATGATAGTTGCTTGGAAAGCACGGTTTGAACTACCAAAATCGAAGAACGTAAGGTAATCGATCAACCGAAGCTATCTTGAGCATCCGAGTCAACAGATGGTCGAACGACCTCGAATTCGATGCGCCCTTCATGAATAACCTCTAATTCAATACAATGTATCAATCGGTTGAAGTACGTACGAGAATCATTGAGTTTTAAGTCAGTTATAGTGGTTTTCTTCTCGATTAAGCAAAAGAGACTTCAATCGATGTTATAAGCTCAAATGCTTTTGAAATCAACGAGTAAGCTTCAATTTCATGTTCTAATATAAGAAATGAAGTAATCGAGCATTATAATTGCTTGGAAAGCACGGTTTGAACTACCAAAATCGAAGAACGTAAGGTAATCGGTCAACCGAAGCTATCTTGAGCTTCCGGAGTAAACAGATTGTCGAACGACCTCGAATTCGATGCGCTCTTAATGAATACCCTCTAATTCGATACAATATTTCAATCGGTTGAAGTACGTATGAGAATCATTGAGTTTTATGTCAGTTATAGTGGTTTTCTTCTCGATTAAGCAAAAGAGACTTCAATCGATGTTATAAGCTCAAATGCTTTTGAAATCAACGAGTAAGCTTCAATTTCATGTTCTAATATAATAAATGAAGTAATCGAGCATAATAATTGCTTAGAAAGCACGGTTTGAACTACCAAAATCGAAGAACGTAAGGTAATCGGTCAACCGAAGCTATCTTGAGCTTCCGGAGTAAACAGATTGTCGAACGACCTCGAATTCGATGCGCTCTTAATGAATACCCTCTAATTCGATACAATATTTCAATCGGTTGAAGTACGTATGAGAATCATTGAGTTTTATGTCAGTTATAGTGGTTTTCTTCTCGATTAAGCAAAAGAGACTTCAATCGAGGTTATAAGCTCAAATGCTTTTGAAATCAACGAGTAAGCTTCAATTTCATGTTCTAATATAATAAATGAAGTAATCGAGCATGATAATTGCTTGGAAAGCACGGTTTGAACTACCAAAATCGAAGAACGTAAGGTAATCGGTCAACCGAAGCTATCTTGAGCTTCCGGAGTAAACAGATTGTCGAACGACCTCGAATTCGATGCGCTCTTAATGAATACCGTCTAATTCGATACAATATTTCAATCGGTTGAAGTACGTATGAGAATCATTGAGTTTTATGTCAGTTATAGTGGTTTTCTTCTCGATTAAGCAAAAGAGACTTCAATCGAGGTTATAAGCTCAAATGCTTTTGAAATCAACGAGCAAGCTTCAATTTCATGTTCTAATATAATAAATGAAGTAATCGAGCATGATAGTTGCTTGGAAAGCACGGTTTGAACTACCAAAATCGAAGAACGTAAGGTAATAGGTCATCCGAAGCTATCTTGAGCATCCGAGTCAACAGATGGTCGAACGACCTCGAATTCGATGCGCCCTTCATGAATTACCTCTAATTCAATACAATGTATCAATCGGTTGAAGTACGTACGAGAATCATTGAGTTTTAAGTCAGTTATAGTGGTTTTCTTCTCGATTAAGCAAAAGAGACTTCAATCGATGTTATAAGCTCAAATGCTTTTGAAATCAACGAGTAAGCTTCAATTTCATGTTCTAATATAAGAAATGAAGTAATCGAGCATGATAATTGCTTGGAAAGCACGGTTTGAACTACCAAAATCGAAGAACGTAAGGTAATCGGTCAACCGAAGCTATCTTGAGCATCCGGAGTCAACAGATGGTCGAACGACCTCGAATTCGATGCGCCCTTCATGAATGACCTCTAATTCAATACAATGTATCAATCGGTTGAAGTATGTACGAGAATCATTGAGTTTTAAGTCAGTTATAGTGGTTTTCTTCTCGATTAAGCAAAAGAGGCTTCAATCGAGGTTATGATCTCAAATGCTTTTGAAATCAACGATTAAGCTTCAATTTCATGTTCTAATAAAAGAAATGAAGTAATCTAGCATGAAAAAGGCTTTGAAAGCACGATTTCAACTACCAAAATTGAAGAACGTAAGGTAATCGGTCAACCGAAGCTATTTTGAGCTTCCGAAGTCAACAGATGGTCAAACAACATCAAATTCGATGCGCACTTCATGAATACCCTCTAATTCAATACAATATATCAATAGGTTGAAGAACGTACGAGAATCATTGAGTTTTAAGTCAGTTATAGTGGTTTTCTTCTCGATTAAGCAAAAGAGACTTCAATCGAGGTTATGAGCTCAAATGCTTTTGAAATCAGCGAGTAAGCTTCAATTTCATGTTCTAATATAAGAAATGAAGTAACCGAGCATGATAATTGCTAGGAAAGCACGGTTTGAACTTCAAAAATCGAAGAACGTAACGTATTCGGTCAACCGAAGCTATCTTTAGCTTCCGGAGTCAACAGATGGTCGAACGACCTCGAATTCGATGCGCTCTTCATGAATAACATCTAATTCAATATAATATATCAATCGGTTGAAGTACGTATGAGAATCATTGAGTTTTAAGTCAGTTATAGTGGTTTTCTTCTCGATTAAGCAAAAGAAACTACAATCGAGGTTATGAGCTCAAATGCTTTTGAAATCAACGAGTAAGCTTCAATTTCATGTTCTAATATAAGAAATGAAGTAATCGAGCATGATAATTGCTTGGAAAGCACGGTTTGAACTACCAAAATCGAAGAACGTAAGGTAATCAGTCAACCGAAGCTATCTTGAGCTTCCGGAGTAAACAGATTGTCGAACGACCTCGAATTCGATGCGCTCTTAATGAATACCCTCTAATTCGATACAATATTTCAATCGGTTGAAGTACGTATGAGAATCATTGAGTTTTATGTCAGTTATAGTGGTTTTCTTCTCGATTAAGCAAAAGAGACTTCAATCGAGGTTATAAGCTCAAATGCCTTTGAAATCAACGAGTAAGCTTCAATTTCATGTTCTAATATAAGAAATGAAGTAATCGAGCATTATAATTGCTTGGAAAGCACGGTTTGAACTACCAAAATCGAAGAACGTAAGGTAATCGGTCAACCAAAGCTATCTTGAGCTTCCGGAGTAAACAGATTGTCGAACGACCTCGAATTCGATGCGCTCTTAATGAATACCCTCTAATTCGATACAATATTTCAATCGGTTGAAGTACATATGAGAATCATTGAGTTTTATGTCAGTTATAGTGGTTTTCTTCTCGATTAAGCAAAAGAGACTTCAATCGAGGTTATAAGCTCAAATGCTTTTGAAATCAACGAGTAAGCTTCAATTTCATGTTCTAATATAATAAATGAAGTAATCGAGCATGATAGTTGCTTGGAAAGCACGGTTTGAACTACCAAAATCGAAGAACGTAAGGTAATCGATCAACCGAAGCTATCTTGAGCATCCGAGTCAACAGATGGTCGAACGACCTCGAATTCGATGCGCCCTTCATGAATAACCTCTAATTCAATACAATGTATCAATCGGTTGAAGTACGTACGAGAATCATTGAGTTTTAAGTCAGTTATAGTGGTTTTCTTCTCGATTAAGCAAAAGAGACTTCAATCGATGTTATAAGCTCAAATGCTTTTGAAATCAACGAGTAAGCTTCAATTTCATGTTCTAATATAAGAAATGAAGTAATCGAGCATTATAATTGCTTGGAAAGCACGGTTTGAACTACCAAAATCGAAGAACGTAAGGTAATCGGTCAACCGAAGCTATCTTGAGCTTCCGGAGTAAACAGATTGTCGAACGACCTCGAATTCGATGCGCTCTTAATGAATACCCTCTAATTCGATACAATATTTCAATCGGTTGAAGTACGTATGAGAATCATTGAGTTTTATGTCAGTTATAGTGGTTTTCTTCTCGATTAAGCAAAAGAGACTTCAATCGAGGTTATAAGCTCAAATGCTTTTGAAATCAACGAGTAAGCTTCAATTTCATGTTCTAATATAATAAATGAAGTAATCGAGCATAATAATTGCTTAGAAAGCACGGTTTGAACTACCAAAATCGAAGAACGTAAGGTAATCGGTCAACCGAAGCTATCTTGAGCTTCCGGAGTAAACAGATTGTCGAACGACCTCGAATTCGATGCGCTCTTAATGAATACCCTCTAATTCGATACAATATTTCAATCGGTTGAAGTACGTATGAGAATCATTGAGTTTTATGTCAGTTATAGTGGTTTTCTTCTCGATTAAGCAAAAGAGACTTCAATCGAGGTTATAAGCTCAAATGCTTTTGAAATCAACGAGTAAGCTTCAATTTCATGTTCTAATATAATAAATGAAGTAATCGAGCATGATAGTTGCTTGGAAAGCACGGTTTGAACTACCAAAATCGAAGAACGTAAGGTAATCGGTCAATTGAGCATCCGAGTCAACAGATGGTCGAACGACCTCGAATTCGATGCGCCCTTCATGAATTACCTCTAATTCAATACAATGTATCAATCGGTTGAAGTACGTACGAGAATCATTGAGTTTTAAGTCAGTTATAGTGGTTTTCTTCTCGATTAAGCAAAAGAGACTTCAATCGATGTTATAAGCTCAAATGCTTTTGAAATCAACGAGTAAGCTTTAATTTCATGTTCTAATATAAGAAATGAAGTAATCGAGCATGATAATTGCTTGGAAAGCACGGTTTGAACTACCAAAATCGAAGAACGTAAGGTAATCGGTCAACCGAAGCTATCTTGAGCATCCGGAGTCAACAGATGGTCGAACGACCTCGAATTCGATGCGCCCTTCATGAATGACCTCTAATTCAATACAATGTATCAATCGGTTGAAGTATGTACGAGAATCATTGAGTTTTAAGTCAGTTATAGTGGTTTTCTTCTCGATTAAGCAAAAGAGGCTTCAATCGAGGTTATGATCTCAAATGCTTTTGAAATCAACGAGTAAGCTTCAATTTCATGTTCTAATAAAAGAAATGAAGTAATCTAGCATGAAAAAGGCTTTGAAAGCACGATTTCAACTACCAAAATTGAAGAACGTAAGGTAATCGGTCAACCGAAGCTATTTTGAGCTTCCGAAGCCAACAGATGGTCAAACAACATCAAATTCGATGCGCACTTCATGAATACCCTCTAATTCAATACAATATATCAATAGGTTGAAGAACGTACGAGAATCATTGAGTTTTAAGTCAGTTATAGTGGTTTTCTTCTCGATTAAGCAAAAGAGACTTCAATCGAGGTTATGAGCTCAAATGCTTTTGAAATCAGCGAGTAAGCTTCAATTTCATGTTCTAATATAAGAAATGAAGTAACCGAGCATGATAATTGCTTGGAAAGCACGGTTTGAACTTCAAAAATCGAAGAACGTAAGGTAATCGGTCAACCGAAGCTATCTTTAGCTTCCGGAGTCAACAGATGGTCGAACGACCTCGAATTCGATGCGCTCTTCATGAATAACATCTAATTCAATATAATATATCAATCGGTTGAAGTACGTATGAGAATCATTGAGTTTTAAGTCAGTTATAGTGGTTTTCTTCTCGATTAAGCAAAAGAAACTACAATCGAGGTTATGAGATCAAATGCTTTTGAAATCAACGAGTAAGCTTCAATTTCATGTTCTAATATAAGAAATGAAGTAATCGAGCATGATAATTGCTTGGAAAGCACGGTTTGAACTACCAAAATCGAAGAACGTAAGGTAATCAGTCAACCGAAGCTATCTTGAGCTTCCGGAGTAAACAGATTGTCGAACGACCTCGAATTCGATGCGCTCTTAATGAATACCCTCTAATTCGATACAATATTTCAATCGGTTGAAGTACGTATGAGAATCATTGAATTTTAAGTCAGTTATAGTGGTTTTCTTCTCGATTAAGCAAAAGAGACTACAATCGAGGTTATGAGCTCAAATGCTTTTGAAATCAACGAGTAAGCTTCAATTTCATGTTCTAATATAAGAAATGAAGTAATCGAGCATGATAATTGCCTGGAAAGCACAGTTTGAACTACCAAAATCGAAGAACGTAAGGTAATCGGTCAACTGAAGCTATCTTGAGCTTCCGGAGTCAACAGATGGTCGAACGACCTCAAATTCGATGAGCTCTTCATGAATACCCTCTAATTCAATACAATATATCAATCGGTTGAAGTTCGTACGAGAATAATTGAATTTTAAGTCAGTTATAGTGGTTTTCTTCTCGATTGAGCAAAAGAGACTTCAATCGAGGTTATGAGCTCCAATGCTTTTGAAATCAACGAGTAAGCTTCAATTTCATGTTCTAATATAAGAAATGAAGTAATCGAGCATGATAAAGGCTTGGAAAGCACGGTTTGAACTACCAAAATCGAAGAACGTAAGGTAATCGGTCAACCGAAGCTATCTTGAGCATCCGAGTCAACAGATGGTCGAACGACCTCGAATTCGATGCGCCCTTCACGAATAACCTCTAATTCAATACAATGTATCAATCGGTTGAAGTACGTACGAGAATCATTGAGTTTTAAGTCAGTTATAGTGGTTTTCTTCTCGATTAAGCAAAAGAGACTTCAATCGATGTTATAAGCTCAAATGCTTTTGAAATCAACGAGTAAGCTTCAATTTCATGTTCTAATATAAGAAATGAAGTAATCGAGCATGATAATTGCTTGGAAAGCACGGTTTGAACTACCAAAATCGAAGAACGTAAGGTAATCGGTCAACCGAAGCTATCTTGAGCTTCCGGAGTAAACAGATTGTCGAACGACCTCGAATTCGATGCGCTCTTAATGAATACCCTCTAATTCGATACAATATTTCAATCGGTTGAAGTACGTATGAGAATCATTGAGTTTTATGTCAGTTATAGTGGTTTTCTTCTCGATTAAGCAAAAGAGACTTCAATCGAGGTTATAAGCTCAAATGCTTTTGAAATCAACGAGTAAGCTTCAATTTCATGTTCTAATAATAAATGAAGTAATCGAGCATAATAATTGCTTGGAAAGCACGGTTTGAACTACCAAAATCGAAGAACGTAAGGTAATCGGTCAACCGAAGCTATCTTGAGCTTCCGGAGTAAACAGATTGTCGAACGACCTCGAATTCGATGCGCTCTTAATGAATACCCTCTAATTCGATACAATATTTCAATCGGTTGAAGTACGTATGAGAATCATTGAGTTTTATGTCAGTTATCGTGGTTTTCTTCTCGATTAAGCAAAAGAGACTTCAATCGAGGTTATAAGCTCAAATGCTTTTGAAATCAACGAGTAAGCTTCAATTTCATGTTCTAATATAATAAATGAAGTAATCGAGCATGATAGTTGCTTGGAAAGCACGGTTTGAACTACCAAAATTGAAGAACGTAAGGTAATCGGTCAACCGAAGCTATCTTGAGCATCCGAGTCAACAGATGGTCGAACGACCTCGAATTCGATGCGCCCTTCATGAATTACCTCTAATTCAATACAATGTATCAATCGGTTGAAGTACGTACGAGAATCATTGAGTTTTAAGTCAGTTATAGTGGTTTTCTTCTCGATTAAGCAAAAGAGACTTCAATCGATGTTATAAGCTCAAATGCTTTTGAAATCAACGAGTAAGCTTCAATTTCATGTTCTAATATAAGAAATGAAGTAATCGAGCATGATAATTGCTTGGAAAGCACGGTTTGAACTACCAAAATCGAAGAACGTAAGGTAATCGGTCAACCGAAGCTATCTTGAGCATCCGGAGTCAACAGATGGTCGAACGACCTCGAATTCGATGCGCCCTTCATGAATGACCTCTAATTCAATACAATGTATCAATCGGTTGAAGTATGTACGAGAATCATTGAGTTTTAAGTCAGTTATAGTGGTTTTCTTCTCGATTAAGCAAAAGAGGCTTCAATCGAGGTTATGATCTCAAATGCTTTTGAAATCAACAATTAAGCTTCAATTTCATGTTCTTATAAAAGAAATGAAGTAATCTAGCATGAAAAAGGCTTTGAAAGCACGATTTCAACTACCAAAATTGAAGAACGTAAGGTAATCGGTCAACCGAAGCTATTTTGAGCTTCCGAAGTCAACAGATGGTCAAACAACATCAAATTCGATGCGCACTTCATGAATACCCTCTAATTCAATACAATATATCAATAGGTTGAAGAACGTACGAGAATCATTGAGTTTTAAGTCAGTTATAGTGGTTTTCTTCTCGATTAAGCAAAAGAGACTTCAATCGAGGTTATGAGCTCAAATGCTTTTGAAATCAGCGAGTAAGCTTCAATTTCATGTTCTAATATAAGAAATGAAGTAACCGAGCATGATAATTGCTAGGAAAGCACGGTTTGAACTTCAAAAATCGAAGAACGTAAGGTATTCGGTCAACCGAAGCTATCTTTAGCTTCCGGAGTCAACAGATGGTCGAACGACCTCGAATTCGATGCGCTCTTCATGAATAACATCTAATTCAATATAATATATCAATCGGTTGAAGTACGTATGAGAATCATTGAGTTTTAAGTCAGTTATAGTGGTTTTCTTCTCGATTAAGCAAAAGAAACTACAATCGAGGTTATGAGCTCAAATGCTTTTGAAATCAACGAGTAAGCTTCAATTTCATGTTCTAATATAAGAAATGAAGTAATCGAGCATGATAATTGCTTGGAAAGCACGGTTTGAACTACAAAAATCGAAGAACGTAAGGTAATCAGTCAACCGAAGCTATCTTGAGCTTCCGGAGTAAACAGATTGTCGAACAACCTCGAATTCGATGCGCTCTTAATGAATACCCTCTAATTCGATACAATATTTCAATCGGTTGAAGTACGTATGAGAATCATTGAGTTTTATGTCAGTTATAGTGGTTTTCTTCTCGATTAAGCAAAAGAGACTTCAATCGAGGTTATAAGCTCAAATGCCTTTGAAATCAACGAGTAAGCTTCAATTTCATGTTCTAATATAAGAAATGAAGTAATCGAGCATGATAATTGCTTGGAAAGCACGGTTTGAACTACCAAAATCGAAGAACGTAAGGTAATCGGTCAACCGAAGCTATCTTGAGCTTCCGGAGTAAACAGATTGTCGAACGACCTCGAATTCGATGCACTCTTAATGAATACCCTCTAATTCGATACAATATTTCAATCGGTTGAAGTACGTATGAGAATCATTGAGTTTTATGTCAGTTATAGTGGTTTTCTTCTCGATTAAGCAAAAGAGACTTCAATCGAGGTTATAAGCTCAAATGCTTTTGAAATCAACGAGTAAGCTTCAATTTCATGTTCTAATATAATAAATGAAGTAATCGAGCATAATAATTGCTTGGAAAGCACGGTTTGAACTACCAAAATCGAAGAACGTAAGGTAATCGGTCAACCGAAGCTATCTTGAGCTTCCGGAGTAAACAGATTGTCGAAAGACCTCGAATTCGATGCGCTCTTAATGAATACCCTCTAATTCGATACAATATTTCAATCGGTTGAAGTACGTATGAGAATCATTGAGTTTTATGTCAGTTATAGTGGTTTTCTTCTCGATTAAGCAAAAGAGACTTCAATCGAGGTTATAAGCTCAAATGCTTTTGAAATCAACGAGTAAGCTTCAATTTCATGTTCTAATATAATAAATGAAGTAATCGAGCATGATAGTTGCTTGGAAAGCACGGTTTGAACTACCAAAATCGAAAAACGTAAGGTAATCGGTCAACCGAAGCTATCTTGAGCATCCGAGTCAACAGATGGTCGAACGACCTCGAATTCGATGCGCCCTTCATGAATAACCTCTAATTCAATACAATGTATCAATCGGTTGAAGTACGTACGAGAATCATTGAGTTTTAAGTCAGTTATAGTGGTTTTCTTCTCGATTAAGCAAAAGAGACTTCAATCGATGTTATAAGCTCAAATGCTTTTGAAATCAACGAGTAAGCTTCAATTTCATGTTCTAATATAAGAAATGAAGTAATCGAGCATGATAATTGCTTGGAAAGCACGGTTTGAACTACCAAAATCGAAGAACGTAAGGTAATCGGTCAACCGAAGCTATCTTGAGCTTCCGGAGTAAACAGATTGTCGAACGACCTCAAATTCGATGCGCTCTTAATGAATACCCTCTAATTCGATACAATATTTCAATCGGTTGAAGTACGTATGAGAATCATTGAGTTTTATGTCAGTTATAGTGGTTTTCTTCTCGATTAAGCAAAAGAGACTTCAATCGAGGTTATAAGCTCAAATGCTTTTGAAATCAACGAGTAAGCTTCAATTTCATGTTCTAATATAATAAATGAAGTAATCGAGCATAATAATTGCTTAGAAAGCACGGTTTGAACTACCAAAATCGAAGAACGTAAGGTAATCGGTCAACCGAAGCTATCTTGAGCTTCCGGAGTAAACAGATTGTCGAAAGACCTCGAATTCGATGCGCTCTTAATGAATACCCTCTAATTCGATACAATATTTCAATCGGTTGAAGTACGTATGAGAATCATTGAGTTTTATGTCAGTTATAGTGGTTTTCTTCTCGATTAAGCAAAAGAGACTTCAATCGAGGTTATAAGCTCAAATGCTTTTGAAATCAACGAGTAAGCTTCAATTTCATGTTCTAATATAATAAATGAAGTAATCGAGCATGATAGTTGCTTGGAAAGCACGGTTTGAACTACCAAAATCGAAGAACGTAAGGTAATCGGTCAATTGAGCATCCGAGTCAACAGATGGTCGAACGACCTCGAATTCGATGCGCCCTTCATGAATTACCTCTAATTAAATACAATGTATCAATCGGTTGAAGTACGTAAAAGAATCATTGAGTTTTAAGTCAGTTATAGTGGTTTTCTTCTCGATTAAGCAAAAGAGACTTCAATCGATGTTATAAGCTCAAATGCTTTTGAAATCAACGAGTAAGCTTCAATTTCCTGTTCTAATATAAGAAATGAAGTAATCGAGCATGATAATTGCTTGGAAAGCACGGTTTGAACTACCAAAATCGAAGAACGTAAGGTAATCGGTCAACCGAAGCTATCTTGAGCATCCGGAGTCAACAGATGGTCGAACGACCTCGAATTCGATGCGCCCTTCATGAATGACCTCTAATTCAATACAATGTATCAATCGGTTGAAGTATGTACGAGAATCATTGAGTTTTAAGTCAGTTATAGTGGTTTTCTTCTCGATTAAGCAAAAGAGGCTTCAATCGAGGTTATGATCTCAAATGCTTTTGAAATCAACGAGTAAGCTTCAATTTCATGTTCTAATAAAAGAAATGAAGTAATCTAGCATGAAAAAGGCTTTGAAAGCACGATTTCAACTACCAAAATTGAAGAACGTAAGGTAATCGGTCAACCGAAGCTATTTTGAGCTTCCGAAGCCAACAGATGGTCAAACAACATCAAATTCGATGCGCACTTCATGAATACCCTCTAATTCAATACAATATATCAATAGGTTGAAGAACGTACGAGAATCATTGAGTTTTAAGTCAGTTATAGTGGTTTTCTTCTCGATTAAGCAAAAGAGACTTCAATCGAGGTTATGAGCTCAAATGCTTTTGAAATCAGCGAGTAAGCTTCAATTTCATGTTCTAATATAAGAAATGAAGTAACCGAGCATGATAATTGCTTGGAAAGCACGGTTTGAACTTCAAAAATCGAAGAACGTAAGGTAATCGGTCAACCGAAGCTATCTTTAGCTTCCGGAGTCAACAGATGGTCGAACGACCTCGAATTCGATGCGCTCTTCATGAATAACATCTAATTCAATATAATATATCAATCGGTTGAAGTACGTATGAGAATCATTGAGTTTTAAGTCAGTTATAGTGGTTTTCTTCTCGATTAAGCAAAAGAAACTACAATCGAGGTTATGAGATCAAATGCTTTTGAAATCAACGAGTAAGCTTCAATTTCATGTTCTAATATAAGAAATGAAGTAATCGAGCATGATAATTGCTTGGAAAGCACGGTTTGAACTACCAAAATCGAAGAACGTAAGGTAATCAGTCAACCGAAGCTATCTTGAGCTTCCGGAGTAAACAGATTGTCGAACGACCTCGAATTCGATGCGCTCTTAATGAATACCCTCTAATTCGATACAATATTTCAATCGGTTGAAGTACGTATGAGAATCATTGAATTTTAAGTCAGTTATAGTGGTTTTCTTCTCGATTAAGCAAAAGAGACTACAATCGAGGTTATGAGCTCAAATGCTTTTGAAATCAACGAGTAAGCTTCAATTTCATGTTCTAATATAAGAAATGAAGTAATCGAGCATGATAATTGCCTGGAAAGCACAGTTTGAACTACCAAAATCGAAGAACGTAAGGTAATCGGTCAACTGAAGCTATCTTGAGCTTCCGGAGTCAACAGATGGTCGAACGACCTCAAATTCGATGAGCTCTTCATGAATACCCTCTAATTCAATACAATATATCAATCGGTTGAAGTTCGTACGAGAATAATTGAATTTTAAGTCAGTTATAGTGGTTTTCTTCTCGATTGAGCAAAAGAGACTTCAATCGAGGTTATGAGCTCCAATGCTTTTGAAATCAACGAGTAAGCTTCAATTTCATGTTCTAATATAAGAAATGAAGTAATCGAGCATGATAAAGGCTTGGAAAGCACGGTTTGAACTACCAAAATCGAAGAACGTAAGGTAATCGGTCAACCGAAGCTATCTTGAGCATCCGAGTCAACAGATGGTCGAACGACCTCGAATTCGATGCGCCCTTCACGAATAACCTCTAATTCAATACAATGTATCAATCGGTTGAAGTACGTACGAGAATCATTGAGTTTTAAGTCAGTTATAGTGGTTTTCTTCTCGATTAAGCAAAAGAGACTTCAATCGATGTTATAAGCTCAAATGCTTTTGAAATCAACGAGTAAGCTTCAATTTCATGTTCTAATATAAGAAATGAAGTAATCGAGCATGATAATTGCTTGGAAAGCACGGTTTGAACTACCAAAATCGAAGAACGTAAGGTAATCGGTCAACCGAAGCTATCTTGAGCTTCCGGAGTAAACAGATTGTCGAACGACCTCGAATTCGATGCGCTCTTAATGAATACCCTCTAATTCGATACAATATTTCAATCGGTTGAAGTACGTATGAGAATCATTGAGTTTTATGTCAGTTATAGTGGTTTTCTTCTCGATTAAGCAAAAGAGACTTCAATCGAGGTTATAAGCTCAAATGCTTTTGAAATCAACGAGTAAGCTTCAATTTCATGTTCTAATAATAAATGAAGTAATCGAGCATAATAATTGCTTGGAAAGCACGGTTTGAACTACCAAAATCGAAGAACGTAAGGTAATCGGTCAACCGAAGCTATCTTGAGCTTCCGGAGTAAACAGATTGTCGAACGACCTCGAATTCGATGCGCTCTTAATGAATACCCTCTAATTCGATACAATATTTCAATCGGTTGAAGTACGTATGAGAATCATTGAGTTTTATGTCAGTTATAGTGGTTTTCTTCTCGATTAAGCAAAAGAGACTTCAATCGAGGTTATAAGCTCAAATGCTTTTGAAATCAACGAGTAAGCTTCAATTTCATGTTCTAATATAATAAATGAAGTAATCGAGCATGATAGTTGCTTGGAAAGCACGGTTTGAACTACCAAAATTGAAGAACGTAAGGTAATCGGTCAACCGAAGCTATCTTGAGCATCCGAGTCAACAGATGGTCGAACGACCTCGAATTCGATGCGCCCTTCATGAATTACCTCTAATTCAATACAATGTATCAATCGGTTGAAGTACGTACGAGAATCATTGAGTTTTAAGTCAGTTATAGTGGTTTTCTTCTCGATTAAGCAAAAGAGACTTCAATCGATGTTATAAGCTCAAATGCTTTTGAAATCAACGAGTAAGCTTCAATTTCATGTTCTAATATAAGAAATGAAGTAATCGAGCATGATAATTGCTTGGAAAGCACGGTTTGAACTACCAAAATCGAAGAACGTAAGGTAATCGGTCAACCGAAGCTATCTTGAGCATCCGGAGTCAACAGATGGTCGAACGACCTCGAATTCGATGCGCCCTTCATGAATGACCTCTAATTCAATACAATGTATCAATCGGTTGAAGTATGTACGAGAATCATTGAGTTTTAAGTCAGTTATAGTGGTTTTCTTCTCGATTAAGCAAAAGAGGCTTCAATCGAGGTTATGATCTCAAATGCTTTTGAAATCAACAATTAAGCTTCAATTTCATGTTCTTATAAAAGAAATGAAGTAATCTAGCATGAAAAAGGCTTTGAAAGCACGATTTCAACTACCAAAATTGAAGAACGTAAGGTAATCGGTCAACCGAAGCTATTTTGAGCTTCCGAAGTCAACAGATGGTCAAACAACATCAAATTCGATGCGCACTTCATGAATACCCTCTAATTCAATACAATATATCAATAGGTTGAAGAACGTACGAGAATCATTGAGTTTTAAGTCAGTTATAGTGGTTTTCTTCTCGATTAAGCAAAAGAGACTTCAATCGAGGTTATGAGCTCAAATGCTTTTGAAATCAGCGAGTAAGCTTCAATTTCATGTTCTAATATAAGAAATGAAGTAACCGAGCATGATAATTGCTAGGAAAGCACGGTTTGAACTTCAAAAATCGAAGAACGTAAGGTATTCGGTCAACCGAAGCTATCTTTAGCTTCCGGAGTCAACAGATGGTCGAACGACCTCGAATTCGATGCGCTCTTCATGAATAACATCTAATTCAATATAATATATCAATCGGTTGAAGTACGTATGAGAATCATTGAGTTTTAAGTCAGTTATAGTGGTTTTCTTCTCGATTAAGCAAAAGAAACTACAATCGAGGTTATGAGCTCAAATGCTTTTGAAATCAACGAGTAAGCTTCAATTTCATGTTCTAATATAAGAAATGAAGTAATCGAGCATGATAATTGCTTGGAAAGCACGGTTTGAACTACAAAAATCGAAGAACGTAAGGTAATCAGTCAACCGAAGCTATCTTGAGCTTCCGGAGTAAACAGATTGTCGAACAACCTCGAATTCGATGCGCTCTTAATGAATACCCTCTAATTCGATACAATATTTCAATCGGTTGAAGTACGTATGAGAATCATTGAGTTTTATGTCAGTTATAGTGGTTTTCTTCTCGATTAAGCAAAAGAGACTTCAATCGAGGTTATAAGCTCAAATGCCTTTGAAATCAACGAGTAAGCTTCAATTTCATGTTCTAATATAAGAAATGAAGTAATCGAGCATGATAATTGCTTGGAAAGCACGGTTTGAACTACCAAAATCGAAGAACGTAAGGTAATCGGTCAACCGAAGCTATCTTGAGCTTCCGGAGTAAACAGATTGTCGAACGACCTCGAATTCGATGCACTCTTAATGAATACCCTCTAATTCGATACAATATTTCAATCGGTTGAAGTACGTATGAGAATCATTGAGTTTTATGTCAGTTATAGTGGTTTTCTTCTCGATTAAGCAAAAGAGACTTCAATCGAGGTTATAAGCTCAAATGCTTTTGAAATCAACGAGTAAGCTTCAATTTCATGTTCTAATATAATAAATGAAGTAATCGAGCATGATAGTTGCTTGGAAAGCACGGTTTGAACTACCAAAATCGAAAAACGTAAGGTAATCGGTCAACCGAAGCTATCTTGAGCATCCGAGTCAACAGATGGTCGAACGACCTCGAATTCGATGCGCCCTTCATGAATAACCTCTAATTCAATACAATGTATCAATCGGTTGAAGTACGTACGAGAATCATTGAGTTTTAAGTCAGTTATAGTGGTTTTCTTCTCGATTAAGCAAAAGAGACTTCAATCGATGTTATAAGCTCAAATGCTTTTGAAATCAACGAGTAAGCTTCAATTTCATGTTCTAATATAAGAAATGAAGTAATCGAGCATGATAATTGCTTGGAAAGCACGGTTTGAACTACCAAAATCGAAGAACGTAAGGTAATCGGTCAACCGAAGCTATCTTGAGCTTCCGGAGTAAACAGATTGTCGAACGACCTCAAATTCGATGCGCTCTTAATGAATACCCTCTAATTCGATACAATATTTCAATCGGTTGAAGTACGTATGAGAATCATTGAGTTTTATGTCAGTTATAGTGGTTTTCTTCTCGATTAAGCAAAAGAGACTTCAATCGAGGTTATAAGCTCAAATGCTTTTGAAATCAACGAGTAAGCTTCAATTTCATGTTCTAATATAATAAATGAAGTAATCGAGCATAATAATTGCTTAGAAAGCACGGTTTGAACTACCAAAATCGAAGAACGTAAGGTAATCGGTCAACCGAAGCTATCTTGAGCTTCCGGAGTAAACAGATTGTCGAAAGACCTCGAATTCGATGCGCTCTTAATGAATACCCTCTAATTCGATACAATATTTCAATCGGTTGAAGTACGTATGAGAATCATTGAGTTTTATGTCAGTTATAGTGGTTTTCTTCTCGATTAAGCAAAAGAGACTTCAATCGAGGTTATAAGCTCAAATGCTTTTGAAATCAACGAGTAAGCTTCAATTTCATGTTCTAATATAATAAATGAAGTAATCGAGCATGATAGTTGCTTGGAAAGCACGGTTTGAACTACCAAAATCGAAGAACGTAAGGTAATCGGTCAATTGAGCATCCGAGTCAACAGATGGTCGAACGACCTCGAATTCGATGCGCCCTTCATGAATTACCTCTAATTAAATACAATGTATCAATCGGTTGAATTACGTAAAAGAATCATTGAGTTTTAAGTCAGTTATAGTGGTTTTCTTCTCGATTAAGCAAAAGAGACTTCAATCGATGTTATAAGCTCAAATGCTTTTGAAATCAACGAGTAAGCTTCAATTTCAAGTTCTAATATAAGAAATGAAGTAATCGAGCATGATAATTGCTTGGAAAGCACGGTTTGAACTACCAAAATCGAAGAACGTAAGGTAATCGGTCAACCGAAGCTATCTTGAGCATCCGGAGTCAACAGATGGTCGAACGACCTCGAATTCGATGCGCCCTTCATGAATGACCTCTAATTCAATACAATGTATCAATCGGTTGAAGTATGTACGAGAATCATTGAGTTTTAAGTTAGTTATAGTGATTTTCTTCTCGATTAAGCAAAAGAGGCTTCAATCGAGGTTATGATCTCAAATGCTTTTGAAATCAACGAGTAAGCTTCAATTTCATGTTCTAATAAAAGAAATGAAGTAATCTAGCATGAAAAAGGCTTTGAAAGCACGATTTCAACTACCAAAATTGAAGAACGTAAGGTAATCGGTCAACCGAAGCTATTTTGAGCTTCCGAAGTCAACAGATGGTCAAACAACATCAAATTCGATGCGCACTTCATGAATACCCTCTAATTCAATACAATATATCAATAGGTTGAAGAACGTACGAGAATCATTGTGTTTTAAGTCAGTTATAGTGGTTTTCTTCTCGATTAAGCAAAAGAGACTTCAATCGAGGTTATGAGCTCAAATGCTTTTGAAATCAGCGAGTAAGCTTCAATTTCATGTTCTAATATAAGAAATGAAGTAACCGAGCATGATAATTGCTTGGAAAGCACGGTTTGAACTTCAAAAATCGAAGAACGTAAGGTAATCGGTCAACCGAAGCTATCTTTAGCTTCCGGAGTCAACAGATGGTCGAACGACCTCGAATTCGATGCGCTCTTCATGAATAACATCTAATTCAATATAATATATCAATCGGTTGAAGTACGTATGAGAATCATTAAGTTTTAAGTCAGTTATAGTGGTTTTCTTCTCGATTAAGCAAAAGAAACTACAATCGAGGTTATGAGCTCAAATGCTTTTGAAATCAACGAGTAAGCTTCAATTTCATGTTCTAATATAAGAAATGAAGTAATCGAGCATGATAATTGCTTGGAAAGCACGGTTTGAACTACCAAAATCGAAGAACGTAAGGTAATCAGTCAATCGAAGCTATCTTGAGCTTCCGGAGTAAACAGATTGTCGAACGACCTCGAATTCGATGCGCTCTTAATGAATACCCTCTAATTCGATACAATATTTCAATCGGTTGAAGTACGTATGAGAATCATTGAATTTTAAGTCAGTTATAGTGGTTTTCTTCTCGATTAAGCAAAAGAGACTACAATCGAGGTTATGAGCTCAAATGCTTTTGAAATCAACGAGTAAGCTTCAATTTCATGTTCTAATATAAGAAATGAAGTAATCGAGCATGATAATTGCCTGGAAAGCACAGTTTGAACTACCAAAATCGAAGAACGTAAGGTAATCGGTCAACTGAAGCTATCTTGAGCTTCCGGAGTCAACAGATGGTCGAACGACCTCAAATTCAACGCGCTCTTCATGAATACCCTCTAATTCAATACAATATATCAATCGGTTGAAGTTCGTACGAGAATAATTGAATTTTAAGTCAGTTATAGTGGTTTTCTTCTCGATTGAGCAAAAGAGACTTCAATCGAGGTTATGAGCTCCAATGCTTTTGAAATCAACGAGTAAGCTTCAATTTCATGTTCTAATATAAGAAATGAAGTAATCGAGCATGATAAAGGCTTGGAAAGCACGGTTTGAACTACCAAAATCGAAGAACGTAAGGTAATCGGTCAACCGAAACTATCTTGAGCATCCGAGTCAACAGATGGTCGAACGACCTCGAATTCGATGCGCCCTTCACGAATAACCTCTAATTCAATACAATGTATCAATCGGTTGAAGTACGTACGAGAATCATTGAGTTTTAAGTCAGTTATAGTGGTTTTCTTCTCGATTAAGCAAAAGAGACTTCAATCGATGTTATAAGCTCAAATGCTTTTGAAATCAACGAGTAAGCTTCAATTTCATGTTCTAATATAAGAAATGAAGTAATCGAGCATGATAATTGCTTGGAAAGCACGGTTTGAACTACCAAAATCGAAGAACGTAAGGTATCGGTCAACCGAAGCTATCTTGAGCTTCCGGAGTAAACAGATTGTCAAACGACCTCGAATTCGATGCGCTCTTAATGAATACCCTCTAATTCGATACAATATTTCAATCGGTTGAAGTACGTATGAGAATCATTGAGTTTTATGTCAGTTATAGTAGTTTTCTTCTCGATTAAGCAAAAGAGACTTCAATCGAGGTTATAAGCTCAAATGCTTTTGAAATCAACGAGTAAGCTTCAATTTCATGTTCTAATAATAAATGAAGTAATCGAGCATAATAATTGCTTGGAAAGCACGGTTTGAACTACCAAAATCGAAGAACGTAAGGTAATCGGTCAACCGAAGCTATCTTGAGCTTCCGGAGTAATTAGATTGTCGAACGACCTCGAATTCGATGCGCTCTTAATGAATACCCTCTAATTCGATACAATATTTCAATCGGTTGAAGTACGTATGAGAATCATTGAGTTTTATGTCAGTTATAGTGGTTTTCTTCTCGATTAAGCAAAAGAGACTTCAATCGAGGTTATAAGCTCAAATGCTTTTGAAATCAACGAGTAAGCTTCAATTTCATGTTCTAATATAATAAATGAAGTAATCGAGCATGATAGTTGCTTGGAAAGCACGGTTTGAACTACCAAAATCGAAGAACGTAAGGTAATCGGTCAACCGAAGCTATCTTGAGCATCCGAGTCAACAGATGGTCGAACGACCTCGAATTCGATGCGCCCTTCATGAATTACCTCTAATTCAATACAATGTATCAATCGGTTGAAGTACGGACGAGAATCATTGAGTTTTAAGTCAGTTATAGTGGTTGTCTTCTCGATTAAGCAAAAGAGACTTCAATCGATGTTATAAGCTCAAATGCTTTTGAAATCAACGAGTAAGCTTCAATTTCATGTTCTAATATAAGAAATGAAGTAATCGAGCATGATAATTGCTTGGAAAGCACGGTTTGAACTACCAAAATCGAAGAACGTAAGGTAATCGGTCAACCGAAGCTATCTTGAGCTTCCGGAGTAAACAGATTGTCGAACGACCTCGAATTCGATGCGCTCTTAATGAATACCCTCTAATTCGATACAATATTTCAATCGGTTGAAGTACGTATGAGAATCATTGAGTTTTATGTCAGTTATAGTGGTTTTCTTCTCGATTAAGCAAAAGAGACTTCAATCGAGGTTATAAGCTCAAATGCTTTTGAAATCAACGAGTAAGCTTCAATTTCATGTTCTAATATAATAAATGAAGTAATCGAGCATGATAGTTGCTTGGAAAGCACGGTTTGAACTACCAAAATCGAAGAACGTAAGGTAATCGGTCAACCGAAGCTATCTTGAGCATCCGAGTCAACAGATGGTCGAACGACCTCGAATTCGATGCGCCCTTCATGAATTACCTCTAATTCAATACAATGTATCAATCGGTTGAAGTACGGACGAGAATCATTGAGTTTTAAGTCAGTTATAGTGGTTGTCTTCTCGATTAAGCAAAAGAGACTTCAATCGATGTTATAAGCTCAAATGCTTTTGAAATCAACGAGTAAGCTTCAATTTCATGTTCTAATATAAGAAATGAAGTAATCGAGCATGATAATTGCTTGGAAAGCACGGTTTGAACTACCAAAATCGAAGAACGTAAGGTAATCGGTCAACCGAAGCTATCTTGAGCTTCCGGAGTAAACAGATTGTCGAACGACCTCGAATTCGATGCGCTCTTAATGAATACCCTCTAATTCGATACAATATTTCAATCGGTTGAAGTACGTATGAGAATCATTGAGTTTTATGTCAGTTATAGTGGTTTTCGTCTCGATTAAGCAAAAGAGACTTCAATCGAGGTTATAAGCTCAAATGCTTTTGAAATCAACGAGTAAGCTTCAATTTCATGTTCTAATATAATAAATGAAGTAATCGAGCATAATAATTGCTTAGAAAGCACGGTTTGAACTACCAAAATCGAAGAACGTAAGGTAATCGGTCAACCGAAGCTATCTTGAGCTTCCGGAGTAAACAGATTGTCAAACGACCTCGAATTCGATGCGCTCTTAATGAATACCCTCTAATTCGATACAATATTTCAATCGGTTGAAGTACGTATGAGAATCATTGAGTTTTATGTCAGTTATAGTGGTTGTCTTCTCGATTAAGCAAAAGAGACTTCAATCGATGTTATAAGCTCAAATGCTTTTGAAATCAACGAGTAAGCTTCAATTTCATGTTCTAATATAAGAAATGAAGTAATCGAGCATGATAATTGCTTGGAAAGCACGGTTTGAACTACCAAAATCGAAGAACGTAAGGTAATCGGTCAACCGAAGCTATCTTGAGCTTCCGGAGTAAACAGATTGTCGAACGACCTCGAATTCGATGCGCTCTTAATGAATACCCTCTAATTCGATACAATATTTCAATCGGTTGAAGTACGTATGAGAATCATTGAGTTTTATGTCAGTTATAGTGGTTTTCTTCTCGATTAAGCAAAAGAGACTTCAATCGAGGTTATAAGCTCAAATGCTTTTGAAATCAACGAGTAAGCTTCAATTTCATGTTCTAATATAATAAATGAAGTAATCGAGCATGATAGTTACTTGGAAAGCACGGTTTGAACTACCAAAATCGAAGAACGTAAGGTAATCGGTCAATTGAGCATCCGAGTCAACAGATGGTCGAACGACCTCGAATTCGATGCGCCCTTCATGAATTACCTCTAATTCAATACAATGTATCAATCGGTTGAAGTACGTACGAGAATCATTGAGTTTTAAGTCAGTTATAGTGGTTTTCTTCTCGATTAAGCAAAAGAGACTTCAATCGATGTTATAAGCTCAAATGCTTTTGAAATCAACGAGTAAGCTTCAATTTCAGGTTCTAATATAAGAAATGAAGTAATCGAGCATGATAATTGCTTGGAAAGCACGGTTTGAACTACCAAAATCGAAGAACGTAAGGTAATCGGTCAACCGAAGCTATCTTGAGCATCCGGAGTCAACAGATGGTCGAACGACCTCGAATTCGATGCGCCCTTCATGAATGACCTCTAATTCAATACAATGTATCAATCGGTTGAAGTATGTACGAGAATCATTGAGTTTTAAGTCAGTTATAGTGGTTTTCTTCTCGATTAAGCAAAAGAGGCTTCAATCGAGGTTATGATCTCAAATGCTTTTGAAATCAACGAGTAAGCTTCAATTTCATGTTCTAATAAAAGAAATGAAGTAATCTAGCATGAAAAAGGCTTTGAAAGCACGATTTCAACTACCAAAATTGAAGAACGTAAGGTAATCGGTCAACCGAAGCTATTTTGAGCTTCCGAAGTCAACAGATGGTCAAACAACATCAAATTCGATGCGCACTTCATGAATACCCTCTAATTCAATACAATATATCAATAGGTTGAAGAACGTACGAGAATCATTGAGTTTTAAGTCAGTTATAGTGGTTTTCTTCTCGATTAAGCAAAAGAGACTTCAATCGAGGTTATGAGCTCAAATGCTTTTGAAATCAGCGAGTAAGCTTCAATTTCATGTTCTAATATAAGAAATGAAGTAACCGAGCATGATAATTGCTTGGAAAGCACGGTTTGAACTACCAAAATCGAAGAACGTAAGGTAATCAGTCAACCGAAGCTATCTTGAGCTTCCGGAGTAAACAGATTGTCGAACGACCTCGAATTCGATGCGCTCTTAATGAATACCCTCTAATTCGATACAATATTTCAATCGGTTGAAGTACGTATGAGAATCATTGAATTTTAAGTCAGTTATAGTGGTTTTCTTCTCGATTAAGCAAAAGAGACTACAATCGAGGTTATGAGCTCAAATGCTTTTGAAATCAACGAGTAAGCTTCAATTTCATGTTCTAATATAAGAAATGAAGTAATCGAGCATGATAATTGCCTGGAAAGCACAGTTTGAACTACCAAAATCGAAGAACGTAAGGTAATCGGTCAACTGAAGCTATCTTGAGCTTCCGGAGTCAACAGATGGTCGAACGACCTCAAATTCGATGCGCTCTTCATGAATACCCTCTAATTCAATACAATATATCAATCGGTTGAAGTTCGTACGAGAATAATTGAATTTTAAGTCAGTTATAGTGGTTTTCTTCTCGATTGAGCAAAAGAGACTTCAATCGAGGTTATGAGCTCAAATGCTTTTGAAATCAGCGAGTAAGCTTCAATTTCATGTTCTAATATAAGAAATGAAGTAACCGAGCATGATAATTGCTTGGAAAGCACGGTTTGAACTTCAAAAATCGAAGAACGTAAGGTAATCGGTCAACCGAAGCTATCTTTAGCTTCCGGAGTCAACAGATGGTCGAACGACCTCGAATTCGATGCGCTCTTCATGAATAACATCTAATTCAATATAATATATCAATCGGTTGAAGTACGTATGAGAATCATTGAGTTTTAAGTCAGTTATAGTGGTTTTCTTCTCGATTAAGCAAAAGAAACTACAATCGAGGTTATGAGCTCAAATGCTTTTGAAATCAACGAGTAAGCTTCAATTTCATGTTCTAATATAAGAAATGAAGTAATCGAGCATGATAATTGCTTGGAAAGCACGGTTTGAACTACCAAAATCGAAGAACGTAAGGTAATCAGTCAATCGAAGCTATCTTGAGCTTCCGGAGTAAACAGATTGTCGAACGACCTCGAATTCGATGCGCTCTTAATGAATACCCTCTAATTCGATACAATATTTCAATCGGTTGAAGTACGTATGAGAATCATTGAATTTTAAGTCAGTTATAGTGGTTTTCTTCTCGATTAAGCAAAAGAGACTACAATCGAGGTTATGAGCTCAAATGCTTTTGAAATCAACGAGTAAGCTTCAATTTCATGTTCTAATATAAGAAATGAAGTAATCGAGCATGATAATTGCCTGGAAAGCACAGTTTGAACTACCAAAATCGAAGAACGTAAGGTAATCGGTCAACTGAAGCTATCTTGAGCTTCCGGAGTCAACAGATGGTCGAACGACCTCAAATTCAACGCGCTCTTCATGAATACCCTCTAATTCAATACAATATATCAATCGGTTGAAGTTCGTACGAGAATAATTGAATTTTAAGTCAGTTATAGTGGTTTTCTTCTCGATTGAGCAAAAGAGACTTCAATCGAGGTTATGAGCTCCAATGCTTTTGAAATCAACGAGTAAGCTTCAATTTCATGTTCTAATATAAGAAATGAAGTAATCGAGCATGATAAAGGCTTGGAAAGCACGGTTTGAACTACCAAAATCGAAGAACGTAAGGTAATCGGTCAACCGAAACTATCTTGAGCATCCGAGTCAACAGATGGTCGAACGACCTCGAATTCGATGCGCCCTTCACGAATAACCTCTAATTCAATACAATGTATCAATCGGTTGAAGTACGTACGAGAATCATTGAGTTTTAAGTCAGTTATAGTGGTTTTCTTCTCGATTAAGCAAAAGAGACTTCAATCGATGTTATAAGCTCAAATGCTTTTGAAATCAACGAGTAAGCTTCAATTTCATGTTCTAATATAAGAAATGAAGTAATCGAGCATGATAATTGCTTGGAAAGCACGGTTTGAACTACCAAAATCGAAGAACGTAAGGTATCGGTCAACCGAAGCTATCTTGAGCTTCCGGAGTAAACAGATTGTCAAACGACCTCGAATTCGATGCGCTCTTAATGAATACCCTCTAATTCGATACAATATTTCAATCGGTTGAAGTACGTATGAGAATCATTGAGTTTTATGTCAGTTATAGTAGTTTTCTTCTCGATTAAGCAAAAGAGACTTCAATCGAGGTTATAAGCTCAAATGCTTTTGAAATCAACGAGTAAGCTTCAATTTCATGTTCTAATAATAAATGAAGTAATCGAGCATAATAATTGCTTGGAAAGCACGGTTTGAACTACCAAAATCGAAGAACGTAAGGTAATCGGTCAACCGAAGCTATCTTGAGCTTCCGGAGTAATTAGATTGTCGAACGACCTCGAATTCGATGCGCTCTTAATGAATACCCTCTAATTCGATACAATATTTCAATCGGTTGAAGTACGTATGAGAATCATTGAGTTTTATGTCAGTTATAGTGGTTTTCTTCTCGATTAAGCAAAAGAGACTTCAATCGAGGTTATAAGCTCAAATGCTTTTGAAATCAACGAGTAAGCTTCAATTTCATGTTCTAATATAATAAATGAAGTAATCGAGCATGATAGTTGCTTGGAAAGCACGGTTTGAACTACCAAAATCGAAGAACGTAAGGTAATCGGTCAACCGAAGCTATCTTGAGCATCCGAGTCAACAGATGGTCGAACGACCTCGAATTCGATGCGCCCTTCATGAATTACCTCTAATTCAATACAATGTATCAATCGGTTGAAGTACGGACGAGAATCATTGAGTTTTAAGTCAGTTATAGTGGTTGTCTTCTCGATTAAGCAAAAGAGACTTCAATCGATGTTATAAGCTCAAATGCTTTTGAAATCAACGAGTAAGCTTCAATTTCATGTTCTAATATAATAAATGAAGTAATCGAGCATAATAATTGCTTAGAAAGCACGGTTTGAACTACCAAAATCGAAGAACGTAAGGTAATCGGTCAACCGAAGCTATCTTGAGCTTCCGGAGTAAACAGATTGTCAAACGACCTCGAATTCGATGCGCTCTTAATGAATACCCTCTAATTCGATACAATATTTCAATCGGTTGAAGTACGTATGAGAATCATTGAGTTTTATGTCAGTTATAGTGGTTGTCTTCTCGATTAAGCAAAAGAGACTTCAATCGATGTTATAAGCTCAAATGCTTTTGAAATCAACGAGTAAGCTTCAATTTCATGTTCTAATATAAGAAATGAAGTAATCGAGCATGATAATTGCTTGGAAAGCACGGTTTGAACTACCAAAATCGAAGAACGTAAGGTAATCGGTCAACCGAAGCTATCTTGAGCTTCCGGAGTAAACAGATTGTCGAACGACCTCGAATTCGATGCGCTCTTAATGAATACCCTCTAATTCGATACAATATTTCAATCGGTTGAAGTACGTATGAGAATCATTGAGTTTTATGTCAGTTATAGTGGTTTTCTTCTCGATTAAGCAAAAGAGACTTCAATCGAGGTTATAAGCTCAAATGCTTTTGAAATCAACGAGTAAGCTTCAATTTCATGTTCTAATATAATAAATGAAGTAATCGAGCATGATAGTTGCTTGGAAAGCACGGTTTGAACTACCAAAATCGAAGAACGTAAGGTAATCGGTCAATTGAGCATCCGAGTCAACAGATGGTCGAACGACCTCGAATTCGATGCGCCCTTCATGAATTACCTCTAATTCAATACAATGTATCAATCGGTTGAAGTACGTACGAGAATCATTGAGTTTTAAGTCAGTTATAGTGGTTTTCTTCTCGATTAAGCAAAAGAGACTTCAATCGATGTTATAAGCTCAAATGCTTTTGAAATCAACGAGTAAGCTTCAATTTCATGTTCTAATATAAGAAATGAAGTAATCGAGCATGATAATTGCTTGGAAAGCACGGTTTGAACTACCAAAATCGAAGAACGTAAGGTAATCGGTCAACCGAAGCTATCTTGAGCATCCGGAGTCAACAGATGGTCGAACGACCTCGAATTCGATGCGCCCTTCATGAATGACCTCTAATTCAATACAATGTATCAATCGGTTGAAGTATGTACGAGAATCATTGAGTTTTAAGTCAGTTATAGTGGTTTTCTTCTCGATTAAGCAAAAGAGGCTTCAATCGAGGTTATGATCTCAAATGCTTTTGAAATCAACAAGCTTCAATTTCATGTTCTAATAAAAGAAATGAAGTAATCTAGCATGAAAAAGGCTTTGAAAGCACGATTTCAACTACCAAAATTGAAGAACGTAAGGTAATCGGTCAACCGAAGCTATTTTGAGCTTCCGAAGTCAACAGATGGTCAAACAAAATCAAATTCGATGCGCACTTCATGAATACCCTCTAATTCAATACAATATATCAATAGGTTGAAGAACGTACGAGAATCATTGAGTTTTAAGTCAGTTATAGTGGTTTTCTTCTCGATTAAGCAAAAGAGACTTCAATCGAGGTTATGAGCTCAAATGCTTTTGAAATCAGCGAGTAAGCTTCAATTTCATGTTCTAATATAAGAAATGAAGTAACCGAGCATGATAATTGCTTGGAAAGCACGGTTTGAACTTCAAAAATCGAAGAACGTAAGGTAATCGGTCAACCGAAGCTATCTTTAGCTTCCGGAGTCAACAGATGGTCGAACGACCTCGAATTCGATGCGCTCTTCATGAATAACATCTAATTCAATATAATATATCAATCGGTTGAAGTACGTATGAGAATCATTGAGTTTTAAGTCAGTTATAGTGGTTTTCTTCTCGATTAAGCAAAAGAAACTACAATCGAGGTTATGAGCTCAAATGCTTTTGAAATCAACGAGTAAGCTTCAATTTCATGTTCTAATATAAGAAATGAAGTAATCGAGCATGATAATTGCTTGGAAAGCACGGTTTGAACTACCAAAATCGAAGAACGTAAGGTAATCAGTCAACCGAAGCTATCTTGAGCTTCCGGAGTAAACAGATTGTCGAACGACCTCGAATTCGATGCGCTCTTAATGAATACCCTCTAATTCGATACAATATTTCAATCGGTTGAAGTACGTATGAGAATCATTGAATTTTAAGTCAGTTATAGTGGTTTTCTTCTCGATTAAGCAAAAGAGACTACAAACGAGGTTATGAGCTCAAATGCTTTTGAAATCAACGAGTAAGCTTCAATTTCATGTTCTAATATAAGAAATGAAGTAATCGAGCATGATAATTGCCTGGAAAGCACAGTTTGAACTACCAAAATCGAAGAACGTAAGGTAATCGGTCAACTGAAGCTATCTTGAGCTTCCGGAGTCAACAGATGGTCGAACGACCTCAAATTCGATGCGCTCTTCATGAATACCCTCTAATTCAATACAATATATCAATCGGTTGAAGTTCGTACGAGAATAATTGAATTTTAAGTCAGTTATAGTGGTTTTCTTCTCGATTGAGCAAAAGAGACTTCAATCGAGGTTATGAGCTCCAATGCTTTTGAAATCAACGAGTAAGCTTCAATTTCATGTTCTAATATAAGAAATGAAGTAATCGAGCATGATAAAGGCTTGGAAAGCACGGTTTGAACTACCAAAATCGAAGAACGTAAGGTAATCGCTCAACCGAAGCTATCTTGAGCATCCGAGTCAACAGATGGTCGAACGACCTCGAATTCGATGCGCCCTTCACGAATAACCTCTAATTCAATACAATGTATCAATCGGTTGAAGTACGTACGAGAATCATTGAGTTTTAAATCAGTTATAGTGGTTTTCTTCTCGATTAAGCAAAAGAGACTTCAATCGATGTTATAAGCTCAAATGCTTTTGAAATCAACGAGTAAGCTTCAATTTCATGTTCTAATATAAGAAAGGAAGTAATCGAGCATGATAATTGCTTGGAAAGCACGGTTTGAACTACCAAAATCGAAGAACGTAAGGTAATCGGTCAACCGAAGCTATCTTGAGCTTCCGGAGTAAACAGATTGTCGAACGACCTCGAATTCGATGCTCTTAATGAATACCCTCTAATTCGATACAATATTTCAATCGGTTGAAGTACGTATGAGAATCATTGAGTTTTATGTCAGTTATAGTGGTTTTCTTCTCGATTAAGCAAAAGAGACTTCAATCGAGGTTATAAGCTCAAATGCTTTTGAAATCAATGAGTAAGCTTCAATTTCATGTTCTAATAATAAATGAAGTAATCGAGCATAATAATTGCTTGGAAAGCACGGTTTGAACTACCAAAATCGAAGAACGTAAGGTAATCGGTCAACCGAAGCTATCTTGAGCTTCCGGAGTAAACAGATTGTCGAACGACCTCGAATTCGATGCGCTCTTAATGAATACCCTCTAATTCGATACAATATTTCAATCGGTTGAAGTACGTATGAGAATCATTGAGTTTTATGTCAGTTATAGTGGTTTTCTTCTCGATTAAGCAAAAGAGACTTCAATCGAGGTTATAAGCTCAAATGCTTTTGAAATCAACGAGTAAGCTTCAATTTCATGTTCTAATATAATAAATGAAGTAATCGAGCATGATAGTTGCTTGGAAAGCACGGTTTGAACTACCAAAATCGAAGAACGTAAGGTAATCGGTCAACCGAAGCTATCTTGAGCATCCGAGTCAACAGATGGTCGAACGACCTCGAATTCGATGCGCCCTTCATGAATTACCTCTAATTCAATACAATGTATCAATCGGTTGAAGTACGTACGAGAATCATTGAGTTTTAAGTCAGTTATAGTGGTTTTCTTCTCGATTAAGCAAAAGAGACTTCAATCGATGTTATAAGCTCAAATGCTTTTGAAATCAACGAGTAAGCTTCAATTTCATGTTCTAATATAAGAAATGAAGTAATCGAGCATGATAATTGCTTGGAAAGCACGGTTTGAACTACCAAAATCGAAGAACGTAAGGTAATCGGTCAACCGAAGCTATCTTGAGCATCCGGAGTCAACAGATGGTCGAACGACCTCGAATTCGATGCGCCCTTCATGAATGACCTCTAATTCAATACAATGTATCAATCGGTTGAAGTATGTACGAGAATCATTGAGTTTTAAGTCAGTTATAGTGGTTTTCTTCTCGATTAAGCAAAAGAGGCTTCAATCGAGGTTATGATCTCAAATGCTTTTGAAATCAACAATTAAGCTTCAATTTCATGTTCTAATAAAACAAATGAAGTAATCTAGCATGAAAAAGGCTTTGAAAGCACGATTTCAACTACCAAAATTGAAGAACGTAAGGTAGTCGGTCAACCGAAGCTATTTTGAGCTTCCGAAGTCAACAGATGGTCAAACAACATCAAATTCGATGCGCACTTCATGAATACCCTCTAATTCAATACAATATATCAATAGGTTGAAGAACGTACGAGAATCATTGAGTTTTAAGTCAGTTATAGTGGTTTTCTTCTCGATTAAGCAAAAGAGACTTCAATCGAGGTTATGAGCTCAAATGCTTTTGAAATCAGCGAGTAAGCTTCAATTTCATGTTCTAATATAAGAAATGAAGTAACCGAGCATGATAATTGCTAGGAAAGCACGGTTTGAACTTCAAAAATCGAAGAACGTAAGGTATTCGGTCAACCGAAGCTATCTTTAGCTTCCGGAGTCAACAGATGGTCGAACGACCTCGAATTCGATGCGCTCTTCATGAATAACATCTAATTCAATATAATATATCAATCGGTTGAAGTACGTATGAGAATCATTGAGTTTTAAGTCAGTTATAGTGGTTTTCTTCTCGATTAAGCAAAAGAAACTACAATCGAGGTTATGAGCTCAAATGCTTTTGAAATCAACGAGTAAGCTTCAATTTCATGTTCTAATATAAGAAATGAAGTAATCGAGCATGATAATTGCTTGGAAAGCACGGTTTGAACTACAAAAATCGAAGAACGTAAGGTAATCAGTCAACCGAAGCTATCTTGAGCTTCCGGAGTAAACAGATTGTCGAACGACCTCGAATTCGATGCGCTCTTAATGAATACCCTCTAATTCGATACAATATTTCAATCGGTTGAAGTACGTATGAGAATCATTGAGTTTTAAGTCAGTTATAGTGGTTTTCTTCTCGATTAAGCAAAAGAGACTTCAATCGATGTTATAAGCTCAAATGCTTTTGAAATCAACGAGTAAGCTTCAATTTCATGTTCTAATATAAGAAATGAAGTAATCGAGCATGATAATTGCTTGGAAAGCACGGTTTGAACTACCAAAATCGAAGAACGTAAGGTAATCGGTCAACCGAAGCTATCTTGAGCTTCCGGAGTAAACAGATTGTCGAACGATCTCGAATTCGATGCGCTCTTAATGAATACCCTCTAATTCGATACAATATTTCAATCGGTTGAAGTACGTATGAGAATCATTGAGTTTTATGTCAGTTATAGTGGTTTTCTTCTCGATTAAGCAAAAGAGACTTCAATCGAGGTTATAAGCTCAAATGCTTTTGAAATCAACGAGTAAGCTTCAATTTCATGTTCTAATATAATAAATGAAGTAATCGAGCATAATAATTGCTTAGAAAGCATGGTTTGAACTACCAAAATCGAAGAACGTAAGGTAATCGGTCAACCGAAGCTATCTTGAGCTTCCGGAGTAAACAGTGAGATCTCGAGAAGTGGTGTCTGTAGCCTGTTGATCGGCTTTCTCCTATATGTTCTTTCGAACATTGTCGAAAGACCTCGAATTCGATGCGCTCTTAATGAATACCCTCTAATTCGATACAATATTTCAATCGGTTGAAGTACGTATGAGAATAATTGAGTTTTATGTCAGTTATAGTGGTTTTCTTCTCGATTAAGCAAAAGAGACTTCAATCGAGGTTATAAGCTCAAATGCTTTTGAAATCAACGAGTAAGCTTCAATTTCATGTTCTAATATAATAAATGAAGTAATCGAGAATGATAGTTGCTTGGAAAGCACGTTTTGAACTACCAAAATCGAAGAACGTAAGGTAATCGGTCAATTGAGAATCCGAGTCAACAGATGGTCGAACGACCTCGAATTCGATGCGCCCTTCATGAATTACCTCTAATTCAATACAATGTATCAATCGGTTGAAGTACGTACGAGAATCATTGAGTTTTAAGTCAGTTATAGTGGTTTTCTTCTCGATTAAGCAAAAGAGACTTCAATCGATGTTATAAGCTCAAATGCTTTTGAAATCAACGAGTAAGCTTCAATTTCAAGTTCTAATATAAGAAATGAAGTAATCGAGCATGATAATTGCTTGGAAAGCACGGTTTGAACTACCAAAATCGAAGAACGTAAGGTAATCGGTCAACCGAAGCTATCTTGAGCATCCGGAGTCAACAGATGGTCGAACGACCTCGAATTCGATGCGCCCTTCATGAATGACCTCTAATTCAATACAATGTATCAATCGGTTGAAGTATGTACGAGAATCATTGAGTTTTAAGTTAGTTATAGTGATTTTCTTCTCGATTAAGCAAAAGAGGCTTCAATCGAGGTTATGATCTCAAATGCTTTTGAAATCAACGAGTAAGCTTCAATTTCATGTTCTAATAAAAGAAATGAAGTAATCTAGCATGAAAAAGGCTTTGAAAGCACGATTTCAACTACCAAAATTGAAGAACGTAAGGTAATCGGTCAACCGAAGCTATTTTGAGCTTCCGAAGTCAACAGATGGTCAAACAACATCAAATTCGATGCGCACTTCATGAATACCCTCTAATTCAATACAATATATCAATAGGTTGAAGAACGTACGAGAATCATTGTGTTTTAAGTCAGTTATAGTGGTTTTCTTCTCGATTAAGCAAAAGAGACTTCAATCGAGGTTATGAGCTCAAATGCTTTTGAAATCAGCGAGTAAGCTTCAATTTCATGTTCTAATATAAGAAATGAAGTAACCGAGCATGATAATTGCTTGGAAAGCACGGTTTGAACTTCAAAAATCGAAGAACGTAAGGTAATCGGTCAACCGAAGCTATCTTTAGCTTCCGGAGTCAACAGATGGTCGAACGACCTCGAATACGATGCGCTCTTCATGAATAACATCTAATTCAATATAATATATCAATCGGTTGAAGTACGTATGAGAATCATTGAGTTTTAAGTCAGTTATAGTGGTTTTCTTCTCGATTAAGCAAAAGAAACTACAATCGAGGTTATGAGCTCAAATGCTTTTGAAATCAACGAGTAAGCTTCAATTTCATGTTCTAATATAATAAATGAAGTAATCGAGCATGATAATTGCTTGGAAAGCACGGTTTGAACTACCAAAATCGAAGAACGTAAGGTAATCAGTCAATCGAAGCTATCTTGAGCTTCCGGAGTAAACAGATTGTCGAACGACCTCGAATTCGATGCGCTCTTAATGAATACCCTCTAATTCGATACAATATTTCAATCGGTTGAAGTACGTATGAGAATCATTGAATTTTAAGTCAGTTATAGTGGTTTTCTTCTCGATTAAGCAAAAGAGACTACAATCGAGGTTATGAGCTCAAATGCTTTTGAAATCAACGAGTAAGCTTCAATTTCATGTTCTAATATAAGAAATGAAGTAATCGAGCATGATAATTGCCTGGAAAGCACAGTTTGAACTACCAAAATCGAAGAACGTAAGGTAATCGGTCAACTGAAGCTATCTTGAGCTTCCGGAGTCAACAGATGGTCGAACGACCTCAAATTCAACGCGCTCTTCATGAATACCCTCTAATTCAATACAATATATCAATCGGTTGAAGTTCGTACGAGAATAATTGAATTTTAAGTCAGTTATAGTGGTTTTCTTCTCGATTGAGCAAAAGAGACTTCAATCGAGGTTATGAGCTCCAATGCTTTTGAAATCAACGAGTAAGCTTCAATTTCATGTTCTAATATAAGAAATGAAGTAATCGAGCATGATAAAGGCTTGGAAAGCACGGTTTGAACTACCAAAATCGAAGAACGTAAGGTAATCGGTCAACCGAAACTATCTTGAGCATCCGAGTCAACAGATGGTCGAACGACCTCGAATTCGATGCGCCCTTCACGAATAACCTCTAATTCAATACAATGTATCAATCGGTTGAAGTACGTACAAGAATCATTGAGTTTTAAGTCAGTTATAGTGGTTTTCTTCTCGATTAAGCAAAAGAGACTTCAATCGATGTTATAAGCTCAAATGCTTTTGAAATCAACGAGTAAGCTTCAATTTCATGTTCTAATATAAGAAATGAAGTAATCGAGCATGATAATTGCTTGGAAAGCACGGTTTGAACTACCAAAATCGAAGAACGTAAGGTATCGGTCAACCGAAGCTATCTTGAGCTTCCGGAGTAAACAGATTGTCAAACGACCTCGAATTCGATGCGCTCTTAATGAATACCCTCTAATTCGATACAATATTTCAATCGGTTGAAGTACGTATGAGAATCATTGAGTTTTATGTCAGTTATAGTAGTTTTCTTCTCGATTAAGCAAAAGAGACTTCAATCGAGGTTATAAGCTCAAATGCTTTTGAAATCAACGAGTAAGCTTCAATTTCATGTTCTAATAATAAATGAAGTAATCGAGCATAATAATTGCTTGGAAAGCACGGTTTGAACTACCAAAATCGAAGAACGTAAGGTAATCGGTCAACCGAAGCTATCTTGAGCTTCCGGAGTAATTAGATTGTCGAACGACCTCGAATTCGATGCGCTCTTAATGAATACCCTCTAATTCGATACAATATTTCAATCGGTTGAAGTACGTATGAGAATCATTGAGTTTTATGTCAGTTATAGTGGTTTTCTTCTCGATTAAGCAAAAGAGACTTCAATCGAGGTTATAAGCTCAAATGCTTTTGAAATCTACGAGTAAGCTTCAATTTCATGTTCTAATATAATAAATGAAGTAATCGAGCATGATAGTTGCTTGGAAAGCACGGTTTGAACTACCAAAATCGAAGAACGTAAGGTAATCGGTCAACCGAAGCTATCTTGAGCATCCGAGTCAATAGATGGTCGAACGACCTCGAATTCGATGCGCCCTTCATGAATTACCTCTAATTCAATACAATGTATCAATCGGTTGAAGTACGTACGAGAATCATTGAGTTTTAAGTCAGTTATAGTGGTTGTCTTCTCGATTAAGCAAAAGAGACTTCAATCGATGTTATAAGCTCAAATGCTTTTGAAATCAACGAGTAAGCTTCAATTTCATGTTCTAATATAAGAAATGAAGTAATCGAGCATGATAATTGCTTGGAAAGCACGGTTTGAACTACCAAAATCGAAGAACGTAAGGTAATCGGTCAACCGAAGCTATCTTGAGCTTCCGGAGTAAACAGATTGTCGAACGACCTCGAATTCGATGCGCTCTTAATGAATACCCTCTAATTCGATACAATATTTCAATCGGTTGAAGTACGTATGAGAATCATTGAGTTTTATGTCAGTTATAGTGGTTTTCTTCTCGATTAAGAAAAAGAGACTTCAATCGAGGTTATAAGCTCAAATGCTTTTGAAATCAACGAGTAAGCTTCAATTTCATGTTCTAATATAATAAATGAAGTAATCGAGCATAATAATTGCTTAGAAAGCACGGTTTGAACTACCAAAATCGAAGAACGTAAGGTAATCGGTCAACCGAAGCTATCTTGAGCTTCCGGAGTAAACAGATTGTCAAACGACCTCGAATTCGATGCGCTCTTAATGAATACCCTCTAATTCGATACAATATTTCAATCGGTTGAAGTACGTATGAGAATCATTGAGTTTTATGTCAGTTATAGTGGTTGTCTTCTCGATTAAGCAAAAGAGACTTCAATCGATGTTATAAGCTCAAATGCTTTTGAAATCAACGAGTAAGCTTCAATTTCATGTTCTAATATAAGAAATGAAGTAATCGAGCATGATAATTGCTTGGAAAGCACGGTTTGAACTACCAAAATCGAAGAACGTAAGGTAATCGGTCAACCGAAGCTATCTTGAGCTTCCGGAGTAAACAGATTGTCGAACGACCTCGAATTCGATGCGCTCTTAATGAATACCCTCTAATTCGATACAATATTTCAATCGGTTGAAGTACGTATGAGAATCATTGAGTTTTATGTCAGTTATAGTGGTTTTCTTCTCGATTAAGCAAAAGAGACTTCAATCGAGGTTATAAGCTCAAATGCTTTTGAAATCAACGAGTAAGCTTCAATTTCATGTTCTAATATAATAAATGAAGTAATCGAGCATGATAGTTGCTTGGAAAGCACGGTTTGAACTACCAAAATCGAAGAACGTAAGGTAATCGGTCAATTGAGCATCCGAGTCAACAGATGGTCGAACGACCTCGAATTCGATGCGCCCTTCATGAATTACCTCTAATTCAATACAATGTATCAATCGGTTGAAGTACGTACGAGAATCATTGAGTTTTAAGTCAGTTATAGTGGTTTTCTTCTCGATTAAGCAAAAGAGACTTCAATCGATGTTATAAGCTCAAATGCTTTTGAAATCAACGAGTAAGCTTCAATTTCATGTTCTAATATAAGAAATGAAGTAATCGAGCATGATAATTGCTTGGAAAGCACGGTTTGAACTACCAAAATCGAAGAACGTAAGGTAATCGGTCAACCGAAGCTATCTTGAGCATCCGGAGTCAACAGATGGTCGAACGACCTCGAATTCGATGCGCCCTTCATGAATGACCTCTAATTCAATACAATGTATCAATCGGTTGAAGTATGTACGAGAATCATTGAGTTTTAAGTCAGTTATAGTGGTTTTCTTCTCGATTAAGCAAAAGAGGCTTCAATCGAGGTTATGATCTCAAATGCTTTTGAAATCAACGAGTAAGCTTCAATTTCATGTTCTAATAAAAGAAATGAAGTAATCTAGCATGAAAAAGGCTTTGAAAGCACGATTTCAACTACCAAAATTGAAGAACGTAAGGTAATCGGTCAACCGAAGCTATTTTGAGCTTCCGAAGTCAACAGATGGTCAAACAACATCAAATTCGATGCGCACTTCATGAATACCCTCTAATTCAATACAATATATCAATAGGTTGAAGAACGTACGAGAATCATTGAGTTTTAAGTCAGTTATAGTGGTTTTCTTCTCGATTAAGCAAAAGAGACTTCAATCGAGGTTATGAGCTCAAATGCTTTTGAAATCAGCGAGTAAGCTTCAATTTCATGTTCTAATATAAGAAATGAAGTAACCGAGCATGATAATTGCTTGGAAAGCACGGTTTGAACTTCAAAAATCGAAGAACGTAAGGTAATCGGTCAACCGAAGCTATCTTTAGCTTCCGGAGTCAACAGATGGTCGAACGACCTCGAATTCGATGCGCTCTTCATGAATAACATCTAATTCAATATAATATATCAATCGGTTGAAGTACGTATGAGAATCATTGAGTTTTAAGTCAGTTATAGTGGTTTTCTTCTCGATTAAGCAAAAGAAACTACAATCGAGGTTATGAGCTCAAATGCTTTTGAAATCAACGAGTAAGCTTCAATTTCATGTTCTAATATAATAAATGAAGTAATCGAGCATGATAATTGCTTGGAAAGCACGGTTTGAACTACCAAAATCGAAGAACGTAAGGTAATCAGTCAACCGAAGCTATCTTGAGCTTCCGGAGTAAACAGATTGTCGAACGACCTCGAATTCGATGCGCTCTTAATGAATACCCTCTAATTCGATACAATATTTCAATCGGTTGAAGTACGTATGAGAATCATTGAATTTTAAGTCAGTTATAGTGGTTTTCTTCTCGATTAAGCAAAAGAGACTACAATCGAGGTTATGAGCTCAAATGCTTTTGAAATCAACGAGTAAGCTTCAATTTCATGTTCTAATATAAGAAATGAAGTAATCGAGCATGATAATTGCCTGGAAAGCACAGTTTGAACTACCAAAATCGAAGAACGTAAGGTAATCGGTCAACTGAAGCTATCTTGAGCTTCCGGAGTCAACAGATGGTCGAACGACCTCAAATTCGACGCGCTCTTCATGAATACCCTCTAATTCAATACAATATATCAATCGGTTGAAGTTCGTACGAGAATAATTGAATTTTAAGTCAGTTATAGTGGTTTTCTTCTCGATTGAGCAAAAGAGACTTCAATCGAGGTTATGAGCTCCAATGCTTTTGAAATCAACGAGTAAGCTTCAATTTCATGTTCTAATATAAGAAATGAAGTAATCGAGCATGATAAAGGCTTGGAAAGCACGGTTTGAACTACCAAAATCGAAGAACGTAAGGTAATCGGTCAACCGAAGCTATCTTGAGCTTCCAGAGTCAACAGATGGTCGAACGACCTCGAATTCGATGAGCTCTTCATGTATAACCTTTATTTCAATACAATATATCAATCGGTTGAAGTACGTATGAGAATCATTGAATTTTAAGTCAGTTATAGTGGTTTTCTTCTCGATTAAGCAAAAGAGACTTCGATCGAGGTTATGAGCTAAAAAGGTTTTGAAATCAACGAGTAAGCTTCAATTTCATGTTCTAATATAAGAAATGAAGTAATCGAGCAGGATATTGCTTAGAAAGCACGGTTTGAACTACCAAAAACGAAGAACGTAAGGTAATCGGTCAACAGAAGCTATCTTGAGCTTCCGGAGTAAACAGATTGTCGAACGACCTCGAATTCGATGTGCTCTTAATGAATACCCTCTAATTCGATACAATATTTCAATCGGTTGAAGTACGTACGAGAATCATTGAGTTTTATGTCAGTTATAGTGGTTTTCTTCTCGATTAAGCAAAAGAGACTTCATTCGAGGTTATAAGCTCAAATGCTTTTGAAATCTACGAGTAAGCTTCAATTTCATGTTCTAATATAAGAAATGAAGTAATCGAGCATGATAATTGCTTGGAAAGCACGGTTTGAACTACCAAAATCGAAGAACGTAAGGTAATCGGTCAACCGAAGCTATCTTGAGCATCCGGAGTAAACAGATTGTCGAACGACCTCGAATTCGATGCGCTCTTCATGAATAACCTCTAATCCAATATAATATATCAATCGGTTGAAATACGTATGAGAATCATTGAATTTTAAGTCAGTTATAGTGGTTTTCTTCTCGATTAAGCAAAAGAAACTACAATCGATGTTATAAGCTCAAATGCTTTTGAAATCAACGAGTAAGCTTCAATTTCATGTTCTAATGTAAGAAATGAAGTAATCGAGCATGATAATTGCTTGGAAAGCACGGTTTGAACTACCAAAATCGAAGAATGTAAGGTAATCGGTCGACCGAAGCTATCTTGAGCATCCGGAGTCAACAGATGGTCGAACGACCTTGAATTCGATGCGCCCTTCATGAATAACCTCTAATTCAATACAATGTATCAATCGGTTGAAGTATGTACGAGAATCATTGAGTTTTAAGTCAGTTATAGTGGTTTTCTTCTCGATTAAGCAAAAGAGGCTTCAATCGAGGTTATGATCTCAAATGCTTTTGAAATCAACGAGTAAGCTTCAATTTCATGTTCTAATAAAAGAAATGAAGTAATCTAGCATGAAAAAGGCTTTGAAAGCACGATTTCAACTACCAAAATTGAAGAACGTAAGGTAATCGGTCAACCGAAGCTATTTTGAGCTTCCGAAGTCAACAGATGGTCAAACAACATCAAATTCGATGCGCACTTCATGAATACCCTCTAATTCAATACAATATATCAATAGGTTGAAGAACGTACGAGAATCATTGAGTTTTAAGTCAGTTATAGTGGTTTTCTTCTCGATTAAGCAAAAGAGACTTCAATCGAGGTTATGAGCTCAAATGCTTTTGAAATCAACGAGTAAGCTTCAATTTCATGTTCTAATATAAGAAATGAAGTAATCGAGCATGATAATTGCTTGGAAAGCACGGTTTGAACTTCAAAAATCGAAGAACGTAAGGTAATCGGTCAACCGAAGCTATCTCAAGCTATCGGAGTCAACAGATGGTCGAACGACCTCGAATTCGATGCGCTCTTCATGAATAACCTCTAATCCAATATAATATATCAATCGGTTGAAGTACGTATGAGAATCATTGAATTTTAAGTCAGTTATAGTGGTTTTCTTCTCGATTAAGCAAAAGAAACTACAATCGAGGTTATGAGCTCAAATGCTTTTGAAATCAACGAGTAAGCTTCAATTTCATGTTCTAATATAAGAAATGAAGTAATTGAGCATGATAATTGCTTGGAAAGCACGGTTTGAACTACCAAAATCGAAGAACATAAGGTAATCAGTCAACCGAAGCTATCTTGAGCTTCCGGAGTAAACAGATTGTCGAACGACCTCGAATTCGATGCGCTCTTAATGAATACCCTCTAATTCGATACAATATTTCAATCGGTTGAAGTACGTATGAGAATCATTGAATTTTAAGTCAGTTATAGTGGTAATCGCAAAAGAGACTACAATCGAGGTTATGAGCTCAAATGCTTTTGAAATCAACGAGTAAGCTTCAATTTCATGTTCTAATATAAGAAATGAAGTAATCGAGCATGATAATTGCTCGGAAAGCACGGTTTGAACTACCAAAATCGAAGAACGTAAGGTAATCGGTCAACCGAAGCTATCTTAATCTTCCGGAGTAAACAGATTGTCGAACGACCTCGAATTCGATGCGCTCTTCATGAATACCCTCTAATTCGATACAATATTTCAATCGGTTGAAGTACGTATGAGAATCATTGAGTTTTATGTAAGTTATAGTGGTTTTCTTCTCGATTGAGCAAAAGAGACTTCAATCGAGGTTATGAGCTCCAATGCTTTTGAAATCAACGAGTAAGCTTCAATTCCATGTTCTAATATAAGAAATGAAGTAATCGAGCATGATAAAGGCTTGGAAAGCACGATTTGAACTACCAAAATCGAAGAACGTAAGGTAATCGGTCAACCGAAGCTATCTTGAGCTTCCGGAGTCAACAGATGGTCGAACGACCTCGAATTCGATGAGCTCTTCATGAATAACCTTTATTTCAATAAAATATATCAATCGGTTGAAGTACGTATGAGAATCATTTAATTTTAAGTCAGTTATAATGGTTTTCTTCTCGATTAAGCAAAAGAGACTTCGACCGAGGTTATGAGCTAAAAAGGTTTTGAAATCAACGAGTAAGCTTCAATTTCATGTTCTAATATAAGAAATGAAGTAATCGAGCATGATAATTGCTTGGAAAGCACGGTTTGAACTACCAAAATCGAAGAACGTAAGGTAATCGGTGAACCGAAGCTATCTTGAGCTTCCGGAGTAAACAGATTGTCGAACGACCTCGAATTCGATGCGCTCTTAATGAATACCCTCTAATTCGATACAATATTTCAATCGGTAGAAGTACGTATGAGAATCATTGAATTTTAAGTCAGTTATAGTGGTTTTCTTCTCGATTAAGCAAAAGAGACTACAATCGAGGTTATGAGCTCAAATGCTTTTGAAATCAACGAGTAAGCTTCAATTTCATGTTCTAATATAAGAAATGAAGTAATCGAGCATGATAATTGCTCGGAAAGCACGGTTTGAACTACCAAAATCGAAGAACGTAAGGTAATCGGTCAACCGAAGCTATCTTGAGCTTCCGGAGTAAACAGATTGTCGAACGACCTCGAATTCGATGCGCTCTTCATGAATACCCTCTAATTCGATACAATATTTCAATCGGTTGAAGTACGTATGAGAATCATTTAATTTTAAGTCAGTTATAGTGGTTTTCTTCTCGATTAAACAAAAGAGACTACAATCGAGGTTTTTTTTTTTTTTTTTTTTTTTTTTTTTTATCAAAACACCCGAGAGGGTGAGGGGTTAGGCAGATCCCCAACCTGTATATAAACCATAAAAATCGAACAATGTCTGTGAGAGGTAGCACTAAAAATGAGTGCTATCCCCACTACATAGGATAAACCAAATACAAACATGAGGAGGACCCGTAGAGGACCCAACCCCTCTCTACAAATGGGAGAACACGGAGGACTAGAAACAATACACTGAGAATGGCCCAAAAGTGACCATCTCGGGAGACTAACAATACCACATATCAGTGCGAGATACCACAGAGATGCCTGCATGATAGGCTATGAGTATCGGAACCTGAAGTTGGGGTAACCCAACTGATCCATCCGAACGAGCGCCAGGAAGTAGCGTGGGGCGCTGGAGGAGTCGAAGTGAACCATGGTGTCGGTCTGAAGACCCCGACGAGCCATGAAGTCTGCAGGCTTGTTCCCCTCACGAGGGATATGGGAGAACCGAGCCTGAATGCCTCTGAGCCGGAGACGGATCCGCGCCAAAATGTGACGAGTGGCCGCAGACCCATGCCGGCCCGAGGTGAGGAGAGTGACCACAGCCGAAGCATCCATCTCAATCCAGACATGGGAGGAGAGCGTAATCGCCAGCTCTAGCCCATGGAGGAGCGCCAGGAGCTCCGCCTCAAAGCTAGAGCTCGCGGTCACCGGGGAGCAGTAGGCACGGAGGAGCACGCTGTTGTGGTCACGGACAAGGCCCCCAGCAGCGGCGAGGCCTGTACCTGTGTCGAACGAGCCGTCCGTATTCAGCTTCACCCAAGGGGCCTCAGGTGGGAGCCAACGGACCATGCGGGAGCGAAGGGGCCGCGGGATCGGCTCCGAGGTCGGCATGAATGGGACCCGGGGCCGGCACCCCGCCCAGTGGGCCGGAAGGAGGAGCCGAGCAGCTACCAGTGTCTGCAGGTGATGGGTGACCTGCCAAATAACGTGAGAGCTACGGAAAGGAACCCCACGGTGTTTGTGGCTGTTCCTCTCCGTCCAAATAAACCAAATCACGAGACAAGGGACCAAAAATGAAACGTGTGTGCAAGGAGCCCGAGGGAAGCGGTGTCTCCATCTACCTATGCTACGTGCAATGTCAGTGCGCGTGTGTGCTTGTGTCTGTGCAGGGAACCAGTCGGAAAAATGGGACCACACAGCCCTAGCAGACTCACTCCATTCAAAGACATGCATAGGGGACTCGACCTGGGGAGACGAACAACAATGACACATGGAGGCGAGGGAGATACCCCTGGACTGGAGGATAGACTCGATGGGGACACGACCAAGGAGGAGACGCCACAGAAAGACAAATATGGTTGGGGTAAGACACCGATTCCAAATGTCACCGAAGAGAGATAGCTTAGGACGCCTGTACCTGATCTTGTCCCATGCAGATGTCACGGTGAACTCGCCATGACTGGTAAGCGTCCACCTCATCACATCCTCCTCGCCCCACAACACCAGGGTCCAGCTCACATCAACCAACAGATCAATAGACAAGTAGGGAGCACAGAATGCATGCAAACGATTAAGATCCCAAGCAGAGTCATGCCAAAAGAAAGACACATTAGGTCGAGGGCCGCCGTTGGGTCGATAAACAGAAAGGGGGAAATCCCCAAACCAGTTATCGTCCCAAAACGACACTCTCCCTGCACCCAAGGACCAACAAATAAAATCATGCGCACGAATACCGACATGCAATAAACGACGCCACACAAGTACTAGGAGAAGCAGAAAACCCATATAAAGGATACGAGTACTTCTGCCACAGGTACCTCGCCCACAGCGAGTCACGGGCCTGGAACCTCCACCACAGCTTATAACTGAAAGCCGTGACCATATCGGACAGCCTGCGTATACCCAAGCCGCCCTCCTCCACCGGGAGACAGATCTGCTTCCAGCTGACCCAGTGAATCTTCTTCTCTTCGCCCACGGCCCCCCAAAAATACCTCGCCATCAACTGCTCGAGGCCATGCAGCACCTTCTTCGGGACTTGGATAGCCTGAAGGACATGCAGCGGGATGGTGGAGAGGGTGCTCTTGATCAACGCCAGGCGGCCCCCGAACGTGAGATGCCTGTGCGACCAACTGTGGATACGGTTGCTGATCCGCTGTCTCAGCTCAAGGAAGAGGGTAGACTTCTTGTGACCCTTATAGATGGGGACCCCGAGATAGGTGAAGGGGATGGAGCCACGCTGAAAGCCCCCGACCTCACGAATCATGTGCTGCCAGTCCTCAACGTGATGGTCATTCAGGTAGAAGTTGCTCTTCTCGAAGTTGATCATCTGCCCCGACACCGTGCAGTACCCATCGAGGCACTCCTTCAGCTTCACCAGGGACTCCCGCTTGGCCTGGGTAAAGATAATGATATCATCGGCATAGGCCAGGTGGGAGATCGGGGGGGCCGCCCTCCTCTGAGAATGGTACACCATGTCAGCCTGGCCGACAATCAGCCTGTCAAGGGACCGCGAGAGGTAGTCCGCGGCAAGAACGAACAGAGACGGGGAGATCGGGTCCCCCTGGCGCAGGCCACGGGAGGAGTGGAAGAAGCCCGCGGGGGCCCCGTTCACAAGCACCGAGAACCAACAGTTTTCTGCACACATCTCCTGACCATGTCGATCCACTGCTCCGGGAAGCCCATCTTTCTGAGGACACCAATCAGGAAGGGCCACTGGACACGGTCATAGGCCTTCGCCATATCCAGCTTGAGGGCCACATTGGGGTGCGTCCTTCCCTTGCACGGGTACAGATCATGGATGAGCTCTTGGGCCAACAGGACGTTGTCACTGATCAACCGGCCCTTGACGAAGCCACTCTGATTAGGGGCCACGACGAGGGGGATGAGAGGAGCCAGACGTGACGTCAAGATCTTAGAGATGATCTTGTTGGTCACGTTGCAAAGGCTGATGGGCCGAAAGTGGGTCCAAGAGGTCGGGTTATCCCTCTTGGGAAGGAGGACGATGGTAGTGGCAGTAAAGCTCCTCGGCATGGGGGCACCCTGAAAGAAGTCAAGCACCGCCGCCACCACATCGGGCCCAATCGTATCCCAACACCGCTGGAAGAACAAGGACGTGAAGCCATCGGGGCCCGAGGTGCTGTCGCCACAGATGCCAAAGATAGCAGAGCGGACCTCATCATGCTCAGGGGGCGCATAGAGCCCCAGGAGATCCGCGGAGCCGGGCAGGGGTTGCAGGCCCTGGAGGTCCGAGGCGTCAGGGATAGCAACATCGGACGAGAGCAAATTCTGAAAGAACCCAGCGGCCGAGGCCCTGATCTTGGCCTCGTCAGTGATCTCCCTATCCCCCTCCTGAATGACATGGATGCGGGACTTCACCCTCCTCTGCTTGACCCACCCCTGGAAGAACTTGGTGTTGCGCTCCCCATCGATGGCCCAACGAATCGCCGCCTTTTGCCTCCAGAAGTCCTCCTCCATCCGAGTACGGTGCAACAGGAGGGCAATGCAACGGTGGAGTTCAGACCGAAGCTCCGGGGAGGGGGCCGCGTCATAGGCAAGCTGGGCAGTGTCCACGGCCTCCTTGGCCTCCCTCATCTTCTCATGGATATTCCCAAAGACGGTCTTGTTCCACCCCTTTAAGAAACCCTTGACACGAGACAGCTTGAACTGCAGGTTCAACATACCCTCGAAGCCAGTTGGCGCCTCCCAGATCCTGGCAATTTCAGAGGCAAAGGAGTGGTGCCTGACCCACATATTCTGAAATCTGAACAAAGCCCGGGGCAGCTGGGCCGAGAATTGGCACCTCACCAGGAGCGGGGCATGGTCAGAGGCCACGCGAGGCAAGTGCGTGACACGGGTAGTCGCGAAGGCGGACTCCCAGTGCTCCCCGATCAGAATCCGGTCCAGCCTCTCAAGCAGGCCCGACCTCTCCCAAGTGAAGACAGAACCATCAAAGCCGGGGTCGATCAACTGACAATCAGAGATAGCGTCTGCGAAGTCCATGATCTCGAGATGACGATCAGTGGTGCTACCAACCCTCTCCTCCTCGGTCAGAAAGATGTTGAAATCACCGCCCACGAGCCACGGGCAGTCCTCCATCTGTAACGAGACCTCACGCAGAGTCTCCCAAAGCGAGTAGCGGCCCTCCTTGGAACACTTGGCGTAGACAGCGGTCAAATACAACGGAGCACGGAACACGGCGGCAGAGACACGGACGTGGACCAGCTGATCAGTATCCTCCAAGATATCAACCTGGTAGTCCCTGTGCGCAAAGATCCAAATCTTGTTGCTACTATTCGAGTGCCTGTGGGTGAGCCCAATCTTCCGAGAGACAAAAGAAGGGTCACGGTCATTCTGAGGCTCCAAGATCGCCACGAAAGAAACAAAATACTCCCTGCACAAATTACTGAGGGTGCCCAAGGGGTTGCGATTAACGATACCCTGAGCGTTCCAAATCAAAAAGTTCGCGGACATGGGGAAACAAATCAGGAAGAAGCCGGAGCAGTAACCCCACTCCTCAGATTTCCACCAAGCGAGTCGGGAAGAACACGACCACGGTTGGGAGTACTCGAGCCCTGGACACTGTCAACAGCCATATCTCTGTTACCATCAGACATCTCCACATCTCTGTCAGTCTCGGACTCATACTCAGCCTCGGGTATCTCGGTGCCATCATCCAAAATCACATAAGCATTCTTGATCGGAATACTGAAAGAACCATCGCGGGCAGCCACCTTGTGCTTCGATTGGGCAACTTCAATCCAATCCCCAAGATGGGCATCAGGCGCAGCATGCCCAGGAGACCGCGGGGAGGAGTAGCGCCTCCCGGTGCCCCCGGAGACCACGGGAGCATTGCGGTCCCGGGAGGGGGAGCGGGAGCCCCCGCGGGCCCCGGAAACTATGGAGGCTCCGGGGGCCTTGGGAGCCCTGGTGGGAGAGCTGGGAGCCCCGTGGGCCCCGGGAGCCATGGGAGCCCCGGGGGCCCGGGATGCCAAAGGAGCCATGGGGGAAGAGCTGGGGGCCCCAGGGGCCCGGGAAGGGGACAGGGAGGAGGGGCGCAAGTGGCTCTCCCCCATGCGCAAGGGCCTCAAACTCGAGGAGGAGCCAGAGTGCGGAGACTTGGAGGGAGCAGGGGCGGAGGGGGCGCCAGGCAGGGGCCCAGAGCGCCCCGAGTGGCCATGCCCACGAGATGGGGACCGGGGTTGAGAGGGAACCGGCCTCTCCCTCAGAGCATGGGCCTGATGCCCAGAACCGGAGCTAACATGCGGCGCCTTAAGAGGGGCCGGGGAGACGGGGGCGTCATGGGCGGAGGCAGGGTCCCTAGACACACCCTTGGCCCTCGGGCCCGGAGCCCGGGCCTGGGGGGCAGCTTTCTTGGCGGGGCGCTCATTCCGACCGAACGCATAACAGGACTCGGGGAGATGACCCACATGCTTGCAGTCAGCACAGTATCTCGGGATCTTGTACCAAACAACCTTCTGTCGGACCTCAGTCCCTGCCATGTCAATCACAAACTCTTCCACAGGAGGCTTAGTGATGTCAATCTCAACACACACCCGGGCGAAGGAGATGTGGGAACGCGAGGCCGTAGCATAATCAACTTGAATCGGATTTCCCAAGGAAGAACAAATCATATAAAGAGCACGTTGATCATACAGATGGATAGGCAAAGCAGGCAAATTACACCACACAGCGACAATGGGGGTTTCAAACGAGGGATCAAATTCAGGGGTCCATTTAAAAACACGCATAGGGACAGACTCAACATACCACACAGGCAGACCATTGACACCATGGAGCAACTTAGCATAATCCTCAACATTAGAAAGCATAATGAGCACATGTTTAGCATTCAAAAAATTCCACTTAAGGGTACCTTTGATCGGAATGTTGTTGAGAGCCTTGTTGATGTTGTGGGATGAGGGGATGGAGTGCGAAAACTTTCCGACCACTGCGAGCCCGACGCGACCTGCGAGACATTCCGTGTCAGTTTTCGAGAACGAAATCACAGGCGTACCTTCGCGGTCACCCTTGGCTCCAATGGGAGTGTACTTGGTGGGGTTGAAGGCAACAGGAGCCGTGGGAGGGGCGGAATTTTTGACCCGCTCCGCGAGAGAGGTAGGGGGCCGAGGGGCAGGGGCAGGGGCCAAGGCCGGGCGGCGGGTCTGCTCAATAGGCGTGGCAGCAGATACCTGCCGAGTATCACCGTTAGGACGAGAGTCCCCCTCATCAACCGGGGCCATGACGATGTCACCATTACCCACATTCACATGCTCCGTGGAGCTATTGGGGAGCGGGGGGAAGACAGTAAGGTCTCCCGAGGCGAGCGGATTATTGGAGAAGAATTTCAAGGTGTGGGCTCGGTGGGCTTGATCCATATTGGGAGGGTGTGAGGCGGGTTGTTGGGCTCGGCTATTTTCGTGAGGGCTCGGGGGGTTGATGGGCTGACCCGATTCATCATGGGCCAAGGTGGGGTGAGAGAATGGGTGGGGCCGAACCATATGGAGAACGGGGGATGGGTTGGGCCGGCTCACATCATCCGGATTCGAAGTGGGCGAACCGGTGACGGACAGGCTTTGATCAGGACCCGGTTGAGAGTCGGCTCGGGATGGAGGGCTCGGAAGGGTAGTAGAGTATGGGCGTTGGGTCTCATGCATGGGAGGGGATGGGTTTTGCATGGGGATAGGCTGAAGTTGCATGGAGGTAGGGTTTTGGACGAGTTGGTGGGCGGGGTTGTTAATATGGTAAGGGATGTTAATATGGGAAGGCATATCGGAGGCTAATTTGGTGGGATTGTTATCCACAAATTGTGGCAGCGTATCAATGGTGATAGGGGGGGTGAATCTGGACATGGATCGGGAAGGGGATGTCGGAGCGGACGCCCATGAGGGGAGAGGTTCTCCGGTGCAAAACTGAACACTTTTCCCGTATTTCCGTTCCCGACGAATGGCCAACCGGAGTTGTTCTTCATCATAAACATCATATTTCTCCATAAGGAGCTGCAATTCGCCCCTTTTCTCTTCATCTAATTGAAAAACTTCGAGATCAAACTCCTCTTCCTCCTCCGAACTCAGGTCTTCGTCAATCTCGGAAGAAGGATCATCGCCGGCGGCGACACTTTGAAGGGGGCGGACAACCGCGGCACTCCTCACTTTGCGCGTCAAGAGATGATGGGGAGCTTTACTCGCACTCTTCCTCTTTTTAATTTTCCGGTGGGAGGCAACCATAGAGGGTCGGAGAGAAGGGGCCTTCAAAGAGGCAGCCTTCGACTTCGGGGGAAGATCACCGGCGGGAACCTCCACGGAAGACTCGGGCATGGGAGACTCAGACGCGGCCGGCATGGGTGAGTCGCCGGCTGTAGGGGGTTGATCGGGGGTACCCATCGGAGGTGAGTCCGCCATGAACGGCAAAGGGAGGCTGCATGATTCAGCCACGGGATGGTGATGCACGGAGGGAACGCCGGCAAGGGTTGGGTCGAGAATATCGGGCAGGGAGGGCTGGAGGAGATCGCCGACTGACTGGGGGTGGCCGGCGGCATCCACCGGCGGTGGATCCGCCATGAACGGGGATGGAGAGACCTTCGGCAAAGGGGATGAAGGCCGGAAACCTGGCTGGAAAAACAAAAAGGGCACCACAAACACGAAAAACGAACAAAAAACAAGGAAGACACGAATCAAACACGATTACAACGAAGAATCGAAACCAAAAAACATGCAAAAATGGAGAAAATCACAAGAACTGAGGGATTTCCGACTGAGTGTGTGCAAAAGTGTGTTTTAGTGTGTGAGAGAGGTCAGAGAGAATTTTCGCAAAGCGAAAAAGTGGAATTGAGACTTCGAGACTACAATCGAGGTTATGAGCTCAAATGCTTTTGAAATCAACGAGTAAGCTTCAATTTCATGTTCTAATATAAGATATGAAGTAATCGAGCATGATAATTGCTCGGAAAGCACGGTTTGAACTACCAAAATCGAAGAACGTAAGGTAATCGGTCAACCGAAGCTATCTTGAGCTTCCGGAGTAAACAGATTGTCGAACGACCTCGAATTCGATGCGCTCTTCATGAATACCCTCTAATTCGATACAATATTTCAATCGGTTGAAGTACGTATGAGAATCATTGAATTTTAAGTCAGTTATAGTGGTTTTCTTCTCGATTAAGCAAAAGAGACTACAATCGAGGTTATGAGCTCAAATGCTTTTGAAATCAACGAGTAAGCTTCAATTTCATGTTCTAATATAAGAAATGAAGTAATCGAGCATGATAATTGCTCGGAAAGCACGGTTTGAACTACCAAAATCGAAGAACGTAAGGTAATCGGTCAACCGAAGCTATCTTGAGCTTCCGGAGTAAACAGATTGTCGAACGACCTCGAATTCGATGCGCTCTTCATGAATACCCTCTAATTCGATACAATATTTCAATCGGTTGAAGTACGTATGAGAATTATTGAGTTTTATGTAAGTTATAGTGGTTTTCTTCTCGATTGAGCAAAAGAGACTTCAATCGAGGTTATGAGCTCCAATGCTTTTGAAATCAACGAGTAAGCTTCAATTTCATGTTCTAATATAAGAAATGAAGTAATCGAGCATGATAATTGCTCAGAAAGCACGGTTTGAACTACCAAAATCGAAGAACGTAAGGTAATCGGTCAACTGAAGCTATCTTGAGCTTCCGGAGTAAACAGATTGTCGAACGACCTCGAATTCAATGCGCTCTTCATGAATACCCTCTAATTCGATACAATATTTCAATCGGTTGAAGTACGTATGAGAATCATTGAGTTTTATGTAAGTTATAGTGGTTTTCTTCTCGATTGAGCAAAAGAAACTTCAATAGAGGTTATGAGCTCCAATGCTTTTGAAATCAACGAGTAAGCTTCAATTTCATGTTCTAATATAAGAAATGAAGTAATCGAGCATGATAAAGGCTTGGAAAGCACGGTTTGAACTACCAAAATCGAAGAACGTAAGGTAATCGGTCAACCGAAGCTATCTTGAGCTTCCGGAGTCAACAGATGGTCGAACGACCTCGAATTCGATGAGCTCTTCATGAATAACCTTTATTTCAATACAATATATCAATTGGTTGAAGTACGTATGAGAATCATTTAATTTTAAGTCAGTTATAATGGTTTTCTTCTCGATTAAGCAAAAGAGACTTCGATCGAGGTTATGAGCTAAAAAGGTTTTGAAATCAACGAGTAAGCTTCAATTTCATGTTCTAATATAAGAAATGAAGTAATCGAGCATGATAATTGCTTGGAAAGCACGGTTTGAACTACCAAAATCGAAGAACGTAAGGTAATCGGTCAACCGAAGCTATCTTGAGCTTCCGGAGTAAACAGATTGTCGAACGACCTCGAATTCGATGCGCTCTTAATGAATACCCTCTAATTCGATACAATATTTCAATCGGTTGAAGTACGTATGAGAATCATTGAGTTTTATGTTAGTTATAGTGGTTTTCTTCTCGATTAAGCAAAAGAGACTTCAATCGAGGTTATAAGCTCAAATGCTTTTGAAATCAACGAGTAAGCTTCAATTTCATGTTCTAATATAATAAATGAAGTAATCGGGCATGATAATTGCTTGGAAAGCACGGTTTGAACTACAAAAATTGAAGAACGTAATGTAATCGGTCAACCGAAGCTATCTTGAGCATCCGGAGTCAACAGATGGTCGAACGACCTCGAATTCGATGCGCCCTTCATGAATTACCTCTAATTCAATACAATGTATCAATCGGTTGAAGTACGTACGAGAATCGTTCAGTTTTAAGTCAGTTATAGTGGTTTTCTTCTCGATTAAGCAAAAGAGACTTCAATCGATGTTATAAGCTCAAATGCTTTTGAAATCAACGAGTAAGCTTCAATTTCATGTTCTAATATAAGAAATGAAGTAATCGAGCATGATAATTGCTTGGAAAGCACGGTTTGAACTACCAAAATCGAAGAACGTAAGGTAATCGGTCAACCGAAGCTATCTTGAGCATCCGGAGTCAACAGATGGTCGAACGACCTCGAATTCGATGCGCCCTTCATGAATAACCTCTAATTCAATGCAATGTATCCATCGGTTGAAGTATGTACGAGAATCATTGAGTTTTAAGTCAGTTATAGTGGTTTTCTTCTCGATTAAGCAAAAGAGGCTTCAATCGAGGTTATGATCTCAAATGCTTTTGAAATCAACGAGTAAGCTTCAATTTCATGTTCTAATAAAAGAAATGAAGTAATCTAGCATGAAAAAGGCTTTGAAAGCACGATTTCAACTACCAAAATTGAAGAACGTAAGGTAATCGGTCAACCGAAGCTATTTTGAGCTTCCGAAGTCAACAGATGGTCAAACAACATCAAATTCGATGCGCACTTCATGAATACCCTCTAATTCAATACAATATATCAATAGGTTGAAAAACGTACGAGAATCATTGAGTTTTAAGTCAGTTATAGTGGTTTTCTTCTCGATTAAGCAAAAGAGACTTCAATCGAGGTTATGAGCTGAAATGCTTTTGAAATCAACGAGTAAGCTTCAATTTCATGTTCTAATATAAGAAATGAAGTAATCGAGCATGATAATTGCTTGGAAAGCACGGTTTGAACTTCAAAAATCGAAGAACGTAAGGTAATCGGTCAACCGAAGCTATCTCAAGCTTCCGGAGTCAACAGATGGTCGAACGACCTCGAATTCGATGCGCTCTTCATGAATAACCTTTAATCCAATATAATATATCAATCGGTTGAAGTACGTATGAGAATCATTGAATTTTAAGTCAGTTATAGTGGTTTTCTTCTCGATTAAGCAAAAGAAACTACAATCGAGGTTATGAGCTCAAATGCTTTTGAAATCAACGAGTAAGCTTCAATTTCATGTTCTAATATAAGAAATGAAGTAATCGAGCATGATAATTGCTTGGAAAGCACGGTTTGAACTACCAAAATCGAAGAACGTAAGGTAATCAGTCAACCGAAGCTATCTTGAGCTTCCGGAGTAAACAGATTGTCGAACGACCTCGAATTCGATGTGCTCTTAATGAATACCCTCTAATTCGATACAATATTTCAATCGGTTGAAGTACGTATGAGAATCATTGAATTTTAAGTCAGTTATAGTGGTTTTCTTCTCGATTAAGCAAAAGAGACTACAATCGAGGTTACGAGCTCAAATGCTTTTGAAATCAACGAGTAAGCTTCAATTTCATGTTCTAATATAAGAAATGAAGTAATCGAGCATGATAATTGCTCGGAAAGCACGGTTTGAACTACCAAAATCGAAGAACGTAAGGTAATCGGTCAACCGAAGCTATCTTGAGCTTCCGGAGCAAACAGATTGTCGAACGACCTCGAATTCGATGCGCTCTTCATGAATACCCTCTAATTCGATACAATATTTCAATCGGTTGAAGTACGTATGAGAATCATTGAGTTTTATGTAAGTTATTGTGGTTTTCTTCTCGATTGAGCAAAAGAGACTTCAATCGAGGTTATGAGCTCCAATGCTTTTGAAATCAACGAGTAAGCTTCAATTGCATGTTCTAATATAAGAAATGAAGTAATCGAGCATGATAAAGGCTTGGAAAGCACGATTTGAACTACCAAAATCGAAGAACGTAAGGTAATCGGTCAACCGAAGCTATCTTGAGCTTCCGGAGTCAACAGATGGTCGAACGACCTCGAATTCGATGAGCTCTTCATGAATAACCTTTATTTCAATACAATATATCAATCGGTTGAAGTACGTATGAGAATCATTTAATTTTAAGTCAGTTATAATGGTTTTCTTCTCGATTAAGCAAAAGAGACTTCGATCGAGGTTATGAGCTAAAAAGGTTTTGAAATCAACGAGTAAGCTTCAATTTCATGTTCTAATATAAGAAATGAAGTAATCGAGCATGATAATTGCTTGGAAAGCACGGTTTGAACTACCAAAATCGAAGAACGTAAGGTAATCGGTCAACCGAAGCTATCTTGAGCTTCCGGAGTAAACAGATTGTCGAACGACCTCGAATTCGATGCGCTCTTAATGAATACCCTCTAATTCGATACAATATTTCAATCGGTTGAAGTACGTATGAGAATCATTGTGTTTTATGTCAGTTATAGTGGTTTTCTTCTCGATTAAGCAAAAGAGACTTCAATTGAGGTTATAAGCTCAAATGCTTTTGAAATCAACGAGTAAGCTTCAATTTCATGTTCTAATATAATAAATGAAGTAATCGAGCATGATAATTGCTTGGAAAGCACGGTTTGAACTACCAAAATCAAAGAATGTAAGGTAATCGGTCAACCGAAGCTATCTTGAGCTTCCGGAGTAAACAGATTGTTGAACGACCTCGAATTCGATGCGCTCTTAATGAATACCCTCTAATTCGATACAATATTTCAATCGGTTGAAGTACGTATGAGAATCATTGAGTTTTATGTCAGTTATAGTGGTTTTCTTCTCGATTAAGCAAAAGAGACTTCAATCGAGATTATAAGCTCAAATGCTTTTGAAATCAACGAGTAAGCTTCAATTTCATGTTCTAATATAATAAAGGAAGTAATCGAGCATGATAATTGCTCGGAAAGCACGGTTTGAACTACCAAAATTGAAGAACGTAAGGTAATCGGTCAACCGAAGCTATCTTGAGCATCCGGAGTCAACAGATGGTCAAACGACCTCGAATTCGATGCGCCCTTCATGAATTACCTCTAATTCAATACAATGTATCAATCGGTTGAAGTACGTACGAGAATCATTGAGTTTTAAGTCAGTTATAGTGGTTTTCTTCTCGATTAAGCAAAAGAGACTTCAATCGAGGTTATGAGCTAAAAAGGCTTTGAAATCAACGAGTAAGATTCAATTTCATGTTCTAATATAAGAAATGAAGTAAACGAGCATGATATTGCTTAGAAAGCACGGTTTGAACTACCAAAATCGAAGAACGTAAGGTAATCGGTCAACCGAAGCTATCTTGAGCTTTCGGAGTAAACAGATTGTCGAACAACCTCGAATTCGATGCGCCCTTCATGAATACCCTCTAATTCGATACAATATTTCAATCGGTTGAAGTACGTACGAGAATCATTGAGTTTTATGTCAGTTATAGTGGTTTTCTTCTCGATTAAGCAAAAGAGACTTCAATCGAAGTTTTTTTTTTTTTTAATCAAAACACCCGAGAGGGTGAGGGGTTAGGCGGACCCCTAACCTGTATATAAAACCAAACCATTCGAACAATGTCTGTGGGAGGTAACACTAAAAATGAGTGCTATCCCCACTACAAAGGAAAAGCCAAAGACTGACATGAGGAGGACCCGTAGAGGACCCAACCCCTCACTACAAATGGGAAAAACGCAAGAAACTACAAACATTACATTGAGAAGGCCCAAAAGTGACCATCTCGGGAGACTAACAACATCACCTATCAGCACAAGATACCACGGAGATGCCTGCATGATAGGCTATGAGTACCGGAACCTGAAGTTGGGGTAGCCCAACTGATCCATCCGAACCAGCGCCAGGAAGTAGCGGGGGGCGCTGGAGGAGTCGTAGTGTACCATGGTGTCGGTCTGAAGACCCCGACGCGCCATGAAGTCTGCAGGCTTGTTCCCCTCCCGAGGGATATGGGAGAACCAAGCCTGAATGCCTCTGAGCCGGAGGCGGATCCGCGTCAATATGTGACGAGTGGCCGCGGACCCGTGCCGACCCGAGGTGAGGAGAGTGACAACAGCCGACGCATCCATCTCGATCCAGATGTGGGAGGAGAGCGTAGTCGCCAGCTCCAGCCCGTGGAGGAGCGCCAGGAGCTCCGCCTCGAAGCTAGAGCCTGCGGTCACCGGAGAGCAGAAGGCACGGAGGAGCTCGCTGTTGTGGTCACGAACGAGGCCCCCCGCAGCGGCGAGGCCTGTACCAGTGTCAAACGAACCATCCGTGTTTAGCTTCACCCAAGGGGCTTCAGGAGGGAGCCAACGGACCATGCGGGAGCGGAGGGGCCGCGGGACCGGCTCCGCGGGCGGCATGAAGGGAACCTGGGGGCGGCACCCCGCCCAGTGAGCCGGGAGGAGGAGTCGAGCAGCCACCAGAGACTGCAGGTGATGGGTAACCTGCCAAATAACGTGAGAACTACGGAAAGGAACCCCACGGTGCTTGTGGCTATTCCTTTCCGTCCAAATAAACCAAATCACCAAGCAAGGAACCAAAAAAGATATGTGTGTGCAAGGAGCCCGAGGGAAGCGGAGCCTCCATCTACCTAAACTACGTGCAATGTCAGTGCGCGTGTGTGCTTGTGTCTGTGCAGGGAACCAGTCGGAAAAATGAGACCACACAGCCCTAGCAGACTCACTCCATTCAAAGACATGCATAGTGGACTCGACCTGGGGAGACGAGCAACATTGACACATAGAGGCGAGGGAGATACCCCTGGACTGGAGGATAGACTCGATGGGGACACGACCAAGGAGGAGACGCCACAGAAAGACAGATATAGTGGGGGTAAGACACCGACTCCAAATGTCACCAAAGAGAGAGAGCTTAGGTCGCCTGTACCTGATCTTGTCCCATGCAGAAGTCACGGTGAACCCGCCATGGCTGGTAAGTGTCCACCTCATCACATCCTCCTCGCCCCACAACACCGGAGTCCAGCTCACATCAACCAACAGATCAATAGACAAGTAGGGAGCACAGAAAGCATGCAAACGATTAAGATCCCAAGCAGAGTCATGCCAAAAGAAAGACACATTAGGTCGAGGGCCGCCATTGGGCCGATAGACAGAAAGGGGGTAGTCCCTAAACCAACTATCGTCCCAAAACGACACTTTCCCTGCACCCAAGGACCAAAAAATAAAATCATGCGCACGAATACCGACATGCAAAAGACGACGCCACACAGTACTATGCGAAGCAGAAAAACCATACAAAGGATACGAGTACTTCTGCCACAGGTACCTAGCCCACAGCGAATCACGGGCCTGGAACCTCCACCAAAGCTTATAGCTGAAGGCCACCCTCATCCACCGGGAGACAGATCTGCTTCCAACTGACCCAGTGAATCTTCTTCTCCTCACCCACAGCCCCCCAGAAGTACCTCGCCATCAACTGCTCGAGGCCATGCAACACCTTCTTCGGGACTTGGATAGCCTGGAGAACATGCAACGGGATGGTGGAGAGGGTGCTCTTGATTAGCGCCAGGCGGCCCCCAAACGTGAGATGCCTGTGCGACCAACTGTGGATACGGTTGCTGATCCGTTGTCTCAGCTCAAGGAAGAGGGTAGACTTCTTGTGACCCTTATAGATGGGGACCCCGAGATAGGTGAAGGGGATGGAGCCTCTCTGAAAGCCCCCGACCTCACGAATCATGTGCTGCCAGTCCTCAACGTGATGGTCATTCAGGTAGAAGTTGCTCTTCTCGAAGTTGATCATTTGCCCCGACACCGTGCAGTACCCATCGAGGCACTCCTTCAGCTTCTCCAGGGACTCCCGCTTGGCTTGGGTAAAGATAATGATATCATCGGCATAGGCCAGGTGGGAGATCGGGGGGCCGCCCTCCTCTGAGAATGGTACACCATGTCAGCCTGGCCGACAATCAGCCTGTCAAGGGACCGCGAGAGGTAGTCCGCGGCAAGAACGAACAGAGACGGGGAGAACGGGTCCCCCTGGCGCAGGCCACGGGAGGAGTGGAAGAAGCCCGAGGGGGCCCCGTTCACAAGCACCGAGAACCAACAGTTCTGCACACATCTCCTGACCATGTCGATCCACTGCTCCGGGAAGCCCATCTTTCTGAGAACACCAAACAGGAAGGGCCACTGGACACGGTCATAGGCCTTCGCCATATCCAGCTTGAGGCGACATTGGGGTGCGCCCTTCCCTTGCACGGATGGAGATCATGGATGAGCTCCTGGGCCAACAGGACGTTGTCACTGATCAGCCGGCCCTTGACGAAGCCACTCTGATTGGGGGCCACGACGTGGGGGATGAGAGGCGCCAGACGCGACGTCAAGATCTTAGAGATGATCTTGTTGGTCACGTTGCAAAGGCTGATGGGCCGAAAGTGGGTCCAAGAGGTCGGGTTGTCCCTCTTGGGGAGGAGGACAATGGTAGTAGCCGTAAAGCTCCGCGGCATGGGGGCACCATGGAAGAAGTCGAGCACAGCCGCCACCATATCGGGCCCAACAGTATCCCAGCACCGCTGGAAGAATAAGGAAGTGAAGCCATCGGGACCCGAGGTACTGTCTCCGCAGATGCCGAAGACAGCAGAGCGGACCTCGTCATGCTCCGGGGGCGCACAGAGCCCCAGGAGGTCCACCGAGCCGGGCAGGGACTGCAGACCCTGGAGGTCCAAAGCGTCCGGGATAGCAACATCGGAAGATAGGATATTCTGGAAGAACCCCGCGGCCGAGGCCCTGATCTCGGCCTCCTCGATGATCTCCCTATCCCCCTCCTGAATGACATGGATGCGGGACTTCACCCTCCTCTGCTTGACCCACCCCTGAAAGAACTTGGGGTTGCGCTCCCCATCGGTGGCCCAACGAATCGCTGCCTTTTGCCTCCAGAAGTCCTCCTCCATATGAGTACGGTGCAACAGGAGGGCAATACAACGGTGGAGCTCGGACCGGAGCTCCGGGGAGGGGTCCGCGTCATAGGCGAGCTGGGCAGCGTCCACGGCCTCCTCGGCCTCCCTCATCTTCTCATGGATATTTCCAAAGACGGTCTTGTTCCACCCCTTTAAGAACCCCTTGACACGGGACAGCTTGAACTGCAGATTCAGCATACCCACAAAACCCGTCGGCTCCTCCCAGATCCTGGCGATCTCAGAGGTAAAGGAGTGGTGCCTGACCCACATATTCTAAAATCTGAACGAGGCCCGGGGAAGCTGGGCCGAGAACTGGCACCTCACCAGGAGCGGAGCATGGTCAGAGGCCACGCGAGGCAAGTGCGTGACACGGGTAGTCGCGAAGGCGGACTCCCAGTGCTCCCCGATCAGAATCCGGTCCAGCCTCTCAAGCAGACCCGACCTCTCCCAAGTGAAGACAGAACCATCAAAGCCGGGGTCGATAAACTGACAATCAGAGATAGCGTCTGCGAAGTCCATGATCTCGAGATGACGATCAGTGGTGCTACCAACCCTCTCCTCCTCGGTCAGAAAGATGTTGAAGTCGCCGCCCACGAGCCACGGGCACTCCTCCATCTGTAACGAGACCTCACACAGAGTCTCCCAAAGCGAGTAGCGGCCCTCCCTGGAACACTTGGCGTAGACAGCGGTCAAATACAACGGAGCACGGAACACGGCGGCAGAGACACGGACGTGGACCAGCTGATCAGTATCCTCCAAGATATCCACCTGGTAGTCCCTGTGCGCAAAGATCCAAATCTTGTTGCTACTATTCGAGTGCCTGTGGGTGAGCCCAATCTTCCGAGAGACAAAAGAAGGGTCACGGTCATTCTGAGGCTCCAAGATCGCCACGAAAGAAACAAAATACTCCCTACACAAATTACTGAGGGTGCCCAAGGGGTTGCGATTAACGATGCCCTGAGCGTTCCAAATCAGAAAATTCGCAGACATGGGGAAACAAATCAGGAAGAGGCCGGAGCAGTAACCCCACTCCTCAGATTTCCACCAAACGAGTCGGGAAGAACACGACCACGGTTGGGAGTAATCGAGCCCTGGACACTGTCAATAGCCATATCTCTGTTACCATCAGACATCTCCACATCTCTGTCAGTCTCGGACTCATACTCAGCCTCGGGTATCTCGGTGCCATCATCCAAAATCACATAAGCATTCTTGATCGGAATACTGAAAGAACCATCTCGGGCAGTCACCTTATGCTTCGATTGGGTGACTTCGATCCATTCCCCAATAGGGGCGCCAGACGGGGCACGCCCGGGGGAGGACCGGGGGGAGGAGTGGCGCCTCTGGGGGTCCCCGGAGACCACGGGGGCATTGCAGCCCCGGGAGGGGGGGCGGGAGTCCCCGCGGGCCCCGGAGACCACGGAGGCTCCAGGAGCCTTGGGAGCCCTGGGGGGAGAGCTGGGGGCCCCGCGAGCCCCGGGTGCCATGGGGGCCCCAGAGGCCATGGGAGCCCGGGGGGAGACTGGGAGGAGGAGCGCATGTGCCTCTCCCCCATGCGCAAGGGCCTCAGACCCGAGGAGGAGACAGCCCGCGGAGACTTGGAGGAGACCGCAGCGCCCGAGGCGCCATGATGGGGCCCCATGCCCCCAGGGGGGCCTTGGCCACGGGGGGGGGGACCGGGGTTGGGAATGCACCGGTCTGTCCCCCTGGGCACGGTATCGCTGCCCAGAGTCCGCGCTGACATGCGGAGCCTTAACAGGGGCCGTGGAGACTGAGGCGCTAGGGACGCTGGGAGGGTCCCTGGCCACGCCCCTGGCCCTCTTGCCCGGAGCACGAGCTTGGGGCGCAGCTTTCTTGTCAGGGCGCGCGTTCCGGCCGAACGCATAGCAAGACTCAGGGAGATGCCCCACATGCTTACAGTCGGAGCAGTACCTCGGAATCTTATCCCAAACCACTTTCTGACGAACCTCAACACCGGCCATATCAATCACAAATTCTTCAACGGGGGGCTTAGTGATATCGATTTCAACACAGACCCGAGCATAAGTGATGCGAGAGCGAGCAGCCGTAGCATGATCAACTTGAATAGGGTTTCCCAAGGAAGAACAAATCATATAGAGAGCACGTTGATCATATAAATGAATAGGTAAAGCAGGCAAGTTACACCACACAGCGACAATGGGAGTTTCAAACGAAGGATCAAATTCAGGAGTCCACTTAAAGACACGCATGGGGACAGACTCAACATACCACACAGGCATACCATTGACACCATGGAGTAACTTAGCATAATCCACAACATCCGAAAGCATGATAAGAACATGTTTAGCATTTAAGAAATTCCACTTAAGGGTACCTCTGATCGGGATGTTGTTGAGAGCTTTGTTGATATTGTGGGACGAGGGGATGGAGTGCGAGAACTTTCCGACCACAGCGAGCCCAACGCGACCTGCGAGACATTCCGTGTCAGTTTTCGAGAACGAAATAACAGGCGTACCTTCACGATCTCCCTTGGCTCCAATTGGAGTGTACTTGGTGGGATTGAAGGCGACGGGAGCCGAGGGAGGGGCGGAATTTTTGACCCGCTCCGTAAGAGAGGTGGGGGGCCGAGGGGCAGAGGCAAGAGCCGAGCTAGGGACCTGCTCGACACTAGAAGGCAAACTGGACTGCCCCGGACCTCCGTTAGGCAAAGTGTGTCTATCGTCAACAGAGACCATGACAGTGTCCTCACTCCCACCATTCGCAGGTGCCATGGAACCTTTGGGGAGCGGAGGGAAGTCGGCCAAGTCTCCCGTGGCCAGCGGGTTGTTGGAGAAAAAGCTCAAGGCTTGATCTTGTGGGAGTTGTCCCCCGGTGAGCAAGGCTTGGTGCATAGGTTGGGAAGGGGTTGGAGTATCGGGTTGGGCCGAGGAGGTGGGATGGGCTGGGCTTATGATTGATATGGGCTTGGGATTAGGGGATGTAGGGATAGGATTGCCGAGACCCATGATGTCGGGCCCGGGAATATGAGGAACGTGTGTGGTTGCATGGGAATTATGGGTAATGGGAGGGGGGTTGTCCACGTCACTATGAGGGGTGGGACGTGGAAGGCTATGCATGGCATGGTATAATGAGGTGGGGGAGTTTGCATGGCTGATGTTAGGGGAGGTGGCGGGTTGTGCATGGATATGGGGGATGGACGTGGAGGGGGGTTATGCATGGATATGGTAGTTGGCGGATTTGGTGGAGGAGAATTAGATAATTGATTAGAATTACCATCCGCAGCAGCAACATTCGGCATGGAAATCTCGGGAGAGATTATGGAGGATCTCGGCGGAAATTCAAAGCCGCAAGGGGGGATGAATCCGGACACTTTCCCACTCGGGGAAACCGGAGCAGATTCCGATGAACGCGAAGGGACTCCGGCGATCAAATTTTCAGACTTTCTTTGCTTTCTTTCACGCCTAATAGCAAGACGAAGTTGTTCTTCGTCATACACCTCGTATTTCTCCATCAAACACTTTAATTCGGCCTTCTTTTCTTCGTCAACAAGAAAATCCTCAAGATCAAACTCCTCCTCTTCATCAGACCACCATTCATCATCCTCGTCGGCGATGGAAACATCATCGGCCTCGACAGTTTGGAGTGGCTGCACCACCGCGGCATGAGAGACTCTCGGACCAGCCTTCTTCAACACTTTTTCACGGTTTCTGATGCAGCCCGTGGATCGAGAATTTCAGTTCGTGGGCCCGCGGTTGAAGACGATATGGGCTGAATTAAGAAGACTTGTTATTTTCATTTTTATCATAGCCCAAGACTTTATTATTGTTATTTTTATTATTATTTTCGTGTTTTTGAGTTTTATTAGTGGGTAGTCTAGTAGTTTTCAGTTATGGGCTTTATTTTAATTATTTCTAGTTCGATTAGGTCTAGATTTTAGCTATATATATTGGAATTATGAGGTTGGCCGTTTTTCAGCCTTCCTTTGATTAAATAAAAATTTCGTTTCTTCTCTTTGAGAGAGCAATTTTCGAATTCTTCTTGTGTGCAAGTCGAATTCTTTATCCGGCGAATCATTCGAGTACATCACCCTCGATTGTGTGTCAATCATCGTCCCCGAGTTGCTGCGTCAACTATCTCGTTGGGGTATAGGCATCATACGACCTATATCACTTCTAGGGTTAGATTCAGAGGTTTTGGGATTTTCCATCGTTATCTAGAGTCTTCCGCGTGCGTGAGTTCTACGATCCTCCCGAGGATCGTATCATTTGGCACTAGAGCCAGGTCGTCTTCCCGGCGTTCAGGTTTATCGTATCCCTAATTTCATTCGTCTTTTGTTCGTCAAGTTGTGTCGTTTTCGTTCGTTGTCGTTCGTATCGAGTCTGTTTTTGCTATTTTTCGTTCTGTTCGTGTCGTTAAAAAAAAAAAAATAAAAAAATATTCGAATCTGTGTTCATAGAGTCGTCCTTTGTAGCTTTTCGTTCGTGTCAAAATTTTCAGATTCATAGTCGTTCGTGACATATTAGGGCAAAGGTTTCGGAAAAAAAAAAAAAAAAAAAAAGGATATATTCGAAGCCCTAGTGTGTCACTGTGTTTCCTGAGTTGGTTATTACGTGTTTCTTCATTGGGATATTAGTTATACCTTCGTTTCGGTGTGTTTTCGTCTTTTTCTCGTGTTTTTCGTCGGCCAGCACTAAAACGGCCATAACTTTTGCATACGAACTCCGATTTTGCTCCATAATACCTTTTCGGAAAGCTCTCGAAAATATCTATACGGTGGTTCCAACTATGTTGGAATCGGTCCATTATTTTTGCAAAAAAAGGTCGTTTAAAGGGTCAAATCGTCCGCCGAAGTTTTCGGTAAAATTTTCGTGTCTTTTTTCGTGTCTCGGTTTAGGGTTGTCTTAGTCCAGTCATCCTTCCTTCCTATTTTCAGTACTCTTGATTCGTTAATAGTGATTTCTGTGGTAGATTAAGGGAATTTGAGCTTCTTAAGAGAGAATCGAGTGGAAAAAGGCGAGAGGGTGAGAGTATTAGAGGTAGAGGGTAAAAAAAAAAAAAAGCCATACCCATTGAGCGATACACGAGTGTTGAGTGATTCATCTTTGAGTGATACACGAGTGATTGTGAGGTGGTGAGGTTCATTATTTCTACTAACGTTTGTTTTGTTTTGTGTTGAAAAAAAAAAAAAATGGCAGGTACAAACAATGACACGAGTCAACCAAAAACTGATCCAAAGATCAAGTTCCTGTATGATGCTTTGAGTGCTGATTTCAGGAAGCTGATGAGAGAAGAGATGGAGGAAGTATATGCAAGGATCAACGAAGTGGAACAGAAAAATCAGCTAGAGTTTGATCAGGGCAGAGGCGGACGAGGAGGTCGAGGTGGAAGAGGTAGAGGTCCGAACTATAACCGGAGAACTAACCCTGAGTTCGAGTATGAGGAGGATGGAGAGTTCGAAGTAGAGGAAGAACGAAGCTGGCATAGAGGAGCAAGGAATGGACGAGACAACAATCTGGGCAACATGAGGATGAATATTCCTTCGTTTCAAGGGAAGAACGACCCAGAATTGTTTCTTGAGTGGGAGAGAAAAGTGGAGCTGATGTTCGAGTGTCACAATTATTCAGAGCTCAAGAAGGTGAAGTTAGCAGCAATTGAGTTCTCGGATTATGCTCTCGTTTGGTGGGATCAGCTAGTCACCAACAGGCGGCGTAATGGAGAGCACCCGATTGAGACATGGAGAGAGATGAAGGCGGTGATGAGGAAGCGTTTCGTGCCTTCTCATTATTACCGTGAGCTTTACAACAAGCTGCAGAATTTGAGACAAGGGGTTCGGAGTGTGGATGACTACTTCAAGGAGATGGAGGTAGCCATGATTCGAGCCAATATTGTTGAGGAAAGAGAGGCGACGATGGCGAGGTTCTTGGCTGGTCTGAATTGGGAGATTCGGAATGGGGTAGAGTTGCAGCATTACGTCGAGCTGGAAGACATGGTACACATGGCCATCAAAATAGAGAACCAGCTCAAGAGGAGGGGTAATGGCGGCAGCAGGCAGAGTCCGAACAGTTGGAAGAGGGAAGAGCAGCCGAGGGAGGAGAAGCAGCCGTTTGGGAAGCCGAGGTTTGATGCTTCGAATTCTGAAATTCAAGGCAAACCGGCAGTTCCTAGTGTTCGCAATCGGGATCAGAAATGCTTTAAGTGTCAAGGTTTTGGGCACATCATGAGTGAATGTCCGAATCGGAGAGTCATGGTCATGAGAGATAATGGAGAGGTAGTGACTGATGATGAGGAATCCAGCCCAAAGATGCCGGCTTTAGTGGATCCTGATGAGGAGGAGGTTGAGGAGATCAAGCCACCCACCGGACTTATTTGTGTGGCAAGGAGGGTTCTTAGCGTTCAGAATCAAGCAGCAGAGACAGAGCAGCGGGAGAATATCTTCCACACGAGGTGTCATGTGAAAGATAGCTTGTGCAGCTTGATCATCGATAGTGGTAGTTGCACCAATGTCGCTAATGTTTCCATGGTTGGGCGACTTGGTCTGCCTGTGTTGAAGCATCCCAAGCCTTATCGCCTACAATGGTTGAATGACGTGGCAGTGGTCAAGGTGACGAAGCAAGTGAAGGTGCCATTCAGCATTGGGTCGTATGAGGATGAAGTGGTGTGCGACGTGGTTCCTATGCATGCGAGTCATATCATTTTGGGGCGTCCGTGGCAGTATGATCGGCATGCGATCTATGATGGCTTCAACAACACGTATTCCTTCAAGTATGATCAGAAAAAGGTGTCACTCCTTCCTCTTGCCCCTACACAGATTTATGAAGATCAAGTGCAGTTGTTAAAGGAGGCGGGAAAGATGAAGTCGAAGGATGAGAAAGTAGAGATTAAGGAGAGTGGGTTGATGCACAAAACTCTACGTGATCAGAGTGGCGATTTGGAGAAGTCAAGCACGGCGGGAGTTTGGTCCGCTGCTGACCATAGCGATATCACTCTTTCTTTTAATTTTCTCTTGCAGGAATTCGATGATGTGTCTCCCAAAGGTGCAATTGACGATTCTTCCATTCGGGAAGGTGAGCATCAGATCGAGTTTGAGGAGCTGAATTTCTCTCCGTTTGGTGCGAGAAACGGGCCGGATTTGAGGACAAATCCTCTTCAAGAGGAGGGGAATGATGCAGCCCGTGGATCGAGAATTTCAGTTCGTGGGCCCGCGGTTGAAGACGATATGGGCTGAATTAAGAAGACTTGTTATTTTCATTTTTATCATAGCCCAAGACTTTATTATTGTTATTTTTATTATTATTTTCGTGTTTTTGGGTTTTATTAGTGGGTAGTCTAGTAGTTTTCAGTTATGGGCTTTATTTTAATTATTTCCTAGTTCGATTAGGTCTAGATTTTAGCTATATATATTGGACTTATGAGGTTGGCCGTTTTTCAGCCTTCCTTTGATTAAATAAAAATTTCGTTTCTTCTCTTTGAGAGAGCAATTTTCGAATTCTTCTTGTGTGCAAGTCGAATTCTTTATCCGGCGAATCATTCGAGTACATCACCCTCGATTGTGTGTCAATCATCGTCCCCGAGTTGCTGCATCAACTATCTCGTTGGGGGTATAGGCATCATACGACCTATATCACTTCTAGGGTTAGATTCAGAGGTTTTGGGATTTTCCATCGTTATCTAGAGTCTTCCGCGTGCGTGAGTTCTACGATCCTCCCGAGGATCGTATCAGTTTCATTGCTCGACAAGAGGTGGTAAGGTAGGACCTTGGTCGGATTCTTCTTCTTCTTAATTTTCCGGAGGGGAACCCCCATCGACGGCCGGGACGGCGGAGCCTTCATATACGTCGCCGAATTGGAGTGGAGAGGGCCACCGTTGGGATTCAATTCAGCCAAGGGTGGCCGGGCTGGTTCCATCTCCGGAGGGGGCTGCTCGCCGGGAAAGTTGGGGACGCCGGGGGAGCTTGATTCAGGTGACTCGGGGAGGAGATGAAGGTGAGCATTTCCGGCAGCATGGGGCTGATCGGTGGGCTGGAGGGGAGGGGGAGGAATTCCGGCTGTAAGGGGATGGCCGGCGGGATGGGGGGGTTGGAGAGGGTCGCCGGGAGGATGGGAGAGACCGGAGGGGGCCTCCGGCGGAGGGTCCGCCATGGAGGACGGTGGCAGCAGCGGCTGGATGGGAGGAGGAGGCCGGAAAATTGGCCGGAAAAATCAAAAAAACGAAAAAAAACCCAAAAAAACACAAACAAGAAACGGGGACACGAATCAAACACAAAAACGAAAACAAATCGAAACCAAAAACATGCAAAAAACGAAGAAAATCGCAAGAACAGTGTGATTCCCGACTGAGTGTGTGCAAAAAGTGTGATTTAGTGTGTGAGAGAGGTCAGAGTATTTTCGCAAAGCGAAAAATTTCGAATGATCGAGGTTATGAGCTCAAATGCTTTTTCAATCGAAGTTATAAGCTCAAATGCTTTTGAAATTAACGAGTAAGCTTCAAATTCATGTTCTAATATTAGAAATGAAGTAATCGAGCATGATAATTGCTTGAAAAGTACGGTTTGAACTACCAAAATCGAAGAACGTATGGTAATCGGTCAACCGAAACTATCTTGAGCATCCGGAGTCAATAGATGGTCGAACGACCTCGAATTCGATGCGCCCTTCATGAATAACCTCTAATTCAATACAATGTATCAATCGGTTGAAGTTCGTACGGAGTCATTGAGTTTTAAGTCAGTTATAGTGGTTTTCTTCTCGATTTAGCAAAAGAGGCTTCAATCGAGGTTATGATCTCAAATGCTTTTGAAATCAACAAGTAAGCTTCAATTTCATGTTCTAATTTAAGAAATGAAGTAATCTAGCATGAAAAAGGCTTGGAAAGCACGATTTGAACTACCAAAATTGAAGAACGTAAGGTAATCGGTCAACCAAAGCTATTTTGAGCTTCCGAAGTCAACAGATGGTCAAACGACCTCAAATTCGATGCGCTCTTCATGAATGCCCTCTAATTCAATACAATATATCAATAGGTTGAAGAACGTACGAGAATCATTGAGTTTTAAGTCAGTTATAGTGGTTTTCTTCTCGATTAAGCAAAAGAGACTTCAATCGAGGTTATGAGGTCAAATGCTTTTGAAATCAACGAGCAAGCTTCAATTTACTGTTCTAATATAAGAAATGAAGTAATCGAGCATGAAAAGGGCATGGAAAGCACGATTTAAACTACCAAAATTGAAGAACGTAAGGTAATCGGTCAACCGAAGCTATCTTGAGCTTCCAGAGTCAACAGATGGTCGAACGACCTCGAATTCGATGCGCTCTTCATGAACAACCTCTAATTCAATATAATATATCAATCGGTTGAAGTACGTATGAGAATCATTGAGTTTTAAGTCAGTTACAGTGGTTTTCTTCTCGATTAAGCAAAAGAGAATACAATCGAGGTTATGAGCTCAAATGCTTTTGAAATCAACGAGTAAGCTTCAATTTCATGTTCTAATGTAAGAAATGAAGTAATCGAGCATGATAATTGCTTGGAAAGCACGGTTTGAACTACCAAAATCGAAGAACGTAAGGTAATCGGTCAACCGAAGCTATCTAGAGCTTTCGGAGTAAACAGATTGTCGAACGACCTAGAATTCGATGCGCTCTTAATGAATACCCTCTAATTCGATACAATATTTCAATCGGTTGAAGTACGTATGAGAATCATTGAGTTTTATGTCAGTTATAGTGGTTTTCTTCTCGATTAAGCAAAAGAGACTTCAATCGAGGTTATAAGCTCAAATGCTTTTGAAATCAACGAGTAAGCTTCAATTTCATGTTCTAATATAATAAATGAAGTAATCGAGCATGATAATTGCTTGGAAAGCACGGTTTGAACTACAAAAATTGAAGAACGTAATGTAATCGGTCAACCGAAGCTATCTTGAGCATCCGGAGTCAACAGATGGTCGAACGACCTCGAATTCGATGCGCCCTTCATGAATTACCTCTAATTCAATACAATGTATCAATCGGTTGAAGTACGTACGAGAATCATTGAGTTTTAAGTCAGTTATAGTGGTTTTCTTCTCGATTAAGCAAAAGAGACTTCAATCGATGTTATAAGCTCAAATGCTTTTGAAATCAACGAGTAAGCTTCAATTTCATGTTCTAATATAAGAAATGAAGTAATCGAGCATGATAATTGCTTGGAAAGCACGGTTTGAACTACCAAAATCGAAGACCGTAAGCTAATCAGTCAACCGAAGCTATCTTGAGCTTCTGGAGTAAACAGATTGTCGAACGACCTCGAATTCGATGCGCTCTTAATGAATACCCTCTAATTCGATACAATATTTCAATCGGTTGAAGTACGTATGAGAATCATTGAGTTTTATGTCAGTTATAGTGGTTTTCTTCTCGATTAAGCAAAAGAGACTTCAATCGAGGTTATAAGCTCAAATGCTTTTGAAATCAACGAGTAAGCTTCAATTTCATGTTCTAATACAATAAATGAAGTAATCGAGCATGATAATTGCTTGGAAAGCACGGTTTGAACTACAAAAATCGAAGAACGTAATGTAATCGGTCAACCGAAGCTATCTTGAGCATCCGGAGTCAACAGATGGTCGAACGACCTCGAATTCGATGCGCCCTTCATGAATTACCTCTAATTCAATACAATGTATCAATCGGTTGAAGTACGTACGAGAATCATTGTGTTTTAAGTCAGTTATAGTGGTTTTCTTCTCGATTAAGCAAAAGAGACTTCAATCGATGTTATAAGCTCAAATGCTTTTGAAATCAACGAGTAAGCTTCAATTTCATGTTCTAATATAAGAAATGAAGTAATCGAGCATGATAATTGCTCGGAAAGCACGGTTTGAACTACCAAAATCGAAGAACGTAAGGTAATCGGTCAACCGAAGCTATCTTGAGCATCCGGAGTCAACAGATGGTCGAACGACCTCGAATTCGATGCGCCCTTCATGAATAACCTCTAATTCAATACAATGTATCAATCGGTTGAAGTATGTACGAGAATCATTGAGTTTTAAGTCAGTTATAGTGGTTTTCTTCTCGATTAAGCAAAAGAGGCTTCAATCGAGGTTATGATCTCAAATGCTTTTGAAATCAACGAGTAAGCTTCAATTTCATGTTCTAATAAAAGAAATGAAGTAATCTAGCATGAAAAAGGCTTTGAAAGCACGATTTCAACTACCAAAATTGAAGAACGTAAGGTAATCGGTCAACCGAAGCTATTTTGAGCTTCCGAAGTCAACAGATGTTCAAACAACATCAAATTCGATGCGCACTTCATGAATACCCTCTAATTCAATACAATATATCAATAGGTTGAAGAACGTACGAGAATCATTGAGTTTTAAGTCAGTTATAGTGGTTTTCTTCTCGTTTAAGCAAAAGAGACTTCAATCGAGGTTATGAGCTCAAATGCTTTTGAAATCAACGAGTAAGCTTCAATTTCATGTTCTAATATAAGAAATGAAGTAATCGAGCATGATAATAGCTTGGAAAGCACGGTTTGAACTTCAAAAATCAAAGAACGTAAGGTAATCGGTCAACCGAAGCTATCTCAAGCTTCCGGAGTCAACAAATGGTCGAACGACCTCGAATTCGATGCGCTCTTAATGAATACCCTCTAATTCGATACAATATTTCAATCGGTTGAAGTACGTATGAGAATCATTGAATTTTAAGTCAGTTATAGTGGTTTTCTTCTCGATTAAGCAAAAGAGACTACAATCGAGGTTATGAGCTCAAATGCTTTAGAAATCAACGAGTAAGCTTCAATTTCATATTCTAATATAAGAAATGAAGTAATCAAGCATGATAATTGCTCGGAAAGCACGGTTTGAACTACCAAAATCGAAGAACGTAAGGTAATCGGTCAACCGAAGCTATCTTGAGCTTCCGGAGTAAACAGATTGTCGAACGACCTCGAATTCGATGCGCTCTTCATGAATACCCTCTAGTTCGATACAATATTTCAATCGGTTGAAGTACGTATGAGAATCATTGAGTTTTATGTAAGTTATAGTGGTTTTCTTCTCGATTGAGCAAAAGAGACTTCAATCGAGGTTATGAGCTCCAATGCTTTTGAAATCAACGAGTAAGCTTCAATTTCATGTTCTAATATAAGAAATGAAGTAATCGAGCATGATAAAGGCTTGGAAAGCACGGTTTGAACTACCAAAATCGAAGAACGTAAGGTAATCGGTCAACCGAAGCTATCATGAGCTTCCGGAGTCAACAGATGGTCGAACGACCTCGAATTCGATGCGCTCTTCATGAATAACCTTTATTTCAAAACAATATATCAATCGGTTGAAGTACTTATGAGAATCATTGAATTTTAAGTCAGTTATAGTGGTTTTCTTCTCGATTAATCAAAAGAGACTTCCATCGAGGTTATAAGCTAAAAAGGTTTTGAAATCAACGAGTATGCTTCAATTTCATGTTCTAATATAAGAAATGAAGTAATCGAGCATGATATTGCTTAGAAAGCACGGTTTGAACTACCAAAATCGAAGAACGTAAGGTAATCGGTCAACCGAAGCTATCTTGAGCTTCCGAAGTCAATAGATGGTCAGACAACATCAAATTCGATGCGCACTTCATGAATACCCTCTAATTCAATACAATATATCAATAGGTTGAAGAACGTACGAGAATCATTGAGTTTTAAGTCAGTTATAGTGGTTTTCTTATCGATTAAGCAAAAGAGACTTCAATCGAGGTTATGAGCTCAAATGCTTTTGAAATCAACGAGTAAGCTTCAATTTCATGTTCTAATATAAGAAATGAAGTAATCGAGCATGATAAAGGCTTGGAAAGCACGGTTTGAACTACCAAAATTGAAGAACGTAAGGTAATCGGTCAACCGAAGCTATCTTGAGCTTCCGGAGTCAACAGATAGTCAAACGACCTCAAATTTGATGCGCTCTTCATGAATAACCTTTATTTCAAAACAACATATCAATCGGTTGAAGTACTTATGAGAATCATTGAATTTTAAGTCAGTTATAGTGGTTTTCTTCTCGATTAAGCAAAAGAGACTTCAATCGAGGTTATGAGCTCAAATACTTTTGAAATCAACGAGTAAGCTTCAATTTCATGTTCTAATATAAGAAATGAAGTAATCGAGCATGATAATTGCTTGGAAAGCACGGTTTGAACTACAAAAATCGAAGAACGTAAGGTAATCGGTCAACCGAAGCTATCTTGAGCTTCCAGAGTCAACAGATGGTCGAACGACCTCGAATTCGATGCGCTCTTCATGAATAACCTCTAATTCAATATAATATATCAATCGGTTGAAGTACGTATGAGAATCATTGAGTTTTAAGTCAGTTATAGTGGTTTTCTTCTCGATTAAGCAAAAGAGACTACAATCGAGGTTATGAGCTCAAATGCTTTTGAAATCAACGAGTAAGCTTCAATTTCATGTTCTGATATAAGAAATGAAGTAATCGAGCATGATAATTGCTCGGAAAGCACGGTTTGAACTACCAAAATCGAAGAACGTAAGGTAATCGGTCAACCGAAGCTATCTTGAGCTTCCGGAGTAAACAGATTGTCGAACGACCTCGAATTCGATGCGCTCTTCATGAATACCCTCTAATTCGATACAATATTTCAATCGGTTGAAGTACGTATGAGAATCATTGAGTTTTATGTAAGTTATAGTGGTTTTCTTCTCGATTGAGCAAAAGAGACTTCAATCGAGGTTATGAGCTCCAATGCTTTTGAAATCAACGAGTAAGCTTTTAAGACCCTTTTGATGATACATTTTGAGAAAGAAATCCTATTGGGGTTTTTTGGATCTGGATTATGAACTAATTCTATGGATTGAGAATCAACAAGAATGAATTCATAAAACCTTTGATTCTTTTTAATATCATCAGAATACCATTGGCATCCTTCTGGAAGATATCTAGAAAGGATATCTTTGAAAGTGTTGAAAGTTGGGGTTGTTGAAAATTTAGTAAGGGTGATGTGTTGAGTTTTGGGTTTGGTGAAGTAAACTTTTGAAATTTGAGTAGAGGTTGAAGCTGGGAGTTTGGCAGGAGTACTTGGAGCAATGCTTTTGACAACTTGAGAATAAGGTAAGGCTGGAAATTCAGATAAGGCTTGAAATTGGTTTTGATTTGGATTTGAAACAGGTTTTGAATAGTGATCAGGAGTCTGACGACTCATGATTTATCTGCAGAATTTTGAAGAAATTCTCTAGTAAGGAAATCAGGTAATGAATTATTTTCTCCTTTAATATATTCAATATCAAAATCAAAGCTTGAAAGAATAGCTTGCCATCTGGCAAAAATTTGTTTTGAAACTATATTTTTAACATCCTTTTGTAAAATTTCTTTTGCAGATTTGCAATCGATTCTAAGTAAAAGCTTTTTATTAAAAATATCATCTTGAAATTTTGAAATACATAAAACTATAGATAGAATTTCTTTTTTAATAGTAGAATAATTCTTTTGAGGACCAAGCCATATTCCAGAATGAAATCTAACAAGTTGTTCTTTAAAGACATGAGCTGTATGAGATGCAGATGAATGCATGATTCTTTGCTTAAGAATACCTCCATATCCTATATCAGAAGCATCGGTTTCAATAATCATGAATGCTTCAGGGTTTGGAATACCTAAACAGGGTAAAGATTTAACCTTTAATTTTATTTGTTTTACAATATTAGTATGAATATCACTCCATGGTACAGGATTTTTCTGAAGTCTTTGAAATAATGGTTTACAAATAATTCTTAGTTTAGGGAAAAAATCAGATATGTAATTAAGACACCCTAGAAATCTTTGTAATTGAGTTTTATCTTTAATTTCATCAGGGAATTTTTGAGCAAATTCTATAGCTCTTGTTATAGTTTTGATAGTACCTTTATAAATATCATGTCCTAAGAATCTTATCTTAGTTTGAAATAATTTAATTTTTGAAGCAGAGACAACAAGACCATTTTTCTTAATGACTTGTATTAATATTTTGAGGTGTTTAAAATGTTGATCTATATTTTGAGAAAATATTAGTATATCATCAATGTAAACTATCGAAAAGTCTGAATAGTCATTCATAATATCATTCATAATGTTTTGGAATTCTGAAGGTGCATTTTTTAATCCAAATGGAATAACATTCCATTCGTAATGTCCAAAAGGGACTGTAAAAGCTGTTTTGTATTTATCTTCTTCACGAATTTGAATTTGCCAAAATCCGGATTTTAGATCAAATTTAGAAAAGATTCTTGCTTTATTGAGTCTTTTAATTAAATCTCTTTTATTAGGAATTGGATATCGAATCCATTTTAAGCATTCATTGAGTGGTTTATAATTTATGACAAGACGAGGAACTCCTCTTTCTTTTTCTGCCTGATTGTTAACATAAAAGGCAGCACAGGACCAAGGAGACTTTGAAGGTCTTATTAATTTTTTACTAAGAAGGGATTTTATTTCTTCTTTACAAGTATTTAATAATTCATGATTCATTTGAATTGGTCTAGCTTTTGTTGGAATATTTTTTTCGTTGAAATTAGGAATATAGGGTAGAGATACTTCATATTTCTTTCTATCCCAGAAAGCATTTGGTAATTCCGAACAAATTTCCTTTTTTATTATTTCTTCTATGTCTTTTATTTTTTCTTGAATGTCTTTATTCAGAAGTTCTTCTTCAATTTTTATATAGGGTAATTCTTCTTGTAATGTTTTAATATGAGATTGCTTTCTTTGAATAGAATTGATCTGAAAAATAAAATGTTTTTGTAATAAAGAGATTTCTCTTTCTTTAATAGGGTTAAGAAATTTAAATGAAATATTATTTCCTAAAATATTTGTAGTTATTCCTTGTCCATCTACTTTGAATGGATATATGGTAGTTAGAAAAGGATTTCCAAGTATAACATCTTGATTAAGGTTTTTGACTAGTATAAAAGGAGTTTTAAAACAATAATTATCATTACAAATATGTGCATTAGATAATTTATATTTGATATTAAGAGGAGTAGCATTTGCTGCTATTAATCTTTCATTAGTTTTTTCATAATATTTTGAAGGTATTAATCCTTCTCTAATACAATTTTGATCTGCTCCACTATCAATTAAACAGGAAACATTTATTTTGAAATCATCAACAACAAGTGTAATGATAGAATACCATTTTTGAAAAGTTATTTGATTAATATTAAGTACTGAAGAGTCTTCGAAATTATTAAAATTTTCATTATTATTAGAACTCTCAGGAATATCTTCGGGAATAGTTTTTAATAAAGCAATTCTTGCTTCTAATTCTAAATCTTTCGTGTGAAGGGTATTGATTTCTTTATTAAGTAAATTAATTTTTTTTTTAAGATCATTAATTTCTCTTTGTAAATCATTAGTATTAATAGCTTTATTAATGATTGAGGTTGAAGGGTTCTTGTCGAAAAGTTTAGAAATACTGAATGGTTCTATGGTTAAAATGTCTTTATCTTTTTTAGGGGTATTTTCGTTAAGAACTAAATTTTTAAGTCTTATTAAATATTTTTGTTTTTCTTCTTCATTAGGAATTTTTTCTATAAGATCGAAAAGTAATTCTTTTTCGGTCTTATGTTCTGTAATGACATTGATATTTAATGGACAAAATCCTTGACAAGAGTCATCAGATTCTTCTGATTCACTTTCAAAAATATTATTAATGAGATTTTCTTCTGAGTTAGAGCTATTATAATGTTCAGAATTTGATTCTTCATTTTCAGGAATTTCTTCCTCATTTATTAATAAAGCTGATATTTTATTTCTGAGTTCTTCATTGTCAAAAAAGATTTCATCAATCTTCTTTTTCAATGGGCAAGAATCTGCCTTATGACCAAGTTTTGAACATTTATAACATCTTGGAGTAAATTTTTTAAAAGGTTTTATGTTTTTTTGTTTTTGTTTATCATTATTTTCGGGAATATATTTTGAAGTATTTTTATGGAATTTTCTTTTAGTAAAAGATTTTCGATAAGGAGGATTTTTTGTTTTTTGCTTTTCTCGCCGTTTTATCTTGGTAGAAGGAGCTTGAATTTTTTGGAGACCAAAGGCTTCACAAAATGTCCCTACTTCTTTTCGGAATCGAGCTTTCTCGTTCCCATATTTTGATTGAATTTTTAATTCAGAACATAATGAAATTCCTTCTTTCTTTATAAAAGCAAATAGTTGACCGTATGTAATATTTTCAAATTGAATTTCATTAAGACCAGTAGCTTCTTTAAGTTTTTGATGAATTCGTTCTCCAAAGAGTTTAGGGAGTCCAGCAATAAATCTTTCTTTCCAAAAAGAAGCATTACAATCACTTCTCTTTAATATATGAGTTAAAAACACATCTTTATACCACCTGTAGTCAGATAAAGTAGGACATCTAAGATTTGAAAGAACTACTTGAGTCGAATCTAATTCTTCTTTGGGGTTTCCTATGAAATACATTCCTATAGTTATTATAAGAAAATCACAAGAATCATTTTTTTCTATGAGTGTTCCATCTTCTTCTACGAAAGTGGAGACATGTTGAAGAATTTGTTGTTTATCATTTAGGCTTAATGAGTTGTCCCACCAATTTTTTAATTGTCCAGTAAAACCAGTGACAATTAATGCAGCAATATTTTCTTCTGATTGGTTATGAACTTTATAGGCAACTCTAGCAATGCCCATTTCTTGTAATGTATTAAGTATTTCATATTCAGATTTACCATCTGTATTCCATTCGTGTATTGATTGGCCATCATATTTTGAACCACTTTTAAATTGATTTCGTTCTTCAAATTGAATATCTGGAGGAGTATGCCTATTATTATAATATGGTTTTGTTCCAGATTTAAAGTGAATTTTATTAATTTCTTCATCAGATTTATCATTGTCAACGCAATTGATATTTTTTATTACCCCTGATGTTTCTCCAATTCTTTGTGATATTTTGTCAATGAGATTATTATTAAAATTTTGTAATTTACTTTCACTCTTTTCAGGAAGGCTTCTTGGTATAAAATGAGGATTTGAAGTATTATTAGGAAAATTATTAGTATTTTGATTATCAAGTTTTGTTGATACATTATCTAATTGTTCTGCGATTGTATGCAGAATTTGGTTTGAATAATTATTTTGTTCATGAAGTTTTTTAATATCACTCATTTTGGGAGTATCGTCTCCTTCTCTTCCTGTTCTAAAAGGAGTTGCAGAGATTTCTCCATTAGGAACTTGTATTTTAATATTTTGCAAAGGAGGATGAACAGCGGTAATAGTACTACCTGTTTGGAGTTTCCATTTTTTGTAAAGACTAGTTTGAACATTGACTTGTCCTATGTCGTATATATTATCATTAATATCATTGAGTTTGCAATATCCTTCAAACCAATCTAATATAGGAATATTAGATTTAAACTTATGTAATCCTTTTATCCATTCTTCTTGAATTTTATCTCTAAAAGGTTTTTCCAATTTTAAAAACCATTCTCTTCTATCCTTTTCTTCTGGATCATTAAATTCTCTTTCAAGATATTTAAAATTTATTGAAAAATATGCATTTTGAATCATATTAATCTGATCTTCCATTTGAGAAACAGTTGGAGATCCAGGATGAGAAAATTCTTCATTATTTTGATAAACTGAAGGAATAGGAGTTTTATAATTAACTTTAATATTTTGAAAATTAGATTTTGAGCTAGAACAATCAGAAAAAGAGTTTCTAGAAGCGGTTTCTTGAATCCTTATAGAAGGTCGATTGGGTTGTCTAAAAGAGTTAAATCTAAGTAAAACTCTTCCATCACTATCTTCTTCTATTTCAGAAATTTGACGTCTTTCAATATTTCTCGGGATTTGAGGTGTTTGGATTATGAATTCATTAGGAATTGTAATTTCGTTCCATTTAAGCCTTTTAGGGACGAAATATGTTGGGCTGTCAGCTTCAATTTGAAGTATAACAGTTTCTTCTTTTGAAGTTGGAGTTAGTAAATATTTTGGATTTAATTGAGAAGACATGACTCTGAAATAAATACGATAAATGATAGCAAAATTTTTGCATAAATTTCTAAACTCATTTCCTTGAAGGTGAATGTCAAGGATAAGTGAATCTTGAATTAAGGGGTCTGTAAGATCTATTGAATAATTAGGAGCGCAATTAAAATATATTGGACCGTTGCAAATATTGGTTTGAATCATAGCTAAAAGAGAAGTTTTATATCTTTTTAATCTATTATCTCTTAAAGCAATATAGACGGGAGCATCTACTCCTATATGAACTAAAGGTTTGATTGCAACTTGAATCATACCAAAATGAATATATCTAAAGCCTTTTTCTAAATATTTTTTAATAGAAACATTTGATAATAAAGGAATGCTTTGAAATTCTTCTTGAAGTGAAATAGTTTCTTCATGAGTTTTAATAGAAAAAGCAGTTTTGAAATCAAAAGAACCGATTTGATACATGGTTTCAATTTTCTGTTCAGGAATATTCCAATTTGAATAATTATCAGGTATATTAATTTCTCTAGAATGAACAATACCAGAATTATTCATATTATTGTTTTTGGAAAATAAGCTTCGTAATCTAGACGCCATTATACTATTTAAATATTCAAACGTTCTTACCTTAAACTGGTGTTTCAGGGACCACCTACTGGGACCACCTTACTCAAGGCTGACCAACAGATTTCACAGGCTGACCAACTAAAGACACAAGAGATGGATAGAACTTTGATAGTTAAATAGTATATTAGAATCTAAATAAAGATACTTACTACCGGGACAATAAAATGAATGGCTCTGATACCATTCTTGGTATCCAGGATAATAAAATGAATGAATAATTATGAAAGGTGATAGAAATGCAGTGTCGGCAAGACTTTTTTGCTTCAATTATGGGAGTTGATGGTAGTGGTATCGTAGTGGCAAGACTTTTGTGCTTCAATTATGAAGGTTGATAGAAGTGGTGTCGGCAAGTGGTGTCGGCAAGACTTCAATAATTCCAATTAATCTCCTGTAGCAATAATTTTGAATTTGGTGGAAGACAGCTGGAATGTATTTGTATGATACACGCTTCACCGAGAAGCTTCTGATCAATACATTTTGAATCCCTGCAAAAAGAAAGGTTAGTTGAAAATCTTTTTTCCTTTTTTCTTTTTAATGCCCTCTTTCTTTTTTCGGCATTTATGAATTCTTCTTTTTTCTTTTCTTTTATTTTTGCCTCAATATTTCCGGCTTTTTCGAATTTTTTCTGTCGCCTTTTCTTTTGAATATGGAGGTATTCTTAAGCAAAGAATCATGCATTCATCTGCATCTCATACAGCTCATGTCTTTAAAGAACAACTTGTTAGATTTCATTCTGGAATATGGCTTGGTCCTCAAAAGAATTATTCTACTATTAAAAAAGAAATTCTATCTATAGTTTTATGTATTTCAAAATTTCAAGATGATATTTTTAATAAAAAGTTTTTACTTAGAATCGATTGCAAATCTGCAAAAGAAATTTTGCAAAAGGATGTTAAAAATATAGTTTCAAAACAAATTTTTGCCAGATGGCAAGCTATTCTTTCAAGCTTTGATTTTGATATTGAATATATTAAAGGAGAAAATAATTCATTACCTGATTTCCTTACTAGAGAATTTCTTCAAAATTCTGCAGATAAATCATGAGTCGTCAGACTCCTGATCACTATTCAAAACCTGTTTCAAATCCAAATCAAAACCAATTTCAAGCCTTATCTGAATTTCCAGCCTTACCTTATTCTCAAGTTGTCAAAAGCATTGCTCCAAGTACTCCTGCCAAACTCCCAGCTTCAACCTCTACTCAAATTTCAAAAGTTTACTTCACCAAACCCAAAACTCAACACATCACCCTTACTAAATTTTCAACAACCCCAACTTTCAACACTCTCAAAGATATCCTTTCTAGATATCTTCCAGAAGGATGCCAATGGTATTCTGATGATATTAAAAAGAATCAAAGGTTTTATGAATTCATTCTTGTTGATTCTCAATCCATAGAATTAGTTCATAATCCAGATCCAAAAAACCCCAATAGGATTTCTTTCTCAAAATGTATCATCAAAAGGGTCTTAAAATCTGAAGATTGGACTTTTCCTTTCTCAGAAAGAGGATTTTCAAAACCATTACCTAGAGGATATACTTATCCCGATTACAAAATGGCCTGGTTCAAAATGTTCCTTTTCAGGGCTTTCGATCATTCCTGGTTCTTTACCTTTCATACTGATTTCCTAAAAACTGAATTTCCAATTTGGTTTCTTGAATGGTGGATGGACTTCGGACCTCTCCCAAATATCCTTCCTCCAGATGTCCTTGAAGGATACAATTATTTCATTCTTAAAGCTCAACAGCCGATTCATCTCAAAGATATTCATTTTTATGCTGAATTTAAGGTTCCATGGATCCTTTGTTGGAGCTTTTCTTTCTCCCAATTTTTTCCAAAACCACTCCCCATTTCCATTGTTAGAGAATTCAAAATCAAGTGGTGGCAGAATTTCTCAACAAAATTCTGTAATATCAACGTTGTCAAAACCTTTATTCAAACTGGTGAAAAACCTGTTTGGGTAAACCCAAACAAAACCACCCAAACTCCAAATCCCACTCAAATTCAGAAACCACGAGAGAAAACTCCTTCTACTCTTTCTCAAAAACAGATCAAAATGTTTCAACTCCTTGAAGATGAACCTGATATGGCAAAAGATTATATTCAATTCATCAAAATGAAAAAAGAATCCGGGTCAGATGAAGCAACTTCTGAAGGATCATGCTCTGATCCTTTTGGTGGCCCCTGTGCTCAAGATCCATTCGATTTGTGACTCACCGTTCAAAAGAAAAGGCGACAGAAAAAATTCAAAAAAGCCGGAAATATTGAGGCAAAAATAAAAGAAAAGAAAAAAGAAGAATTCATAAATGCCGAAAAAAGAAAGAGGGCATTAAAAAGAAAAAAGGAAAAAAGATTTTCAACTAACCTTTCTTTTTGCAGGGATTCAAAATGTATTGATCAGAAGCTTCTCGGTGAAGCGTGTATCATACAAATACATTCCAGCTGTCTTCCACCAAATTCAAAATTATTGCTACAGGAGATTAATTGGAATTATTGAAGTCTTGCCGACACCACTTCTATCAACCTTCATAAGTGAAGCACAAAAGTCTTGCCACTACGATACCACTACCATCAACTCCCATAATTGAAGCAAAAAAGTCTTGCCGACACTGCATTTTTATCACCTTTCATAATTCAAGGATGGACCCATTGAAGAAAACTCAGTCTATAAAAGAGGAAGACAGTTTCATAAGAAGGGCATCGGAAAAGAGACGAAGTCATTTTTTCTCGAAACCTTTCTACTCTTACCAAAAACCTTTGTACTCTAAATCTCTCATTAGCCTTGTACTTTAAAGCTTTCATAGTCTTTGATTTTCTCCGTTTTACTCAAGTAAAGTTCTGAAGAATTGTTTTCAGATTTTATTTCAATTGTAAGTTTTTATATTTCAAATAATATCTTGAATCTTATTTTCAATTTTCTCTTTCAATTTTATGCAAGATCATTCGATTTGTAATTGTCATTCATCTGAACTTTTTAATCCACCTTTTGATTATTATCTAAGTGCTCATTACAGAAAAAATATTTTCTTTAAAATTCAAAGAGTTAAACTTGAAATCAAATACTTTCAAGATTTAATTAACAATCCTGAAGATTTAATTATTAATCCTGACGATTTAATTTATAATCCTTTCCAAAATATAATTCAAGATTTAATTGATAATCCAAGCCGTAGATTTTATTATAATAGACTTTTTCAAAAATTCCTTTCAAGTTATCAAAAAACATTAAAGATTTTTGAAAAACAAGCTTCAATACTTGCTGCATAACTCTGACTTCATCAAGCACTTCATACACTTGATGACATTCATTCATTTTATTAACCTGGATACCAAGAATGGTATCAGAGCCATTCATTTTATTGTCCCGGTAGTAAGTATCTTTATTTAGATTCTAATATACTATTTAACTATCAAAGTTCTATCCATCTCTTGTGTCTTTAGTTGGCCAGCCTGTGAAATCTGTTTTACAATATTAGTATGAATATCACTCCATGGTACAGGATTTTTCTGAAGTCTTTGAAATAATGGTTTACAAATAATTCTTAGTTTAGGGAAAAAATCAGATATGTAATTAAGACACCCTAGAAATCTTTGTAATTGAGTTTTATCTTTAATTTCATCAGGGAATTTTTGAGCAAATTCTATAGCTCTTGTTATAGGTTTGATAGTACCTTTATAAATATCATGTCCTAAGAATCTTATCTTAGTTTGAAATAATTTAATTTTTGAAGCAGAGACAACAAGACCATTTTTCTTAATGACTTGTATTAATATTTTGAGGTGTTTAAAATGTTGATCTATATTTTGAGAAAATATTAGTATATCATCAATGTAAACTATCGAAAAGTCTGAATAGTCATTCATAATATCATTCATAATGTTTTGGAATTCTGAAGGTGCATTTTTTAATCCAAATGGAATAACATTCCATTCGTAATGTCCAAAAGGGACTGTAAAAGCTGTTTTGTATTTATCTTCTTCACGAATTTGAATTTGCCAAAATCCGGATTTTAGATCAAATTTAGAAAAGATTCTTGCTTTATTGAGTCTTTTAATTAAATCTCTTTTATGAGGAATTGGATATCGAATCCATTTTAAGCATTCATTGAGTGGTTTATAATTTATGACAAGACGAGGAACTCCTCTTTCTTTTTCTGCCTGATTGTTAACATAAAAGGCAGCACAGGACCAAGGAGACTTTGAAGGTCTTATTAATTTTTTACTAAGAAGGGATTTTATTTCTTCTTTACAAGTATTTAATAATTCATGATTCATTTGAATTGGTCTAGCTTTTGTTGGAATATTTTTTTCGTTAAAATTAGGAATATAGGGTAGAGATACTTCATATTTCTTTCTATCCCAGAAAGCATTTGGTAATTCCGAACAAATTTCCTTTTTTATTATTTCTTCTATGTCTTTTATTTTTTCTTGAATGTCTTTATTCAGAAGTTCTTCTTCAATTTTTATATAGGGTAATTCTTCTTGTAATGTTTTAATATGAGATTGCTTTCTTTGAATAGAATTGATCTGAAAAATAAAATGTTTTTGTAATAAAGAGATTTCTCTTTCTTTAATAGGGTTAAGAAATTTAAATGAAATATTATTTCCTAAAATATTTGTAGTTATTCCTTGTCCATCTACTTTGAATGGATATATGGTAGTTAGAAAAGGATTTCCAAGAATAACATCTTGATTAAGGTTTTTGACTAGTATAAAAGGAGTTTTAAAACAATAATTATCATTACAAATATGTGCATTAGATAATTTATATTTGATATTAAGAGGAGTAGCATTTGCTGCTATTAATCTTTCATTAGTTTTTTCATAATATTTTGAAGGTATTAATCCTTCTCTAATACAATTTTGATCTGCTCCACTATCAATTAAACAGGAAACATTTATTTTGAAATCATCAACAACAAGTGTAATGATAGAATACCATTTTTGAAAAGTTATTTGATTAATATTAAGTACTGAAGAGTCTTCGAAATTATTAAAATTTTCATTATTATTAGAACTCTCAGGAATATCTTCGGGAATAGTTTTTAATAAAGCAATTCTTGCTTCTAATTCTAAATCTTTCGTGTGAAGGGTATTGATTTCTTTATTAAGTAAATTAATTTGTTTTTTAAGATCATTAATTTCTCTTTGTAAATCATTAGTATTAATAGCTTTATTAATGATTGAGGTTGAAGGGTTCTTGTCGAAAAGTTTAGAAATACTGAATGGTTCTATGGTTAAAATATCTTTATCTTTTTTAGGGGTATTTTCGTTAAGAACTAAATTTTTAAGTCTTATTAAATATTTTTGTTTTTCTTCTTCATTAGGAATTTTTTCTATAAGATCGAAAAGTAATTCTTTTTCGGTCTTATGTTCTGTAATGACATTGATATTTAATGGACAAAATCCTTGACAAGAGTCATCAGATTCTTCTGATTCACTTTCAAAAATATTATTAATGAGATTTTCTTCTGAGTTAGAGCTATTATAATGTTCAGAATTTGATTCTTCATTTTCAGGAATTTCTTCCTCATTTATTAATAAAGCTGATATTTTATTTCTTAGTTCTTCATTGTCAAAAAAGATTTCATCAATCTTCTTTTTCAATGGGCAAGAATCTGCCTTATGACCAAGTTTTGAACATTTATAACATCTTGGAGTAAATTTTTTAAAAGGTTTTTTGTTTTTTTGTTTTTGTTTATCATTATTTTCGGGAATATATTTTGAAGTATTTTTATGGAATTTTCTTTTAGTAAAAGATTTTCGATAAGGAGGATTTTTTGTTTTTTGCTTTTCTCGCCGTTTTATCTTGGTAGAAGGAGCTTGAATTTTTTGGAGACCAAAGGCTTCACAAAATGTCCCTACTTCTTTTCGGAATCGAGCTTTCTCGTTCCCATATTTTGATTGAATTTTTAATTCAGAACATAATGAAATTCCTTCAATTTCATGTTCTAATATAAGAAATGAAGTAATCGAGCATGATAATTGCTTGGAAAGCACGGTTTGAACTACAAAAATCGAAGAACGTAAGGTAATCGGTCAACCGAAGCTATCTTGAGCATCCGGAGTCAACAGATGGTCGAACGACCTCGAATTCGATGCGCCTTTCATGAATAACCTCTAATTCAATACAATGTATCAATCGGTTGAAGTATGTACGAGAATCATTGAGTTTTAAGTCAGTTATAGTGGTTTTCTTCTCGATTAAGCAAAAGAGGCTTCAATCGAGGTTATGATCTCAAATGCATTTGAAATCAACGAGTAAGCTTCAATTTCATGTTCTAATAAAAGAAATGAAGTAATCTAGCATGAAAAAGGCTTTGAAAGCACGATTTCAACTACCAAAATTGAAGAACGTAAGGTAATCGGTCAACCGAAGCTATTTTAAGCTTCCGAAGTCAAAAGATGGTCAAACAACATCAAATTCGATGCGCACTTCATGAATACCCTCTAATTCAATACAATATATCAATAGGTTGAAGAACGTACGAGAATCATTGAGTTTTAAGTCAGTTATAGTTGTTTTCTTCTCGATTAAGCAAAAGAGACTTCAATCGAGGTTATGAGCTCAAATGCTTTTGAAATCAACGAGTAAGCTTCAATTTCATGTTCTAATATAAGAAATGAAGTAATCGAGCATGATAATTTCTTGGAAAGCACGGTTTGAACTTCAAAAATCGAAGAACGTAGGGTAATCGGTCAACCGAAGCTATCTTGAGCTTCCGGAGTCAACAGATGGTCGAACGACCTCGAATTCGATGCGCTCTTACTGAATAACCTTTATTTCAAAACAATATATCAATCGTTGAAGTACTTATGAGAATCATTGAATTTTAAGTCAGTTATAGTGGTTTTCTTCTCGATTAATCAAAAGAGACTTCCATCGAGGTTATAAACTAAAAAGGTTTTGAAATCAATGAGTAAGCTTCAATTTAATGTTCTAATATAAGAAATGAAGTAATCGAGCAGGATATTTCCTAGAAAGCATGGTTTGAACTACCAAAATCGAAGAACGTAAGGTAATCGGTCAACCGAAGCTATCTTGAGCTTCCGGAGTAAACAGATGGTCAAACGACCTCAAATTCGATGCGCTCTTCATGAATACCCTCTAATTCAATACAATATATCAATAGGTTGAAGAACGTACGAGAATCATTTAGTTTTAAGTCAGTTATAGTGGTTTTCTTCTCGATTAAGCAAAAGAGACTTCAATCGAGGTTATGAGCTCAAATACTTTTGAAATCAATGAGTAAGCTTCAATTTCATGTTCTTATATAAGAAATGAAGTAATCGAGCATGATAATTGCTTGGAAAGCACGGTTTGAACTACAAAAATCGAAGAACGTAAGGTAATCGGTCAACCGAAGCTATCTTGAGCTTCCAAAGTCAACAGATGGTCGAACGACCTCGAATTCGATGCGCTCTTCATGAATAACCTCTAATTCAATATAATATATCAATCGGTTGAAGTACGTATGAGAATCATTGAGTTTTGAGTCAGTATAGTGGTTTTCTTCTCGATTAAGCAAAAGAGACTACAATCGAGGTTATGAGCTCAAATGCTTTTGAAATCAACGAGTAAGCTTCAATTTCATGTTCTAATATAAGAAATGAAGTAATCGAGCATGATAATTGCTCGGAAAGCACGGTTTGAACTACCAAAATCGAAGAACGTAAGGTAATCGGTCAACCGAAGCTATCTTGAGCTTCCGGAGTAAACAGATTGTCGAACGATCTCGAATTCGATGCGCTCTTCATGAATACACTCTAATTCGATACAATATTTCAATCGATTGAAGTACGTATGAGAATCATTGAGTTTTATGTAAGTTATAGTGGTTTTCTTCTCGATTGAGCAAAAGAGACTTCAATCGAGGTTATGAGCTCCAATGCTTTTGAAATCAACGAGTAAGCTTCAATTTCATGTTCTAATATAAGAAATGAAGTAATCGAGCATGATAAAGGCTTGGAAAGCACGGTTTGAACTACCAAAATCGAAGAACGTAAGGTAATCGGTCAACCGAAGCTATCGTGAGCTTCCGGAGTCAACAGATGGTCGAACGACCTCGAATTCGATGCGCTCTTCATGAATAACCTTTATCTCAGAACAATATATCAATCGGTTGAAGTACGTATGAGAATCATTGAATTTTAAGTCAGTTATAGTGGTTTTCTTCTCGATTAATCAAAAGAGACTTCAATCGAGGTTATAAGCTAAAAAGGTTTTGAAATCAACGAGTAAGCTTCAATTTCATGTTCTAATATAAGAAATGAAGTTATCGAGCATGATATTGCTTAGAAAGCACGGTTTGAACTACCAAAATCGAAGAACGTAAGGTAATCGGTCAACCGAAGCTATCTTGAGCTTCCGGAGTAAACAGATTGTCGAACGACCTTGAATTCGATGCGCTCTTCATGAATACCCTCTAATTCGATACAATATTTCAATCGGTTGAAGTACGTATGAGAATCATTGAGTTTTATGTCAGTTATAGTGGTTTTCTTCTCGATTAAGCAAAAGAGACTTCAATCGAGGTTATAAGCCCAAATGCTTTTGAAATCAACGAGTAAGCTTCAATTTCATGTTCTAATATAAGAAATGAAGTAATCGAGCATGATAATTGCTTGGAAAGCACAGTTTGAACTACCAATATCGAAGAACGTAAGGTAATCAGTCAACCGAAGCTATATTGAGCATCCGGAGTCAACAGATGGTCGAACGACCTCGAATTCGATGCGCCCTTCATGAATAACCTCTAATTCAATACAATGTATCAATCGCTTGAAGTACGTACGAGAATCATTGAGTTTTAAGTCAGTTATAGTGGTTTTTTCTCGATTAAGCAAAAGAGACTTCAATTGAGGTTATGAGCTCAAATGCTTTTGAAATCAACGAGCAAGCTTCAATTTACTGTTCTAATATAAGAAATGAAGTAATCGAGCATGAAAAGGGCTTGGAAAGCACGATTTGAACTACCAAAATCGAAGAATGTAAGGTAATAGGTCAACCGAAGCTATCTTGAGCTTCCAGAGTCAACAGATGGTCGAACGACCTCGAATTAGATGCGCTCTTCATGAATAACCTTTATTTCAATACAATATATCAATCGGTTGAAGTTCGTACGAGAATCATTGAGTTTTATGTCAGTTATAGTGGTTTTCTTCTCGATTAAGCAAAAGAGACTTCAATCGAGGTTATAATCTCAAATGCTTTTGAAATCAACGAGTAAGCTTCAATTTCATGTTCTAATATAAGAAATTAAGTAATCGAGCATGATAATTGCTTGGAAAGCACGGTTTGAACTACCAAAATCGAAGAACGTAAGGTAATCGGTCAACTGAAGCTATCTTGAGCTTCCGGATTCAACAGATGGTCGAACGACCACAAATTCAACGTGCTCTTCATGAATACCCTCTAATTCAATACAATATATCAATCGGTTGAAGTTCGTACGAGAATAATTGAATTTTAAGTCAGTTATAGTGGTTTTCTTCTCGATTAAGCAAAAGAGACTTCAATCGAGGTTATGAGCTAAAAAGGTTTCGAAATCAACGAGTAAGCTTCAATTTCATGTTCTAATATAAGAAATGAAGTAATCGAGCATGATATTTCTAAGAAAGCATGGTTTGAACTACCAAAATCGAATAACGTAAGGTAATCGGTCAACCGAAGCTATCTTGAGCTTCCGGAGTAAACAGATGGTCAAATGACCTCTAATTCGATGCGCTCTTCATGAATACCCTCTAATTCAATACAATATATCAATAGGTTGAAGAACGTACGAGAATCATTTAGTTTTAAGTCAGTTATAGTGGTTTTCTTCTCGATTAAGCAAAAGAGACTTCAATCGAGGTTATGAGCTCAAATACTTTTGAAATCAACGAGTAAGCTTCAATTTCATGTTCTAATATAAGAAGTGAAGTAATCGAGCATGATAATTGCTTGGAAAGCACGGTTTGAACGACAAAAATCGAAGAACGTAAGGTAATCGGTCAACCGAAGCTATCTTGAGCTTCCAGAGTCAACAGATGGTCGAACGACCTCGAATTCGATGCGCTCTTCATGAATTACCTCTAATTCAATATAATATATCAATCGGTTGAAGTACGTATGAGAATCATTGAGTTTTAAGTCAGTTATAGTGGTTTTCTTCTCGATTAAGCAAAAGAGACTACAATTGAGGTTATGAGCTCAAATGCTTTTGAAATCAACGAGTAAGCTTCAATTTAATGTTCTAATATAAGAAATGAAGTAATCGAGCATGATAATTGCTCGGAAAGCACGGTTTGAACTACCAAAATCGAAGAACGTAAGGTAATCGGTCAACCGAAGCTATCTTGAGCTTCCGGAGTAAACAGATTGTCGAACGACCTCGAATTCGATGCGCTCTTCATGAATACCCTCTAATTCGATACAATATTTCAATCGGTTGAAGTACGTATGAGAATCATAGAGTTTTATGTAAGTTATAGTGGTTTTCTTCTCGAATGAGCAAAAGATACTTCAATCGAGGTTATGAGCTCCAATGCTTTTAAAATCAACGAGTAAGCTTCAATTTCATGTTCTAATATAAGAAATGAAGTAATCGAGCATGATAAAGGCTTAGAAAGCACGGTTTGAACTACCAAAATCGAAGAACGTAAGGTAATCGGTCAACCGAAGCTATCTTGAGCTTCCGGAGTCAACAGATGGTCGAACGACCTCGAATTCGATGCGCTCTTCATGAATAACCTTTATTTCAAAACAATATATCAATCGGTTGAAGTACGTATGAGAATCATTGAATTTTAAGTCAGTTATAGTGGTTTTCTTCTCGATTAATCAAAAGAGACTTCAATCGATGTTATAAGCTAAATAGGTTTTGAAATCAATGAGTAAGCTTCAATTTCATGTTCTTATATAAGAAATGAAGTTATCGAGCATGATATTGCTTAGAAAGCACGGTTTGAACTACCAAAATCGAAGAACGTAAGGTAATCGGTCAACCGAAGCTATCTTGAGCTTCCGGAGTAAACAGATTGTCGAACGACCTTGAATTCGATGCGCTCTTCATGAATACCCTCTAATTCGATACAATATTTCAATCGGTTGAAGTACGTACGAGAATCATTGAGTTTTATGTCAGTTATAGTGGTTTTCTTCTCGATTAAGCAAAAGAGACTTCAATCGAGGTTATAAGCTCAAATGCTTTTGAAATCAACGAGTAAGCTTCAATTTCATGTTCTAATATAAGAAATGAAGTAATCGAGCATGATAATTGCTTGGAAAGCACGGTTTGAACTACCAAAATCGAAGAACGTAAGGTAATCAGTCTACCGAAGCTATATTGAGCATCCGGAGTCAACAGATGGTCGAACGACTTCGAATTCGATGCGCCCTTCATGAATAACCTCTAATTTAATACAATGTATCAATCGGTTGAAGTACGTACGAGAATCATTGAGTTTTAAGTCAGTTATAGTGGTTTTTTCTCGATTAAGCAAAAGAGACTTCAATTGAGGTTATGAGCTCAAATGCTTTTGAAATCAACGAGCAAGCTTCAATTTACTGTTCTAATATAAGAAATGAAGTAATCGAGCATGAAAAGGGCTTGGAAAGCACGGTTTGAACTACCAAAATCGAAGAACGTAAGGTAATCGGTCAACCGAAGCTATCTTGAGCTTCCAGAGTCAACAGATGGTCGAACGACCTCGAATTCGATGCGCTCTTCATGAATAACCTTTATTTTAATACAATATATCAATCGGTTGAAGTACGTACGAGAATCATTGAGTTTTATGTCAGTTATAGTGGTTTTCTTCTCGATTAAGCAAAAGAGACTTCAATCGAGGTTATAATCTCAAATGCTTTTGAAATCAACGAGTAAGCTTCAATTTCATGTTCTAATATAAGAAATGAAGTAATCGAGCATGATAATTGCTTGGAAAGCACGGTTTGAACTACCAAAATCGAAGAACGTAAGGTAATCGGTCAACTGAAGCTATCTTGAGCTTCCGGATTCAACAGATGGTCGAACGACCTCAAATTCAACGTGCTCTTCATGAATACCCTCTAATTCAATACAATATATCAATCGGTTGAAGTTCGTACGAGAATAATTGAATTTTAAGTCAGTTATAGTGGTTTTCTTCTCGATTAAGAAAAAGAGACTTCAATCGAGGTTATGAGCTAAAAAGGTTTCGAAATCAACGAGTAAGCTTCAATTTCATGTTCTAATATAAGAAATGAAGTAATCGAGCATGATATTTCTAAGAAAGCATGGTTTGAACTACCAAAATCGAATAACGTAAGGTAATCGGTCAACCGAAGCTATCTTGAGCTTCCGGAGTAAACAGATGGTCAAATGACCTCAAATTCGATGCGCTCTTCATGAATACCCTCTAATCATTTAGTTTTAAGTCAGTTATAGTGGTTTTCTTCTCGATTAAGCAAAAGAGACTTCAATCGAGGTTATGAGCTCAAATACTTTTGAAATCAACGAGTAAGCTTCAATTTCATGTTCTAATATAAGAAATGAAGTAATCGAGCATGATAATTGCTTGGAAAGCACGGTTTGAACTACAAAAATCGAAGAACGTAAGGTAATCGGTCAACCGAAGCTATCTTGAGCTTCCAGAGTCAACAGATGGTCGAACGACCTCGAATTCGATGCGCTCTTCATGAATAACCTCTAATTCAATATAATATATCAATCGGTTGAAGTACGTATGAGAATCATTGAGTTTTAAGTCAGTTATAGTGGTTTTCTTCTCGATTAAGCAAAAGAGACTACAATCGAGGTTATGAGCTCAAATGCTTTTGAAATCAACGAGTAAGCTTCAATTTCATGTTCTAATATAAGAAATGAAGTAATCGAGCATGATAATTGCTCGGAAAGCACGGTTTGAACTACCAAAATTGAAGAACGTAAGGTAATCGGTCAACTGAAGCTATCTTGAGCTTCCGGATTCAACAGATGGTCGAACGACCTCAAATTCAACGTGCTCTGCATGAATACCCTCTAATTCAATACAATATATCAATCGGTTGAAGTTCGTACGAGAATAATTGAATTTTAAGTCAGTTATAGTGGTTTTCTTCTCGATTAAGCAAAAGAGACTTCAATCGAGGTTATGAGCTAAAAAGGTTTCGAAATCAACGAGTAAGCTTCAATTTCATGTTCTAATATAAGAAATGAAGTAATCGAGCATGATATTTCTAAGAAAGCATGGTTTGAACTACCAAAATCGAATAACGTAAGGTAATCGGTAAACCGAAGCTATCTTGAGCTTCCGGAGTAAACAGATGGTCAAATGACGTCAAATTCGATGCGCACTTCATGAATACCCTCTAATTCAATACAATATATCAATAGGTTGAAGAACGTACGAGAATCATTTAGTTTTAAGTCAGTTATAGTGGTTTTCTTCTCGATTAAGCAAAAGAGACTTCAATCGAGGTTATGAGCTCAAATACTTTTGAAATCAACGAGTAAGCTTCAATTTCATGTTCTAATATAAGAAGTGAAGTAATCGAGCATGATAATTGCTTGGAAAGCACGGTTTGAACGACAAAAATCGAAGAACGTAAGGTAATCAGTCAACCGAAGCTATCTTGAGCTTCCAGAGTCAACAGATGGTCGAACGACCTCGAATTCGATGCGCTCTTCATGAATAACCTCTAATTCAATATAATATATCAATCGGTTGAAGTACGTATGAGAATCATTGAGTTTTAAGTCAGTTATAGTGGTTTTCTTCTCGATTAAGCAAAAGAGACTACAATTGAGGTTATGAGCTCAAATGCTTTTGAAATCAACGAGTAAGCTTCAATTTCATGTTCTAATATAAGAAATGAAGTAATCGAGCATGATAATTGCTCGGAAAGCATGGTTTGAACTACCAAAATCGAAGAACGTAAGGTAATCGGTCAACCGAAGCTATCTTGAGCTTCCGGAGTAAACAGATTGTCGAACGACCTCGAATTCGATGCGCTCTTCATGAATACCCTCTAATTCGATACAATATTTCAATCGGTTGAAGTACGTATGAGAATCATTGAGTTTTATGTAAGTTATAGTGGTTTTCTTCTCGATTGAGCAAAAGATACTTCAATCGAGGTTATGAGCTCCAATGCTTTTAAAATCAACGAGTAAGCTTCAATTTCATGTTCTAATATAAGAAATGAAGTAATCGAGCATGATAAAGGCTTGGAAAGCACGGTTTGAACTACCAAAATCGAAGAACGTAAGGTAATCGGTCAACCGAAGCTATCTTGAGCTTCCGGAGTCAACAGATGGTCGAACGACCTCGAATTCGATGCGCTCTTCATGAATAACCTTTATTTCAAAACAATATATCAATCGGTTGAAGTACGTATGAGAATCATTGAATTTTAAGTCAGTTATAGTGGTTTTCTTCTCGATTAATCAAAAGAGACTTCAATCGATGTTATAAGCTAAATAGGTTTTGAAATCAATGAGTAAGCTTCAATTTCATGTTCTTATATAAGAAATGAAGTTATCGAGCATGATATTGCTTAGAAAGCACGGTTTGAACTACCAAAATCGAAGAACGTAAGGTAATCGGTCAACCGAAGCTATCTTGAGCTTCCGGAGTAAACAGATTGTCGAACGACCTTGAATTCGATGCGCTCTTCATGAATACCCTCTAATTCGATACAATATTTCAATCGGTTGAAGTACGTACGAGAATCATTGAGTTTTATGTCAGTTATAGTGGTTTTCTTCTCGATTAAGCAAAAGAGACTTCAATCGAGGTTATAAGCTCAAATGCTTTTGAAATCAACGAGTAAGCTTCAATTTCATGTTCTAATATAAGAAATGAAGTAATCGAGCATGATAATTGCTTGGAAAGCACGGTTTGAACTACCAAAATCGAAGAACGTAAGGTAATCAGTCAACCGAAGCTATATTGAGCATCCGGAGTCAACAGATGGTCGAACGACCTCGAATTCGATGCGCCCTTCATGAATAACCTCTAATTCAATTCAATGTATCAATCGGTTGAAGTACGTACGAGAATCATTGAGTTTTAAGTCAGTTATAGTGGTTTTTTCTCGATTAAGCAAAAGAGACTTCAATTGAGGTTATGAGCTCAAATGCTTTTGAAATCAACGAGCAAGCTTCAATTTACTGTTCTAATATAAGAAATGAAGTAATCGAGCATGAAAAGGGCTTGGAAAGCACGGTTTGAACTACCAAAATCGAAGAACGTAAGGTAATCGGTCAACCGAAGCTATCTTGAGCTTCCAGAGTCAACAGATGGTCGAACGACCTCGAATTCGATGCGATCTTCATGAATAACCTTTATTTTAATACAATATATCAATCGGTTGAAGTACGTACGAGAATCATTGAGTTTTATGTCAGTTATTGTGGTTTTCTTCTCGATTAAGCAAAAGAGACTTCAATCGAGGTTATAATCTCAAATGTTTTTGAAATCAACGAGTAAGCTTCAATTTCATGTTCTAATATAAGAAATGAAGTAATCGAGCATGATAATTGCTTGGAAAGCACGGTTTGAACTACCAAAATCGAAGAACGTAAGGTAATCGGTCAACTGAAGCTATCTTGAGCTTCCGGATTCAACAGATGGTCGAACGACCTCAAATTCAACGTGCTCTTCATGAATACCCTCTAATTCAATACAATATATCAATCGGTTGAAGTTCGTACGAGAATAATTGAATTTTAAGTCAGTTATAGTGGTTTTCTTCTCGATTAAGCAAAAGAGACTTCAATCGAGGTTATGAGCTAAAAATGTTTCCAAATCAACGAGTAAGCTTCAATTTCATGTTCTAATATAAGAAATGAAGTAATCGAGCATGATATTTCTAAGAAAGCATGGTTTGAACTACCAAAATCGAATAACGTAAGGTAATCGGTCAACCGAAGCTATCTTGAGCTTCCGGAGTAAACAGATGGTCAAATGACCTCAAATTCGATGCGCTCTTCATGAATACCCTCTAATTCAATACAATATATCAATAGGTTGAAGAACGTACGAGAATCATTTAGTTTTAAGTCAGTTATAGTGGTTTTCTTCTCGATTAAGGAAAAGAGACTTCAATCGAGGTTATGAGCTCAAATACTTTTGAAATCAACGAGTAAGCTTCAATTTCATGTTCTAATATAAGAAATGAAGTAATCGAGCATGATAATTGCTTGGAAAGCACGGTTTGAACTACAAAAATCGAAGAACGTAAGGTAATCGGTCAACCGAAGCTATCTTGAGCTTCCAGAGTCAACAGATGGTCGAACGACCTCGAATTCGATGCGCTCTTCATGAATAACCTTTATTTTAATACAATATATCAATCGGTTGAAGTACGTACGAGAATCATTGAGTTTTATGTCAGTTATAGTGGTTTTCTTCTCGATTAAGCAAAAGAGACTTCAATCGAGGTTATAATCTCAAATGCTTTTGAAATCAACGAGTAAGCTTCAATTTCATGTTCTAATATAAGAAATGAAGTAATCGAGCATGATAATTGCTTGGAAAGCACGGTTTGAACTACCAAAATCGAAGAACGTAAGGTAATCGGTCAACTGAAGCTATCTTGAGCTTCCGGATTCAACAGATGGTCGAACGACCTCAAATTCAACGTGCTCTTCATGAATACCCTCTAATTCAATACAATATATCAATCGGTTGAAGTTCGTACGAGAATAATTGAATTTTAAGTCAGTTATAGTGGTTTTCTTCTCGATTAAGAAAAAGAGACTTCAATCGAGGTTATGAGCTAAAAAGGTTTCGAAATCAACGAGTAAGCTTCAATTTCATGTTCTAATATAAGAAATGAAGTAATCGAGCATGATATTTCTAAGAAAGCATGGTTTGAACTACCAAAATCGAATAACGTAAGGTAATCGGTCAACCGAAGCTATCTTGAGCTTCCGGAGTAAACAGATGGTCAAATGACCTCAAATTCGATGCGCTCTTCATGAATACCCTCTAATCATTTAGTTTTAAGTCAGTTATAGTGGTTTTCTTCTCGATTAAGCAAAAGAGACTTCAATCGAGGTTATGAGCTCAAATACTTTTGAAATCAACGAGTAAGCTTCAATTTCATGTTCTAATATAAGAAATGAAGTAATCGAGCATGATAATTGCTTGGAAAGCACGGTTTGAACTACAAAAATCGAAGAACGTAAGGTAATCGGTCAACCGAAGCTATCTTGAGCTTCCAGAGTCAACAGATGGTCGAACGACCTCGAATTCGATGCGCTCTTCATGAATAACCTCTAATTCAATATAATATATCAATCGGTTGAAGTACGTATGAGAATCATTGAGTTTTAAGTCAGTTATAGTGGTTTTCTTCTCGATTAAGCAAAAGAGACTACAATCGAGGTTATGAGCTCAAATGCTTTTGAAATCAACGAGTAAGCTTCAATTTCATGTTCTAATATAAGAAATGAAGTAATCGAGCATGATAATTGCTCGGAAAGCACGGTTTGAACTACCAAAATTGAAGAACGTAAGGTAATCGGTCAACTGAAGCTATCTTGAGCTTCCGGATTCAACAGATGGTCGAACGACCTCAAATTCAACGTGCTCTTCATGAATACCCTCTAATTCAATACAATATATCAATCGGTTGAAGTTCGTACGAGAATAATTGAATTTTAAGTCAGTTATAGTGGTTTTCTTCTCGATTAAGCAAAAGAGACTTCAATCGAGGTTATGAGCTAAAAAGGTTTCGAAATCAACGAGTAAGCTTCAATTTCATGTTCTAATATAAGAAATGAAGTAATCGAGCATGATATTTCTAAGAAAGCATGGTTTGAACTACCAAAATCGAATAACGTAAGGTAATCGGTCAACCGAAGCTATCTTGAGCTTCAAGAGTAAACAGATGGTCAAATGACGTCAAATTCGATGCGCTCTTCATGAATACCCTCTAATTCAATACAATATATCAATAGGTTGAAGAACGTACGAGAATCATTTAGTTTTAAGTCAGTTATAGTGGTTTTCTTCTCGATTAAGCAAAAGAGACTTCAATCGAGGTTATGAGCTCAAATACTTTTGAAATCAACGAGTAAGCTTCAATTTCATGTTCTAATATAAGAAGTGAAGTAATCGAGCATGATAATTGCTTGGAAAGCACGGTTTGAACGACAAAAATCGAAGAACGTAAGGTAATCAGTCAACCGAAGCTATCTTGAGCTTCCAGAGTCAACAGATGGTCGAACGACCTCGAATTCGATGCGCTCTTCATGAATAACCTCTAATTCAATATAATATATCAATCGGTTGAAGTACGTATGAGAATCATTGAGTTTTAAGTCAGTTATAGTGGTTTTCTTCTCGATTAAGCAAAAGAGACTACAATTGAGGTTATGAGCTCAAATGCTTTTGAAATCAACGAGTAAGCTTCAATTTCATGTTCTAATATAAGAAATGAAGTAATCGAGCATGATAATTGATGGAGCCCGTAAGTCATGGTTCGAAGCCCGGAGGCCCAGAATTATAGATGATATGGGATGAAGAGTGAAGACTTTATTTTAGTTTTAATTTTCGTATGTTTTGAGTCAGGCCACGTTTTTGGGCCTTAAAAGACTTGTTTTTTGGGTTTTTATCATGTTGGTTAATGGGTTGGGCCATACCAATGACTTTGGGTCAGTTATTTCCTAGTTAGATTAGGTTTAGATGGTTTTATTTGCCTCTCTATATAAGGGGGTCTTTGTGGACGAAAATTGGTGAGCTTTTGATCATTAATATTATTGTGAGTTATTCTTTCTTGAGAGTTTTCGAATTCCTCTTGATTATTCCAAGACGAGTTCATTATCCGGCGAATCAGCGAGTCAATCAAACCTCGTTGTGTGTCATTCATCGTCCCCGTGTGGCTTGGCGACCGTTTCTTTGGGTTATAGAGACTTCGGTTTATCTATAGTACTTAGGAGGGTTTAGTCCTTTGACGTATTGGGATCTCCATTCGTTAGTTAGTTTCGTTTCTTCCGCGTGCGTGTACCATCGGTCATCAAGGATCGTATCATTTGGCACCAGAGCCAGGTTTACGTCATCCAGGTTTTATCATCCTTTTCGTTTGAATTTCGTATCTTGTGTTGAGTCTTGTTCGTATCTTTCGTGTCTTTCTTGTTCGTATACACGATTCGTATCTTTCGTGTCTTTCTTGTTCGTATTTTTCGTGTCTTGTTCCGTTCCGTTCGTCAGATTCGTTTCTGTGTCAAAAAAAAAAAAAAAAAAAAAAAAAAAGAGAGGTGTCAGATTCGTTTTTTTTCTTCTTAGATTTGTTTATTTATTATCCAGATCTGTTTATTTAAAAAAAAAAAAAAAAAAAAAAAAAAAAAAAAAAAAAAAAAACTTTTTCGTTTGCCCTCCTTAAAACAGCCGTAGAATCCACATACGAACCCCGATTTTTCTCCATAATAATCTTTCGGAAACATCTCGACGAGATCTAAAAGTTTCAGACTCTGCTAGTATGTCGTATGAGGATCTTGATCAACAAATAAAATTCAAGATAGAGGCGATGGTGAAACAATGGGGCGAGGAGATGAGGTCTGAGTCGGTGTTAATTTGTTCGAAGAGTGGAGGTCGATACAAAGACAAAGCCCGACAATACAACCAACGTGGCAATCTTGGTGAGGACGAAGAAGTGGACATTACCTACTTTCAAGGGAAATATGATCCAGAGTTGTATCTTCAATGGGAGAGAAATATGGAGATAGCTTTTTGTCATCATAACTATTCTGAGTTCAAGAAGGTGAACTTGGCATCCAGGTTGTTATCGGACTATGCTCTAACTTGGTGGGATCGATTGGCTAAGAGTAGAAGAAGGAATGGAGTGGAGCCAATCATGACTTGGAAAGAGATGAAGGCGGTGATGAGGAAACATTTTGCACCTTTCCAATTCTATCGTGGGAATCAGAATAGTTGGAGGCAGTCCCAAGCTACTACTGTTTCATATTCGAAGAGAGGCTTTTGGGAGAAACAAGAGCAGCCGAAGGAGTACACACGTCCATTTGTGAAGCCAAGGTCAGATGCTAAGAGTACGTTCACTCCGGTTCGAGATGATGTGGAAAAACTGAATGAGGAGGTAGAAGAAATCGAAGCACCTCCTGGACCACTTCTTAGTTTATTTGATGATATTGATCAGAGTGTGCAAAATGAGGAGTGCGATGGAGAGCAGCAAGAGAACATCATTCATGTCGAGGATGAAGTGTCGTTTATTTCTCTTACTCCAACGCAAGTGGATGAGGATGATCAAATGCAACTGTCAAAGGAGGTGGAGATGGTGAAGGCCAAGGAAGAGAAAGTAGAGACAAACGAGAATGGATTGATGCATGAATCTCTACTTGATCAGAGTAGTGCTTTGGAGTGGATCGTGAATGAGGAGAAGAAGTCCATGGAGGCAAAGTGGAACAATGGCAATGTTTCGTCTCTTGATTGTCTATTTCCTTTTACTTATACATTTGTGCAGGCATACAATGATGTTTCTTCTAAAGATACATGGCATGGCATATTATCAATTAAAAGAAGTGAACATCAAATTGAGTTGGAGGGGAAGAAAGAGTTGGAGTCCATGCTGTTCGATGAGACGAAGAAGAAGCATAATTTCTTTCCTTTTGACGGAGGAGGCGGTCAGGATTTGAGGACAAATCCTCTTCAAGAGGAGGGGAATGATGGAGCCCGTAAGTCATGGTTCGAAGCCCGGAGGCCCAGAATTATAGATGATATGGGATGAAGAGTGAAGACTTTATTTTAGTTTTAATTTTCGTATGTTTTGAGTCAGGCCACGTTTTTGGGCCTTAAAAGACTTGTTTTTGGGTTTTTATCATGTTGGTTAATGGGTTGGGCCATACCAATGACTTTGGGTCAGTTATTTCCTAGTTAGATTAGGTTTAGATGGTTTTATTTGCCTCTCTATATAAGGGGGTCTTTGTGGACGAAAATTGGTGAGCTTTTGATCATTAATATTATTGTGAGTTATTCTTTCTTGAGAGTTTTCGAATTCCTCTTGATTATTCCAAGACGAGTTCATTATCCGGCGAATCAGCGAGTCAATCAAACCTCGTTGTGTGTCATTCATCGTCCCCGTGTGGCTTGGCGACCGTTTCTTTGGGTTATAGAGACTTCGGTTTATCTATAGTACTTAGGAGGGTTTAGTCCTTTGACGTATTGGGATCTCCATTCGTTAGTTAGTTTCGTTTCTTCCGCGTGCGTGTACCATCGGTCATCAAGGATCGTATCAATAATTGCTCGGAAAGCACGGTTTGAACTACCAAAATCGAAGAACGTAAGGTAATCGGTCAACCGAAGCTATCTTGAGCTTCAGGAGTAAACAGATTGTCGAACGACCTCGAATTCGATGCGCTCTTCATGAATACCCTCTAATTCGATACAATATTTCAATCGGTTGAAGTACGTATGAGAATCATTGAGTTTTATGTAAGTTATAGTGGTTTTCTTCTCGATTGAGCAAAAGATACTTCAATCGAGGTTATGAGCTCCAATGCTTTTAAAATCAACGAGTAAGCTTCAATTTCATGTTCTAATATAAGAAATGAAGTAATCGAGCATGATAAAGGCTTGGAAAGCACGGTTTGAACTACCAAAATCGAAGAACGTAAGGTAATCGGTCAACCGAAGCTATCTTGAGCTTCCGGAGTCAACAGATGGTCGAACGACCTCGAATTCGATGCGCTCTTCATGAATAACCTTTATTTCAAAACAATATATCAATCGGTTGAAGTACGTATGAGAATCATTGAATTTTAAGTCAGTTATAGTGGTTTTCTTCTCGATTAATCAAAAGAGACTTCAATCGATGTTATAAGCTAAATAGGTTTTGAAATCAATGAGTAAGCTTCAATTTCATGTTCTTATATAAGAAATGAAGTTATCGAGCATGATATTGCTTAGAAAGCACGGTTTGAACTACCAAAATCGAAGAACGTAAGGTAATCGGTCAACCGAAGCTATCTTGAGCTTCCGGAGTAAACAGATTGTCGAACGACCTTGAATTCGATGCGCTCTTCATGAATACCCTCTAATTCGATACAATATTTCAATCGGTTGAAGTACGTACGAGAATCATTGAGTTTTATGTCAGTTATAGTGGTTTTCTTCTCGATTAAGCAAAAGAGACTTCAATCGAGGTTATAAGCTCAAATGCTTTTGAAATCAACGAGTAAGCTTCAATTTCATGTTCTAATATAAGAAATGAAGTAATCGAGCATGATAATTGCTTGGAAAGCACGGTTTGAACTACCAAAATCGAAGAACGTAAGGTAATCAGTCAACCGAAGCTATATTGAGCATCCGGAGTCAACAGATGGTCGAACGACCTCGAATTCGATGCGCCCTTCATGAATAACCTCTAATTCAATTCAATGTATCAATCGGTTGAAGTACGTACGAGAATCATTGAGTTTTAAGTCAGTTATAGTGGTTTTTTCTCGATTAAGCAAAAGAGACTTCAATTGAGGTTATGAGCTCAAATGCTTTTGAAATCAACGAGCAAGCTTCAATTTACTGTTCTAATATAAGAAATGAAGTAATCGAGCATGAAAAGGGCTTGGAAAGCACGATTTGAACTACCAAAATCGAAGAACGTAAGGTAATCGGTCAACCGAAGCTATCTTGAGCTTCCAGAGTCAACAGATGGTCGAACGACCTCGAATTCGATGCGATCTTCATGAATAACCTTTATTTTAATACAATATATCAATCGGTTGAAGTACGTACGAGAATCATTGAGTTTTATGTCAGTTATTGTGGTTTTCTTCTCGATTAAGCAAAAGAGACTTCAATCGAGGTTATAATCTCAAATGTTTTTGAAATCAACGAGTAAGCTTCAATTTCATGTTCTAATATAAGAAATGAAGTAATCGAGCATGATAATTGCTTGGAAAGCACGGTTTGAACTACCAAAATCGAAGAACGTAAGGTAATCGGTCAACTGAAGCTATCTTGAGCTTCCGGATTCAACAGATGGTCGAACGACCTCAAATTCAACGTGCTCTTCATGAATACCCTCTAATTCAATACAATATATCAATCGGTTGAAGTTCGTACGAGAATAATTGAATTTTAAGTCAGTTATAGTGGTTTTCTTCTCGATTAAGCAAAAGAGACTTCAATCGAGGTTATGAGCTAAAAATGTTTCGAAATCAACGAGTAAGCTTCAATTTCATGTTCTAATATAAGAAATGAAGTAATCGAGCATGATATTTCTAAGAAAGCATGGTTTGAACTACCAAAATCGAATAACGTAAGGTAATCGGTCAACCGAAGCTATCTTGAGCTTCCGGAGTAAACAGATGGTCAAATGACCTCAAATTCGATGCGCTCTTCATGAATACCCTCTAATTCAATACAATATATCAATAGGTTGAAGAACGTACGAGAATCATTTAGTTTTAAGTCAGTTATAGTGGTTTTCTTCTCGATTAAGGAAAAGAGACTTCAATCGAGGTTATGAGCTCAAATACTTTTGAAATCAACGAGTAAGCTTCAATTTCATGTTCTAATATAAGAAATGAAGTAATCGAGCATGATAATTGCTTGGAAAGCACGGTTTGAACTACAAAAATCGAAGAACGTAAGGTAATCGGTCAACCGAAGCTATCTTGAGCTTCCAGAGTCAACAGATGGTCGAACGACCTCGAATTCGATGCGCTCTTCATGAATAACCTCTAATTCAATATAATATATCAATCGGTTGAAGTACGTATGAGAATCATTGAGTTTTAAGTCAGTTATAGTGGTTTTCTTCTCGATTAAGCAAAAGAGACTTCAATCGAGGTTATGAGCTCAAATGCTTTTGAAATAGACAAGTAAGCTTCAATTTCATGTTCTAATATAAGAAATGAAGTAATCGAGCATGATAATTGCTCGGAAAGCACGGTTTGAACTACCAAAATTGAAGAACGTAAGGTAATCGGTCAACCGAAGCTATCTTGAGCTTCCGGAGTAAACAGATTGTCGAACGACCTCGAATTCGATGCGCTCTTCATGAATACCCTCTAATTCGATACAATATTTCAATCGGTTGAAGTACGTATGAGAATCATTGAGTTTTATGTAAGTTATAGTGGTTTTCTTCTCGATTGAGCAAAAGATACTTCAATCGAGGTTATGAGCTCCAATGCTTTTGAAATCAACGAGTAAGCTTCAATTTCATGTTCTAATATAAGAAATGAAGTAATCGAGCATGATAAAGGCTTGGAAAGCACGGTTTGAACTACCAAAATCGAAGAACGTAAGGTAATCGGTCAACCGAAGCTATCTTGAGCTTCCGGAGTCAACAGATGGTCGAACGACCTCGAATTCGATGCGCTCTTCATGAATAACCTTTATTTCAGAACAATATATCAATCGGTTGAAGTACGTATGAGAATCATTGAATTTTAAGTCAGTTATTATAGTGGTTTTCTTCTCGATTAATCAAAAGAGACTTCAATCGAGGTTATAAGCTAAATAGGTTTTGAAATCAATGAGTAAGCTTCAATTTCATGTTCTAATATAAGAAATGAAGTTATCGAGCATGATATTGCTTAGAAAGCACGGTTTGAACTACCAAAATCGAAGAACGTAAGGTAATCGGTCAACCGAAGCTATCTTGAGCTTCCGGAGTAAACAGATTGTCGAACGACCTTGAATTCGACGCGCTCTTCATGAATACCCTCTAATTCGATACAATATTTCAATCGGTTGAAGTACGTACGAGAATCATTGAGTTTTATGTCAGTTATAGTGGTTTTCTTCTCGATTAAGCAAAAGAGACTTCAATCGAGGTTATAAGCTCAAATGCTTTTGAAATCAACGAGTAAGCTTCAATTTCATGTTCTAATATAAGAAATGAAGTAATCGAGCATGATAATTGCTTGGAAAGCACGGTTTGAACTACCAAAATCGAAGAACGTAAGGTAATAAGTCAACCGAAGCTATATTGAGCATCCGGAGCCAACAGATGGTCGAACGACCTCGAATTCGATGCGCCCTTCATGAATAACCTCTAATTCTATACAATGTATCAATCGGTTGAAGTACGTACGAGAATCATTGTGTTTTAAGTCAGTTATAGTGGTTTTTTCTCGATTAAGCAAAAGAGACTTCAATTGAGGTTTTTTTATTTTTTTATTTTTTTTTTAATCAAAACACCCGAGAGGAGACTTCAATTGAGGTTATGAGATCAAATGCTTTTGAAATCAACGAGCAAGCTTCAATTTACTGTTCTAATATAAGAAATGAAGTAATCGAGCATGAAAAGGGCTTGGAAAGCACGATTTGAACTACCAAAATCGAAGAACGTAAGGTAATCGGTCAACCGAAGCTATCTTGAGCTTCCAGAGTCATCAGATGGTCGAACGACCTCGAATTCGATGCGCTCTTCATGAATAACCTTTATTTCAATACAATATATCAATCGGTTGAAGTACGTACGAGAATCATTGAGTTTTATGTCAGTTATAGTGGTTTTTTTCTCGATTAAGCAAAAGAGACTTCAATCGAGGTTATAATCTCAAATGCTTTTGAAATCAACGAGTAAGCTTCAATTTCATGTTCTAATATAAGAAATGAAGTAATCGAGCATGATAATTGCTTGGAAAGCACGGTTTGAACTACCAAAATCGAAGAACGTAAGGTAATCGGTCAACTGAAGCTATCTTGAGCTTCCGGATTCAACGATGGTCGAACGACCTCAAATTCAACGTGCTCTTCATGAATACCCTCTAATTCAATACAATATATCAATCGGTTGAAGTTCGTACGAGAATAAATTGAATTTTAAGTCAGTTATAGTGGTTTTCTTCTCGATTAAGCAAAAGAGACTTCAATCGAGGTTATGAGCTAAAAAGGTTTCGAAATCAACGAGTAAGCTTCAATTTCATGTTCTAATATAAGAAATGAAGTAATCGAGCATGATATTGCTTAGAAAGCACGGTTTGAACTACCAAAATCGAAGAACGTAAGGTAATCGGTCAACCGAAGCTATCTTGAGCATCCGGAGTCAACAGATGGCCAAACGACCTCGAATTCGATGCGCCCTTCATGAATAACCTCTAATTCAATACAATATATCAATAGGTTGAAGAACGTACGAGAATCATTGAGTTTTAAGTCAGTTATAGCGGTTTTCTTCTCGATTAAGCAAAAGAGACTTCAATCGAGGTTATGAGCTCAAATGCTTTTGAAATCAACGAGTAAGCTTCAATTTCATGTTCTAATATAAGAAATGAAGTAATCGAGCATGATAATTGCTTGGAAAGCACGGTTTGAACTACCAAAATCGAAGAACGTAAGGTAATCGGTCAACCAAAGCTATCTTGAGCTTCTATAGTCAACAGATGGTCGAACGACCTCGAATTCGATGCGCTTTTCAAGAATAACCTCTAATTCAATATAATATATCAATCGGTTGAAGTACGTATGAGAATCATTGAGTTTTATGTCAGTTATAGTGGTTTTCTTCTCAATTAAGCAGAAGAGACTTTAATCGAGGTTATAAGCTCAAATGCTTTTGAAATCCACGAAGAAGCTTTAATTTCATGTTCTAATATAAGAAATGAAGTAATCGAGCATGATAATTGCTTGGAAAGCACGGTTTGAACTACCAAAATCGAAGAACGTAAGGTAATCGGTCAACCGAAGCTATCTTGAGCATCCGGAGTCAACAGATGGTCGAACGACCTCGAATTCGATGCGCCCTTCATGAATAACCTTTAATTCAATACAATGTATCAATCGGTTGAAGTATGTACGAGAATCATTGAGTTTTAAGTCAGTTATAGTGGTTTTCTTCTCGATTAAGCAAAAGAGGCTTCAATCGAGGTTATGATCTCAAATGCTTTTGAAATCAACGAGTAAGCTTCAATTTCATGTTCTAATATAAGAAATGAAGTAATCGAGCATGATAAAGGCTTGGAAAGCACGGTTTGAACTACCAAAATCGAAGAACGTAAGGTAATCGGTCAACCGAAGCTATCTTGAGCTTCCGGAGTCAACAGATGGTCGAACGACCTCGAATTCGATGCGCTCTTCATGAATAACCTTTATTTCAAAACAATATATCAATCTGTTGAAGTACGTATGAGAATCATTGAATTTTAAGTCAGTTATAGTGGTTTTCTTCTCGATTAATCAAAAGAGACTTCAATCGATGTTATAAGCTAAATAGGTTTTGAAATCAATGAGTAAGCTTCAATTTCATGTTCTTATATAAGAAATGAAGTTATCGAGCATGATATTGCTTAGAAAGCACGATTTGAACTACAAAAATCGAAGAACGTAAGGTAATCGGTCAACCGAAGCTATCTTGAGCTTCCGGAGTAAACAGATTGTCGAACGACCTTGAATTCGATGCGCTCTTCATGAATACCCTCTAATTCGATACAATATTTCAATCGGTTGAAGTACGTACGAGAATCATTGAGTTTTATGTCAGTTATAGTGGTTTTCTTCTCGATTAAGCAAAAGAGACTTCAATCGAGGTTATAAGCTCAAATGCTTTTGAAATCAACGAGTAAGCTTCAATTTCATGTTCTAATATAAGAAATGAAGTAATCGAGCATGATAATTGCTCGGAAAGCACGGTTTGAACTACCAAAATTGAAGAACGTAAGGTAATCGGTCAACCGAAGCTATCTTGAGCTTCCGGAGTAAACAGATTGTCGAACGACCTCGAATTCGATGCGCTCTTCCTGAATACCCTCTAATTCGATACAATATTTCAATCGGTTGAAGTACGTATGAGAATCATTGAGTTTTATGTAAGTTATAGTGGTTTTCTTCTCGATTGAGCAAAAGATACTTCAATCGAGGTTATGAGCTCCAATGCTTTTGAAATCAACGAGTAAGCTTCAATTTCATGTTCTAATATAAGAAATGAAGTAATCGAGCATGATAAAGGCTTGGAAAGCACGGTTTGAACTACCAAAATCGAAGAACGTAAGGTAATCGGTCAACCGAAGCTATCTTGAGCTTCCGGAGTCAACAGATGGTCGAACGACCTCGAATTCGATGCGCTCTTCATGAATAACCTTTATTTCAAAACAATATATCAATCGGTTGAAGTACGTATGAGAATCATTGAATTTTAAGTCAGTTATTATAGTGGTTTTCTTCTCGATTAATCAAAAGAGACTTCAATCGAGGTTATAAGCTAAATAGGTTTTGAAATCAATGAGTAAGCTTCAATTTCATGTTCTAATATAAGAAATGAAGTTATCGAGCATGATATTGCTTAGAAAGCACGGTTTGAACTACCAAAATCGAAGAACGTAAGGTAATCGGTCAACCGAAGCTATCTTGAGCTTCCGGAGTAAACAGATTGTCGAACGACCTTGAATTCGACGCGCTCTTCATGAATACCCTCTAATTCGATACAATATTTCAATCGGTTGAAGTACGTACGAGAATCATTGAGTTTTATGTCAGTTATAGTGGTTTTCTTCTCGATTAAGCAAAAGAGACTTCAATCGAGGTTATAAGCTCAACTGCTTTTGAAATCAACGAGTAAGCTTCAATTTCATGTTCTAATATAAGAAATGAAGTAATCGAGCATGATAATTGCTTGGAAAGCACGGTTTGAACTACCAAAATCGAAGAACGTAAGGTAATAAGTCAACCGAAGCTATATTGAGCATCCGGAGTCAACAGATGGTCGAACGACCTCGAATTCGATGCGCCCTTCATGAATAACCTCTAATTCTATACAATGTATCAATCGGTTGAAGTACGTACGAGAATCATTGTGTTTTAAGTCAGTTATAGTGGTTTTTTCTCGATTAAGCAAAAGAGACTTCAATTGAGGTTTTTTTATTTTTTTATTTTTTTTTTAATCAAAACACCCGAGAGGAGACTTCAATTGAGGTTATGAGATCAAATGCTTTTGAAATCAACGAGCAAGCTTCAATTTACTGTTCTAATATAAGAAATGAAGTAATCGAGCATGAAAAGGGCTTGGAAAGCACGATTTGAACTACCAAAATCGAAGAACGTAAGGTAATCGGTCAACCGAAGCTATCTTGAGCTTCCAGAGTCATCAGATGGTCGAACGACCTCGAATTCGATGCGCTCTTCATGAATAACCTTTATTTCAATACAATATATCAATCGGTTGAAGTACGTACGAGAATCATTGAGTTTTATGTCAGTTATAGTGGTTTTTTTCTCGATTAAGCAAAAGAGACTTCAATCGAGGTTATAATCTCAAATGCTTTTGAAATCAACGAGTAAGCTTCAATTTCATGTTCTAATATAAGAAATGAAGTAATCGAGCATGATAATTGCTTGGAAAGCACGGTTTGAACTACCAAAATCGAAGAACGTAAGGTAATCGGTCAACTGAAGCTATCTTGAGCTTCCGGATTCAACGATGGTCGAACGACCTCAAATTCAACGTGCTCTTCATGAATACCCTCTAATTCAATACAATATATCAATCGGTTGAAGTTCGTACGAGAATAAATTGAATTTTAAGTCAGTTATAGTGGTTTTCTTCTCGATTAAGCAAAAGAGACTTCAATCGAGGTTATGAGCTAAAAAGGTTTCGAAATCAACGAGTAAGCTTCAATTTCATGTTCTAATATAAGAAATGAAGTAATCGAGCATGATATTGCTTAGAAAGCACGGTTTGAACTACCAAAATCGAAGAACGTAAGGTAATCGGTCAACCGAAGCTATCTTGAGCATCCGGAGTCAACAGATGGCCAAACGACCTCGAATTCGATGCGCCCTTCATGAATAACCTCTAATTCAATACAATATATCAATAGGTTGAAGAACGTACGAGAATCATTGAGTTTTAAGTCAGTTATAGCGGTTTTCTTCTCGATTAAGCAAAAGAGACTTCAATCGAGGTTATGAGCTCAAATGCTTTTGAAATCAACGAGTAAGCTTCAATTTCATGTTCTAATATAAGAAATGAAGTAATCGAGCATGATAATTGCTTGGAAAGCACGGTTTGAACTACCAAAATCGAAGAACGTAAGGTAATCGGTCAACCAAAGCTATCTTGAGCTTCTATAGTCAACAGATGGTCGAACGACCTCGAATTCGATGCGCTTTTCAAGAATAACCTCTAATTCAATATAATATATCAATCGGTTGAAGTACGTATGAGAATCATTGAGTTTTATGTCAGTTATAGTGGTTTTCTTCTCAATTAAGCAGAAGAGACTTTAATCGAGGTTATAAGCTCAAATGCTTTTGAAATCCACGAAGAAGCTTTAATTTCATGTTCTAATATAAGAAATGAAGTAATCGAGCATGATAATTGCTTGGAAAGCACGGTTTGAACTACCAAATTCGAAGAACGTAAGGTAATCGGTCAACCGAAGCTATCTTGAGCATCCGGATTCAACAGATGGTCGAACGACCTCGAATTCGATGCGCCCTTCATGAATAACCTCTAATTCAATACAATGTATCAATCGGTTGAAGTATGTACGAGAATCATTGAGTTTTAAGTCAGTTATAGTGGTTTTCTTCTCGTTTAAGCAAAAGAGGCTTCAATCGAGGTTATGATCTCAAATGCTTTTGAAATCAACGAGTAAGCTTCAATTTCATGTTCTAATATAAGAAATGAAGTAATCGAGCATGATAAAGGCTTGGAAAGCACGGTTTGAACTACCAAAATCGAAGAACGTAAGGTAATCGGTCAACCGAAGCTATCTTGAGCTTCCGGAGTCAACAGATGGTCGAACGACCTCGAATTCGATGCGCTCTTCATGAATAACCTTTATTTCAAAACAATATATCAATCTGTTGAAGTACGTATGAGAATCATTGAATTTTAAGTCAGTTATAGTGGTTTTCTTCTCGATTAATCAAAAGAGACTTCAATCGATGTTATAAGCTAAATAGGTTTTGAAATCAATGAGTAAGCTTCAATTTCATGTTCTTATATAAGAAATGAAGTTATCGAGCATGATATTGCTTAGAAAGCACGGTTTGAACTACAAAAATCGAAGAACGTAAGGTAATCGGTCAACCGAAGCTATCTTGAGCTTCCGGAGTAAACAGATTGTCGAACGACCTTGAATTCGATGCGCTCTTCATGAATACCCTCTAATTCGATACAATATTTCAATCGGTTGAAGTACGTACGAGAATCATTGAGTTTTATGTCAGTTATAGTGGTTTTCTTCTCGATTAAGCAAAAGAGACTTCAATCGAGGTTATAAGCTCAAATGCTTTTGAAATCAACGAGTAAGCTTCAATTTCATGTTCTAATATAAGAAATGAAGTAATCGAGCATGATAATTGCTTGGAAAGCACGGTTTGAACTACCAAAATCGAAGAACGTAAGGTAATCAGTCAACCGAAGCTATATTGAGCATCCGGAGTCAACAGATGGTCGAACGACCTCGAATTCGATGCGCCCTTCATGAATAACCTCTAATTCAATACAATGTATCAATCGGTTGAAGTACGTACGAGAATCATTGAGTTTTAAGTCAGTTATAGTGGTTTTTTCTCGATTAAGCAAAAGAGACTTCAATTGAGGTTATGAGCTCAAATGCTTTTGAAATCAACGAGCAAGCTTCAATTTACTGTTCTAATATAAGAAATGAAGTAATCGAGCATGAAAAGGGCTTGGAAAGCACGATTTGAACTACCAAAATCGAAGAACGTAAGGTAATCGGTCAACCGAAGCTATCTTGAGCTTCCAGAGTCAACAGATGGTCGAACGACCTCGAATTCGATGCGATCTTCATGAATAACCTTTATTTTAATACAATATATCAATCGGTTGAAGTACGTACGAGAATCATTGAGTTTTATGTCAGTTATTGTGGTTTTCTTCTCGATTAAGCAAAAGAGACTTCAATCGAGGTTATAATCTCAAATGTTTTTGAAATCAACGAGTAAGCTTCAATTTCATGTTCTAATATAAGAAATGAAGTAATCGAGCATGATAATTGCTTGGAAAGCACGGTTTGAATTACCAAAATCGAAGAACGTAAGGTAATCGGTCAACTGAAGCTATCTTGAGCTTCCGGATTCAACAGATGGTCGAACGACCTCAAATTCAACGTGCTCTTCATGAATACCCTCTAATTCAATACAATATATCAATCGGTTGAAGTTCGTACGAGAATAATTGAATTTTAAGTCAGTTATAGTGGTTTTCTTCTCGATTAAGCAAAAGAGACTTCAATCGAGGTTATGAGCTAAAAAGGTTTCGAAATCAACGAGTAAGCTTCAATTTCATGTTCTAATATAAGAAATGAAGTAATCGAGCATGATATTTCTAAGAAAGCATGGTTTGAACTACCAAAATCGAATAACGTAAGGTAATCGGTCAACCGAAGCTATCTTGAGCTTCCGGAGTAAACAGATGGTCAAATGACCTCAAATTCGATGCGCTCTTCATGAATACCCTCTAATTCAATACAATATATCAATAGGTTGAAGAACGTACGAGAATCATTTAGTTTTAAGTCAGTTATAGTGGTTTTCTTCTCGATTAAGGAAAAGAGACTTCAATCGAGGTTATGAGCTCAAATACTTTTGAAATCAACGAGTAAGCTTCAATTTCATGTTCTAATATAAGAAATGAAGTAATCGAGCATGATAATTGCTTGGAAAGCACGGTTTGAACTACAAAAATCGAAGAACGTAAGGTAATCGGTCAACCGAAGCTATCTTGAGCTTCCAGAGTCAACAGATGGTCGAACGACCTCGAATTCGATGCGCTCTTCATGAATAACCTCTAATTCAATATAATATATCAATCGGTTGAAGTACGTATGAGAATCATTGAGTTTTAAGTCAGTTATAGTGGTTTTCTTCTCGATTAAGCAAAAGAGACTACAATCGAGGTTATGAGCTCAAATGCTTTTGAAATCAACGAGTAAGCTTCAATTTCATGTTCTAATATAAGAAATGAAGTAATCGAGCATGATAATTGCTCGGAAAGCACGGTTTGAACTACCAAAATTGAAGAACGTAAGGTAATCGGTCAACCGAAGCTATCTTGAGCTTCCGGAGTAAACAGATTGTCGAACGACCTCGAATTCGATGCGCTCTTCATGAATACCCTCTAATTCGATACAATATTTCAATCGGTTGAAGTACGTATGAGAATCATTGAGTTTTATGTAAGTTATAGTGGTTTTCTTCTCGATTGAGCAAAAGATACTTCAATCGAGGTTATGAGCTCCAATGCTTTTGAAATCAACGAGTAAGCTTCAATTTCATGTTCTAATATAAGAAATGAAGTAATCGAGCATGATAAAGGCTTGGAAAGCACGGTTTGAACTACCAAAATCGAAGAACGTAAGGTAATCGGTCAACCGAAGCTATCTTGAGCTTCCGGAGTCAACAGATGGTCGAACGACCTCGAATTCGATGCGCTCTTCATGAATAACCTTTATTTCAAAACAATATATCAATCGGTTGAAGTACGTATGAGAATCATTGAATTTTAAGTCAGTTATTATAGTGGTTTTCTTCTCGATTAATCAAAAGAGACTTCAATCGAGGTTATAAGCTAAATAGGTTTTGAAATCAATGAGTAAGCTTCAATTTCATGTTCTAATATAAGAAATGAAGTTATCGAGCATGATATTGCTTAGAAAGCACGGTTTGAACTACCAAAATCGAAGAACGTAAGGTAATCGGTCAACCGAAGCTATCTTGAGCTTCCGGAGTAAACAGATTGTCGAACGACCTCGAATTCGACGCGCTCTTCATGAATACCCTCTAATTCGATACAATATTTCAATCGGTTGAAGTACGTACGAGAATCATTGAGTTTTATGTCAGTTATAGTGGTTTTCTTCTCGATTAAGCAAAAGAGACTACAATCGAGGTTATGAGCTCAAATGCTTTTGAAATCAACGAGTAAGCTTCAATTTCATGTTCTAATATAAGAAATGAAGTAATCGAGCATGATAATTGCTCGGAAAGCACGGTTTGAACTACCAAAATTGAAGAACGTAAGGTAATCGGTCAACCGAAGCTATCTTGAGCTTCCGGAGTAAACAGATTGTCGAACGACCTCGAATTCGATGCGCTCTTCATGAATACCCTCTAATTCGATACAATATTTCAATCGGTTGAAGTACGTATGAGAATCATTGAGTTTTATGTAAGTTATAGTGGTTTTCTTCTCGATTGAGCAAAAGATACTTCAATCGAGGTTATGAGCTCCAATGCTTTTGAAATCAACGAGTAAGCTTCAATTTCATGTTCTAATATAAGAAATGAAGTAATCGAGCATGATAAAGGCTTGGAAAGCACGGTTTGAACTACCAAAATCGAAGAACGTAAGGTAATCGGTCAACCGAAGCTATCTTGAGCTTCCGGAGTCAACAGATGGTCGAACGACCTCGAATTCGATGCGCTCTTCATGAATAACCTTTATTTCAAAACAATATATCAATCGGTTGAAGTACGTATGAGAATCATTGAGTTTTATGTCAGTTATAGTGGTTTTCTTCTCGATTAATCAAAAGAGACTACAATCGAGGTTATGAGCTCAAATGCTTTTGAAATCAATGAGTAAGCTTCAATTTCATGTTCTAATATAAGAAATGAAGTTATCGAGCATGATATTGCTTAGAAAGCACGGTTTGAACTACCAAAATCGAAGAACGTAAGGTAATCGGTCAACCGAAGCTATCTTGAGCTTCCGGAGTAAACAGATTGTCGAACGACCTTGAATTCGACGCGCTCTTCATGAATACCCTCTAATTCGATACAATATTTCAATCGGTTGAAGTACGTACGAGAATCATTGAGTTTTATGTCAGTTATAGTGGTTTTCTTCTCGATTAAGCAAAAGAGACTTCAATCGAGGTTATAAGCTCAAATGCTTTTGAAATCAACGAGTAAGCTTCAATTTCATGTTCTAATATAAGAAATGAAGTAATCGAGCATGATAATTGCTTGGAAAGCACGGTTTGAACTACCAAAATCGAAGAACGTAAGGTAATAAGTCAACCGAAGCTATATTGAGCATCCGGAGTCAACAGATGGTCGAACGACCTCGAATTCGATGCGCCCTTCATGAATAACCTCTAATTCTATACAATGTATCAATCGGTTGAAGTACGTACGAGAATCATTGTGTTTTAAGTCAGTTATAGTGGTTTTTTCTCGATTAAGCAAAAGAGACTTCAATTGAGGTTTTTTTTTTTTAATTTTTTTTTTAATCAAAACACCCGAGAGGAGACTTCAATTGAGGTTATGAGATCAAATGCTTTTGAAATCAACGAGCAAGCTTCAATTTACTGTTCTAATATAAGAAATGAAGTAATCGAGCATGAAAAGGGCTTGGAAAGCACGATTTGAACTACCAAAATCGAAGAACGTAAGGTAATCGGTCAACCGAAGCTATCTTGAGCTTCCAGAGTCATCAGATGGTCGAACGACCTCGAATTCGATGTGCTCTTCATGAATAACCTTTATTTCAATACAATATATCAATCGGTTGAAGTACGTACGAGAATCATTGAGTTTTATGTCAGTTATAGTGGTTTTTTTCTCGATTAAGCAAAAGAGACTTCAATCGAGGTTATAATCTCAAATGCTTTTGAAATCAACGAGTAAGCTTCAATTTCATGTTCTAATATAAGAAATGAAGTAATCGAGCATGATAATTGCTTGGAAAGCACGGTTTGAACTACCAAAATCGAAGAACGTAAGGTAATCGGTCAACTGAAGCTATCTTGAGCTTCCGGATTCAACGATGGTCGAACGACCTCAAATTCAACGTGCTCTTCATGAATACCCTCTAATTCAATACAATATATCAATCGGTTGAAGTTCGTACGAGAATAAATTGAATTTTAAGTCAGTTATAGTGGTTTTCTTCTCGATTAAGCAAAAGAGACTTCAATCGAGGTTATGAGCTAAAAAGGTTTCGAAATCAACGAGTAAGCTTCAATTTCATGTTCTAATATAAGAAATGAAGTAATCGAGCATGATATTGCTTAGAAAGCACGGTTTGAACTACCAAAATCGAAGAACGTAAGGTAATCGGTCAACCGAAGCTATCTTGAGCATCCGGAGTCAACAGATGGCCAAACGACCTCGAATTCAATGCGCCCTTCATGAATAACCTCTAATTCAATACAATATATCAATAGGTTGAAGAACGTACGAGAATCATTGAGTTTTAAGTCAGTTATAGCGGTTTTCTTCTCGATTAAGCAAAAGAGACTTCAATCGAGGTTATGAGCTCAAATGCTTTTGAAATCAACGAGTAAGCTTCAATTTCATGTTCTAATATAAGAAATGAAGTAATCGAGCATGATAATTGCTTGGAAAGCACGGTTTGAACTACCAAAATCGAAGAACGTAAGGTAATCGGTCAACCAAAGCTATCTTGAGCTTCTATAGTCAACAGATGGTCGAACGACCTCGAATTCGATGCGCTCTTCAAGAATAACCTCTAATTCAATATAATATATCAATCGGTTGAAGTACGTATGAGAATCATTGAGTTTTATGTCAGTTATAGTGGTTTTCTTCTCAATTAAGCAGAAGAGACTTTAATCGAGGTTATAAGCTCAAATGCTTTTGAAATCCACAAAGAAGCTTTAATTTCATGTTCTAATATAAGAAATGAAGTAATCGAGCATGATAATTGCTTGGAAAGCACGGTTTGAACTACCAAAATCGAAGAACGTAAGGTAATCGGTCAACCGAAGCTATCTTGAGCATCCGGAGTCAACAGATGGTCGAACGACCTCGAATTCGATGCGCCCTTCATGAATAACCTCTAATTCAATACAATGTATCAATCGGTTGAAGTATGTACGAGAATCATTGAGTTTTAAGTCAGTTATAGTGGTTTTCTTCTCGATTAAGCAAAAGAGGCTTCAATCGAGGTTATGATCTCAAATGCTTTTGAAATCAACGAGTAAGCTTCAATTTCATGTTCTAATATAAGAAATGAAGTAATCGAGCATGATAATTGCTTGGAAAGCACGGTTTGAACTACCAAAATCGAAGAACGTAAGGTAATCGGTCAACTGAAGCTATCTTGAGCTTCCGGATTCAACAGATGGTCGAACGACCTCAAATTCAACGTGCTCTCCATGAATACCCTCTAATTCAATACAATATATCAATCGGTTGAAGTTCGTACGAGAATAATTGAATTTTAAATCAGTTATAGTGGTTTTCTTCTCGATTAAACAAAAGAGACTTCAATCGTGGTTATGAGCTAAAAAGTTTTCAAAATCAACGAGTAAGCTTCAATTTCATGTTCTAATATAAGAAATGAAGTAATCGAGCATGATATTTCTTAGAAAGCATGGTTTGAACTACCAAAATCGAAGAACGTAAGGTAATCGGTCAACCGAAGCTATCTTGAGCTTCCGGAGTAAACAGATGGTCAAACGACCTCAAATTCGATGCGCTCTTCATGAATACCCTCTAATTCAATACAATATATCAATAGGTTGAAGAATGTACGAGAATCATTTGGTTTTAAGTCAGTTATAGTGGTTTTCTTCTCGATTAAGCAAAAGAGACTTCAATCGAGGTTATGAGCTCAAATACTTTTGAAATCAACGAGTAAGCTTCAATTTCATGTTCTAATATAAGAAATGAAGTAATCGAGCATGATAATTGCTTGGAAAGCACGGTTTGAACTACAAAAATCGAAGAACGTAAGGTAATCGGTCAACCGAAGCTATCTTGAGCTTCCAGAGTCAACAGATGGTCGAACGACCTCGAATTCGATGCGCTCTTCATGAATAACCTCTAATTCAATATAATATATCAATCGGTTGAAGTACGTATGAGAATCATTGAGTTTTAAGTCAGTTATAGTGGTTTTCTTCTCGATTAAGCAAAAGAGACTACAATCGAGGTTATGAGCTCAAATGCTTTTGAAATCAACGATTAAGCTTCAATTTCATGTTCTAATATAAGAAATGAAGTAATCGAGCATGATAATTGCTCGGAAAGCACGGTTTGAACAACCAAAATCGAAGAACGTAAGGTAATCGGTCAACCGAAGCTATCTTGAGCTTCCGGAGTAAACAGATTGTCGAACGACCTCGAATTCGATGCGCTCTTCATTAATACCCTCTAATTCGATACAATATTTCAATCGGTTGAAGTACGTATGAGAATCATTGAGTTTTATGTAAGTTATAGTGGTTTTCTTCTTGATTGAGCAAAAGAGACTTCAATCGAGGTTATGAGCTCCAATGCTTTTGAAATCAACGAGTAAGCTTCAATTTCATGTTCTAATATAAGAAATGAAGTAATCGAGCATGATAAAGGCTTGGAAAGCACGGTTTGAACTACCAAAATCGAAGAACGTAAGGTAATCGGTCAACCGAAGCTATCTTGAGCTTCCGAAGTCAACAGATGGTCGAACGACCTCGAATTCGATACGCTATTCATGAATAACCTCTAATTCACTACAATGTATCAATCGGTTGAAGTACGTACGAGAATCATTGAGTTTTAAGTCAGTTATGAAGGAACCATATCTGATCGGTGAAGATCGGTTCGCCCGAGGATCTATTTCGGATATCTAACTATCGAATTAAACCTATCATGCTCCTATGAATTTAGTGCGGAATCATAGGGGGTTTATAGATCGATTACCTGAAGAAGTAGAGAACTCGCGAATAGATCTTCTGATCTGTATCCCTGCTCGATTCTGACGTTGGATGGACAACGATCTTCGGAATCAGCCACGGAAACGGGATCCCCACCGAAAACTGCTGCTCGGCCGCGCGTCTCTCTCTCTCTAACCCTAGCCTCCTTTTTCTTGTTCAGAATATTAAGTGCACTCGATTATTCTGATCGTTAGGTCTGAACAAGACCTTGAGGGGTATTTATAGAGGAGACCAAGAGAGACTTGGGCTTAAGTTGCAGGCCAGGCCTGCAACTTATGGACTGGCCGCCCATGAGCACAGTTGGCGCCACATACTGGGCCCAACTGAGTGGTGGCCCACTTATTCCTTATACTGTGGCCTATTGAGCTTTTGGGGCCAGATCAGGGATCTACTAGCTGGTAAAACCGAGGCCTCCCAATGGCTAAATTCTCCATACTCAGCCCAGAGTATAATTTAGTCCATAAGTACTAAAACATTCCACTAGAGTAATAGTACTGAATTACCTGTTTTACCCCTGTTGAGTTCAGGGCTAGTATTAGACTTAACGACCCCCATATTTAAGATATCCCACATCCGTTGATTAACTTAGAGCTTCTGACTGCTCGTGTTATTCAACTTCTTTTATTCCTGAGTAGTACCATTCATTCCTTATTCATCATACCGGAAATTAATCCACCTGCAGGGTTTGGTATGATAATCCTTAATGAATTCCTCAGGGGATGTGATCAACCTGTTGTACCAGGATATGGTGCTCTGTTGCAGTTACACTAAGAGTCGTACTAGTTGTAGTTGCTTCCCAAGATACGGAGCGTATTGAGTTGCAGATACTCTGAACTCTCACCCATGGTAAATCAAAGAAGCAGACCACAACTATACACCCTTAGGACTCAACTAGAGTTAAGGTTCATCTTAAGTCACCGAGGTCTTGATTCTTTCTACATCTGGTCAGAATAGAAGAATACACCTCACCGTGCACGTACTAGTATAGACAAGTAGCCAAGACAAGCTACTTATGCAGCCTATACTACAGCCTAAACCGACAGTTATATCCAGAACTGTCTCAACTGTGATACCCTTTTATATCTCTTGAGGAACCGGCAACTATGGTCTTCTGTGATCTACAACACACCATAAAGCCTACAACTTTGAGATAATGGATAGATGTTTGATGCATGGATGACAATTCATACTTAATCAGATAGAAGATTGTTAGTGGTTATGGACAACACATGTAAACAAGCTAAAAGGCCTGCTTTCTAGTATACAAATCCATCAATCTCCCACTTTTATACTAAAGCAAACTTTTAGTATATCATGTGACAAAAGGCAAAGTGTCTACAATCTAGCATCTATTACACATCTTCTCCCACTTATACTCAAAGTTTACTAGTGTGGGAGGCGCTCCAGTCCCATCCCTTCGACATGCTTGTCGAACACCTTGACTGGTAAGCTCTTTGTGAATGGATCTGCCAGATTATCCGCTGAAGGGATTTTCTTCACTTCTACTTCTCCTCTTTCGACGATTGCTCGTACGAGATGGTACTTTCTCTCTATGTGTTTGCTCGCCTTGTGAGCCCTAGGTTCCTTGCAGCTTGCAGCTGCTCCAGCATTATCACAATATAGTGTGATACCTCTGGGCAAACTGGGAACTAGTTCTAGCTCATTAAGGAAGTTCAGGAGCCGCACAGCCTCTTTAGCAGCCTCACAAGCAGCCACATATTCGGCCTCCATGGTTGAGTCTGCGATGCACTTCTGCTTCACACTCTTCCAAGTGACGGCTCCACCTCCCAAGGTAAACACATAGCCTGAGGTAGATTTCCTCTCATCTCGATCAGCCTGGAAGTCTGAGTCCGTATACCCTATAGGGATCATCTCATTGGACTGATAAACAAGCACATGATCTCTTGTCCTCTTGAGATACTTTAAAATGTGCTTAACAGCCGTCCAATGTCCCTGACCAGGGTTAGACTGATATCTCGCCATCATGCCAACCGCATAGCAGATATCTGGTCTAGTACACAGCATTGCAGACATGAGACTTCCAACCGCGGAAGCATACGGTATAGTCTTCATGCCCTCTATCTCCTCTTGTGTCTTCGGACACATGTCCTTAGATAGAGGTATGCCATGTCTGAAGGGAAGAAAACCCTTCTTGGCATTCTGCATGCTGAAACGGGCGATCACAGTATCTATATATGAAGCTTGGCTTAAGCCTAACATCCTCTTACGGCGATCTCTGATCACCTTGATCCCTAGGATGTAACCTGCTTCTCCCAAGTCTTTCATCTGAAACTGTTCAGACAACCAATCCTTTACGCCTGATAACACGTTCACATTGTTGCCAATGAGAAGTATGTCATCTACGTACAGTACTAAGAATACCACGCTTCCGTCCGAACTGAGCCTGTAAGCACAACTTTCATTTAAGCACTGGACAAATCCATAGGATTTAATCACTCCATCAAAACGAATGTTCCAGGACCTGGACGCTTACTTAAGTCCGTATAAGGACTTCTTAAGCTTCCACACGAGATGCTCCTGGCCATCTCTCACATAACCTTCTGGTTGGCGCATATAAATGTCCCTACCTTTTTCAAGGTACCCGTTCAAGAATGCAGTCTTGACGTCCATTTGCCAAACCTCTAGGTCTAAATGTGCCGCCATGGAGAAGAGTATTCTGACGGACTTAAGCATGGCAACCGGCGAAAATGTCTCATCGTAATCGATTCCCTCTTTCTGAGTGAATCCTTTCGCCACCAATCTAGCTTTGAAGGTTAAAACCTTCCCGTCAGGTCCTCTCTTTCTCTTGTACACCCACTTGCAACCGATGGGCTTTACCCCATCCGGCAGCTCCGCAAGGTCGTACACGTCCATGTTAACTATGGATTCTATCTCCGAATCCATAGAAACTCTCCAGGAATCTGCATCCTCGTCCTCCATCGCTTCCTTGTAAGTCCAGGGGTCGATCTCATCATGTTCGATACCCGAGAGTAGTTCAGTGGATTCTCCCACGAACATGAAACGGTCCGGTTGACGAACAACCCTCCCACTGCGACGAAGCGATGGTGGAGATACAGTATCGGATAAGGGTGCAGTTAGTGGTATAACCTCTTGTACTCTCGGCTGTTCTGTAATTCGGCTGCTGCTGATGCTCGCAACTCATCGAGCATTATTTCACTCCTTGTCAGAAGGTTACTAATAAAGTCCTCCTCTAGGAATCGGGCATTGGTGCTCACAATGACCTTCTGATCCTGGGGACTATAGAAATAACCTCCTTTCGTTCCCTTTGGATATCCTACAAACAGCCTAACCTCAGTCTTAGACCTCAATTTGTCGGCCTCCTTAGTCAGCACGTGTGCTGGGCATCCCCAAACCCGAATATGACCCAAGCTAGGCTTGCGCCCTGTCCATAATTCGGAAGGAGTTTTAACTGTCGACTTTGTAGGTACTAGATTGAGGAGATAACCTGCTGTTTCCAAGGCATATCCCCAGAACGAAATTGGCAAGGATGCATAGCTCATCATCAATCTAACTGTGTCTAAAAGAGTACGATTCCGTCTCTCAGCTACACCGTTCTGTTGGGGAGTACCGGGCGTAGTTAACTAAGATGAAATCCCATTTTCTGACAAGAAAGTTCGAAACTCAGTTCCGAGGTACTCGCCACCTCTATCAGAGCGAAGTGACTTGATACTTCTACCCATTCTCTTCTCCACTTCCGCTTTGAATTCCTTGAATTTATCAAAGCATTCGGACTTCCTGTGGAGCAGGTAGATATAACCGTATCTCGAATAGTCATCAATAAACGTGACGAAATACTCGTAACCTCCTCGAGCTTGAACGGACATCGGTCCACACAAGTCAGAATGAACCAACTCCAAGAGCTCTTGGGCTCGATATCCTATGGACTTGAAAGGTCTGGTCACCATCTTTCCTTCCAAACACGATTCACACGTTGATAAAGATTCTATTTGGAAATCCAAAACACCTTCTTTTATCAACCTTTGAATCCTCTTTTGGTTGATGTGACCCAATCGTAAGTGCCATAATAGAGTTTGGTTCGTTTGAGACGGATTCTTCCTCTTTTTAGTATTCAATGATGAGGAAGCACTATAAGAAGAAGAATCATTCATAGGACAAGTAATGGGTATAGAGAGACCGGGACAATATGCCAGAAACTATAACTTCATCGTTTTTCATGATAGAAACGCCTCTATCAAAAACAACTGAATATCCGTAAACAAAAAGTTTCGAAACAGAAATCAAGTTTCGCCTAAAAGCAGGCACATACAAAACGTCTCTCAAAACCAAAACAGTACTATCAAACGATAAATGAATATCTCCAACTGCGACAGCTGCAACTCTCGATGCATCGCCCATGGAGATGGTAATCTCGTCATCACTCAGCTCCCTTGTCCGCAGAAACCCCTGCAAGGAGTAACATACATGGTCAGTTGCTCCCGTATCTACTACCCAAGTCTAGGTAGAACTTGCAGCTAAGCATGTTTCAGTTACAAATGTGAATGACGTACCAGAATTCTTCTTCTTTAGAGGGCAGTCAACCTTCCAGTGTCCTTTCTCATTGCACTTGAAGCTCTTGCCCTTTGCCTTAGACTTCTTAGCTTCTTCGGCGGGCAATACGACATCTTCCTCCTTTAAGCTCTCAGTGCTTCCTTGAACCTTTGCCTCACTAATATCTTCCGATATAGTCTGAGTACCAAACATAAGCGCACTAGCTTCCTCCTCGGCCAACTTCAAATCATCTGACTCACAAAAGATCTCAAGAAGTTCTAGGATATCTGCAGCATCTGCTAAGTGAGAACACAAAGCCTGCAATCCCGGCGTGAGAGACATTATGACTAGCCATCTAATCACTCTGTTTCCCTCGTGCCACGCCTCATGCGACTTCTTTTCTTCGGCAGTCGAATTTTCAGTGATGGCTTTAGGATGAGGTGTCGAGAGTACATACATGTACCCTTCAGCAATGAGGACATTATCGAGATTCTTCCTCCACTCCACATAGTTGGATTCCGTGAGGGGACTCGAAGTGAGAATGTTTATCAACGGGCCTAAAGTCATATCTGAAAAAGCAATAAACACGTAGACACAAGTAAGAAAAGATCATGCATCAATTCGTAACGAAAATTATTGTAACCTTTTGATAAACCAATAATTTCGAAACCTTCAACAGCCCAAACAATGCAGATCGCAAGCCACGTTCGTGTGGACGTTTACGCTCCCACTGTTCAACCAGATACTCGGATCTTTAACTCTACTTATCTTGCCAACCTATCCTTATGGCAAATAGAGCTAATAGTTGAACCTTACTAGACCATATTAGATTAGAAAAGGGACTCCGTTGGGGAGTTGTATTCTAACTAATATCTAAGCTTTTAACCACAATCTTAGCCTAACTCGGAAAAAACACTATTTTCCTTAAGCTATCTTTGTTCAAAAACCAACTCCAGAGAAAACGGTAGTTACTATTTCGAGTAAGCCACGTTAGTGTGGACGTTTACTCATAAAAGCTCCCACTTCTCATTTTGGTTAGAACATTTTTGTTAAGAAACCCTAAGTTTGGCGAACTCGTTCGATACGATGTGCAAGCCACGTTCGTGTGGACGTTCACACACTCGCACCAAACTTCACCTTAAGGTTAGTTGTGGAGGTCTTAACATTTTCTATACCAAAAACGTTTTTATCTGCTTAGTATTTTTCTTTCAAAAGGTTGTCGACATGCTAGATCACGTTGTCACATAATCCTAAGCATAATTTTCTAAACGCAGCAAATAAACCATGCTCGCAGAAAATTTAAAACATGCTTATATTGACAATCCTAAAACATGCTCGACTAAGCGCAATTTAATCACCTCGACAGGCAAGACATGCTATAATAATAAATAAATTGCATCCATAGCATGCTTAAGAAAAACGAGATAAAAACAAAAATAAAACTCGCTTTTCGTGGTGTGACGACCCGTCTAAACTATTACATTAAATAATAAAATCCGAAACAGGCTTCGGTCTTGAATAAGTCCTCCGAGTTGATCTCCCGTTTCTCCCCGAAAATAAATAAATTATTTAGATAATTTATTTTCTAATTTTCGTTGCCATTGGGCTTCTCTAACCGAGATTGGGCCCACACCACGTGACCCAATTCTCTCGAAAAGGCCCAAACCGCGCTCGTTTCACTCTTATGGGCCCACGAACCCGAAACCGACCTAACACGGCCCGAATTCGTGACTGGGCCCGAGCCCGAACGCTGGAGGCAGCCCGTAAACGCGAACGGGCCGGGTGGGAAACCCTAGGCCCATCCACAGGCTAGGGCACGGGCGTGCAAGGCTGCCCGCGCCGCAGCTGACGGCGTGAGGCCTGCCGCCGGCCGCCTCCGCCTCCCTGGCGCCGCTGCTGCTGCTGGCCGTCGATCCCTTCCGGTGGCACGGCCGGCAACCGTCCCGGCGAGGCTCGCGGCGTTGAACCCTAACTAGGGTTCCGCCGCGGCACCCCTCACCTCGCTGCCGCCGTTCCAGCCGCCGGCGACGTCCGCCGCGGCTCCTGCTGCTGGTGTTGATGTCGCCGGCGTGCTCCGCTGCTGCTGGACGTCCCTCCACCGCCGTCGTCCTCGCCTACCGCCGCTGCAACTCGCGGCTGAAACCCTAAGAGGGTTCCGCCGCCGCTGCTGCTTCTCCGGCGCTGCCCCGACGTGCTGCTGTTGCCGGCGACGCTCGCGGTCACGTCGAGTCCGTCGCCGGACTCCGTGATCGCCGTCGTCGGCCCCCATGCAGCCAACGGCTTCTGCCGCGGCGTCGAGCCCTAATTAGGGTTCCGCCGCTGCGCCGCTCTCACGCCTCCGGTGCTGCCGCCGTCGCTCCGGCCTCCCCAGGCCTCCTTCGACGACGTGCAGGCTCCAGCAGCCTGCTGGAGCCACGTCGATCATCGGAGAAGAAGGAGAGCTCGCCGTTGGACGACTCTCACACGCGCGTGCGGCGGCGCGTGTGATTCACGCGCTGCCGCGTGCAGCGGCGTCCAGCTGGTGCTCGTCTCCTTCGTTCTTCGTGTTCTTCGTCTCTTTGCAGCAGTTACAAACGAAAAACAACAATAAAACCTATCTAATCCTATTCTAGATGGCACCTTATTATCTCGCGATAAAAAATTACATAGATTTGCCAAATCGGCCCAGAAAAACGAAAAATACCACGAAAAGCGACATCCAATCGATCTAACATGCATAATAATCGATAATTACTCAGATAGAGCCGAAAATCTGATCCTTGGCTCTGATACCAACTGAAGGAACCATATCTGATCGGTGAAGATCGGTTCGCCCGAGGATCTATTTCGGATATCTAACTATCGAATTAAACCTATCATGCTCCTATGAATTTAGTGCGGAATCATAGGGGGTTTATAGATCGATTACCTGAAGAAGTAGAGAACTCGCGAATAGATCTTCTGATCTGTATCCCTGCTCGATTCTGACGTTGGATGGACAACGATCTTCGGAATCAGCCACGGAAACGGGATCCCCACCGAAAACTGCTGCTCGGCTGCGCGTCTCTCTCTCTCTAACCCTAGCCTCCTTTTTCTTGTTCAGAATATTAAGTGCACTCGATTATTTTGATCGTTAGGTCTGAACAAGACCTTGAGGGGTATTTATAGAGGAGACCAAGAGAGACTTGGGCTTAAGTTGCAGGCCAGGCCTGCAACTTATGGACTGGCCGCCCATGAGCACAGTTGGCGCCACATACTGGGCCCAACTGAGTGGTGGCCCATTTATTCCTTATACTGTGGCCTATTGAGCTTTTTGGGCCAGATCAGGGATCTACTAGCTGGTAAAACCGAGGCCTCCCAATGGCTAAATTCTCCATACTCAGCCCAGAGTATAATTTAGTCCATAAGTACTAAAACATTCCACTAGAGTAATAGTACTGAATTACCTGTTTTACCCCTGTTGAGTTCAGGGCTAGTATTAGACTTAACGACCCCCATATTTAAGATATCCCACATCCTTTGATTAACTTAGAGCTTCTGACTGCTCGTGTTATTCAACTTCTTTTATTCCTGAGTAGTACCATTCATTCCTTATTCATCATACCGGAAATTAATCCACCTGCAGGGTTTGGTATGATAATCCTTAATGAATTCCTCAGGGGATGTGATCAACCTGTTCTACCAGGATATGGTGCTCTGTTGCAGTTACACTAAGAGTCGTACTAGTTGTAGTTGCTTCCCAAGATACGGAGCGTATTGAGTTGCAAATACTCTGAACTCTCACCCATGGTAAATCAAAGAAGCAGACCACAACTATACACCCTTAGGACTCAACTAGAGTTAAGGTTCATCTTAAGTCACCGAGGTCTTGATTCTTTCTACATCTGGTCAGAATAGAAGAATACACCTCACCGTGATCCTATCAGTACACGCACGTACTAGTATAGACAAGTAGCCAAGACAAGCTACTTATGCAGCCTATACTACAGCCTAAACCGACAGTTATATCCAGAACTGTCTCAACTGTGATACCCTTTTATATCTCTTGAGGAACCGGCAACTATGGTCTTCTGTGATCTACAACACACCATAAAGCCTACAACTTTGAGATAATGGATAGATGTTTGATGCATGGATGACAATTCATACTTAATCAGATAGAAGATTGTTAGTGGTTATGCACAACACATGCAAACAAGCTAAAAGGCCTGCTTTCTAGTATACAAATCCATCAAGTTATAGCGTTTTCTTCTCGATTAAGCAAAAGAGACTTCAATCGAGGTTATGAGCTCAAATGCTTTTAAAATCAACGAGTAAGCTTCAATTTCATGTTCTAATATAAGAAATGAAGTAATCAGTCAACCGAAGCTATCTTGAGCATCCGGAGTCAACAGACGGTCGAATGACCTCGAATTCGATGCGCTCTTCATGAATAACCTCTAATTCAATACATTATATCAATCAGTTGAAGTTCGTAAGAGAATCATTGAGTTTTAAGTCAGTTATAGTGGTTTTCTTCTCGATTAACCAAAAGAGACTTCAATTGAGGTTATGAGCTCAAATGCTTTTGAAATCAACGAGTAAGCTTCAATTTCATGTTCTAATATAATAAATGAAGTAATCGAGCATGATAATTTCTTGGAAAGCACGGTTTGAAGTACCAAATTCGAAGAACGTAAGGTAATCAGTCAATTGAAGCTATCTTGAGCTTCCGGAGTCAACAAATGGTCAAACGACCTCAAATTCGATGCCCTCTTCATGAATACCCTCTAATTCAATACAATATATCAATCGTTTGAAGCACATAAGAGAATCATTGAGTTTTATGTCAGTTATAGTGGTTTTCTTCTCGATTAAGCAAAAGAGACTTCAATCAAGGTTATGAGCTCCAATGCTTTTGAAATCAACGAGTAAGCTTCAATTTCATGTTCTAATATAAGAAATTAAGTAATCGAGCATGATAATTGCTTAGAAAGCACGGTTTGAACTACCAAAATCGAAGAACGTAAGGTAATCGATCAACCGAAGCTATCTTGAGCATCAGGAGTCAACAGATGGTCGAATGACCTCGAATTCGATGCGCTCTTCATGAATAACCTCTAATTCAATACAATATATCAATCGGTTGAAGTACGTACGAGAATCATTGAGTTTTAAGTCAGTCATAGTTGTTTTCTTCTCGATTAAGCAAAATAAACTTCAATCGAGGTTATGAGCTCAAATGCTTTTGAAATCAATGAGTAAGTTTCAATTTCATGTTCTAATATAAGAAATTAATTAATCGAACATGATAATTGCTTGTAAAGCACGATTTGAAATACCAAAATCGAAGAACGTAAGGTAATCAGTCAACCGAAGCTATCTTGAGCATCCGGAGTCAACAGATGGTCGAACGACCTCGAATTCGATGCGCTCTTCATGAATAACCTCTAGTTCAATACAATATATCAATCGGTTGAAGTTCGTAAGAGAATCATTGAGTTTTAAGTCAGTTATAGTGGTTTTCTTCTCGATTAAGCAAAAGAGACTTCAATCGAGGTTATGAGCTCAAATGCTTTTGAAATCAACGAGTAAGCTTCAATTTCATGTTCTAATATAAGAAAATAAGTAATCGACCATGATAATTGCTTGATTCAATACAATATATCAATCGGTTGAAGTACGTATGAGAATCATTGAGTTTTAAGTCAGTCATAGTTGTTTTTTTCTCGATTAAGCAAAATAAACTTCAATCGAGGTTATGAGCTCAAATGCTTTTGAAATCAATGAGTAAGTTTCAATTTCATGTTCTAATATAAGAAATTAATTAATCGAACATGATAATTGCTTGTAAAGCACGATTTGAAATACCAAAATCGAAGAACGTAAGGTAATCAGTCAACCGAAGCTATCTTGAGCATCCGGAGTCAACAGATGGTCGAACGACCACGAATTCGTTGCGATCTTCATGAATAACCTCTAATTCAATACAATATATCAATCGGTTGAAGTTCGTAAGAGAATCATTGAGTTTTAAGTCAGTTATAGTGGTTTTCTTCTCGATTAAGCAAAAGAGACTTCAATCGAGGTTATGAGCTCAAATGCTTTTGAAATCAACGAGTAAGCTTCAATTTCATGTTCTAATATAAGAAAATAAGTAATCGACCATGATAATTGCTTGATTCAATACAATATATCATTCGGTTGAAGTACGTATGAGAATCATTGAGTTTTAAGTCAGTCATAGTTCTTTTCTTCTCGATTAAGCAAAATAAACTTCAATCGAGGTTATGAGCTCAAATGCTTTTGAAATCAATGAGTAAGCTTCAATTTCTTGTTCTAATACAAGAAATGAAGTTATCGAGCATGATAAAGGCTTGGAAAGCACGGTTTGAACTACCAAAATCGTAGAACGTAAGGTAATCGGTCAACCGAAGCTATCTTGAGCTTCCGGAGTCGACCGATGGTCGAACGACCTCGAATTCGATACGCTATTCATGAATAACCTCTAATTCACTACAATGTATCAATCGGTTGAAGTACGTACGAGAATCATTGAGTTTTAAGTCAGTTATAGTGGTTTTCTTCTCGATTAAGCAAAAGAGACTTCAATCGAGGTTATGAGCTCAAATGCTTATAAAATCAACGAGTAAGCTTCAATTTCAAGTTCTAATATAAGAAATGAAGTAATCGAGCATGATAATTTCTTGGAAAGCACGGTTTGAACTACCAAAATTGAAGAATGTAAGGTAATCGGTCAACCGAAGCTATCTTGAGCTTCTGGAGTCAACATATGGTCGAACGACCTCGAATTCGATGCGCTCTTTATGAATAACCTCTAATTCAATACAATATATCAATCGGTTGAAGTTCGTACGAGAATCATTGAGTCTTAAATCAGTTATAGTGGTTTTCTTCTCGATTAAGCAAAAGAGACTTCAATCGAGGTTATGAGCTCAAATGCTTTTAAAATCAACGAGTAAGCTTCAATTTCATGTTCTAATATATGAAATTAAGTAATCGAACATGATAATTGCTTGTAAAGCATGATTTGAAATACCTAAATCGAAGAACGTAAGGTAATCAGTCAACCGAAGCTATCTTGAGCATCCTGATAGATCCGGGTTTGAGATCCACAACAATTTAAGAGATCATTCCTCATGTTTTGCAAAGAGCATTTATGGGTAAAGCGTTAAAGCAGTAAAGAGCAAGAGATTCATGTGCGTATAGGACCATAGATGAGTATTTTATACAGAGCATGATTCGCGTAGTTATGACAAATAATAGTCGAGCTTTGAGTAGGGCATAAAAGGCATGTTTAGCCATAAACTAGCAAGATTCATGGAGTTTTACACTCATATAAGCAGATATTGAAGAAATGGAACAAGAAAAAGGAGGGAAACAAGGAGAACGGAGCTCCATCAAGCCTCATTCCCTTTTGGCAATGAGGGTTTTACCTTAGGCTTAGGACAGGGTTTAAGATGGAGATTCTTCCCGGCGTCGAGAAGAGAGAATGGAGGTGAAGGGAAACTAGAGCTTCCCGGAAGAAGGCTTTGAACGCCTTGACTGCTTGAGCTCAGAGGAGCTCGTAGGAGGGGGTATGGAGTTGGATGGAACAGTACGCTAAGGAGCGTGTTTGTTCGTAAGAGAGTGAATGTGTTGTTGTGATTGTGCGTTCACTTAGTATTTATAGGTGTAAAGAGGGTAAAAAGTGAGCATTCGTGTGAAGGAAGGACAGAAAAGGGAATTCAGACGGAGGCAGAGTATCCTCCGTCATGAGTGCAGTGGTCCTCACCCTATAGTGCATAGAGTCACGCGGACCGCATGTTATGCAGAACCTTGAGCTTCTGCTAAACACTCATATGATCTGGTCAGATCCTTCTGCCATTGCAGATGCCTGCAGATCCCACACGGCTTAAGGGAGAAGTTAGAACCTCACAGTTTCCTGTATGGCATATGATTCTTGATTATGTTGCGTGTCTGGTGTGCATAACATCTCTCTGATATTATGCTGCTACGCGAAATAGCGTATATCAATCATTATAGAAAAATAATAGTCATCTACATTGATGGCGTCGTTGATGCTAGTTCCGTCTCGGATTTATTGTTCCTTTCATAGAGATAAGGTTCTGCACCTCTATTGTGACATTTGATACACCAATTTCTTTAAGAACTGTAGTCTAAGGTTAAGGAAAGTATATTATCTACCGACTTGGTTGAGGCCCAAATCCTCGATCCAGAACCTATTTCCTCTATAGACGACGCCCCCGCATTACCTTCTACGGGCATTAGGGTTTTGGAATCGGACCAAGAAGACCCACAAGAGACGATAGTAATGAGACCTCGTTCAGAACCCTGCTCTCATGAACTGCCCTTGGTTGGCCACGGTAAGATCCTATTTCCCCTCTTCCCTTTGATTGAGGTAAGCATTGATGCTTCTTTTTCTGAAAAACGGGTGATTTTCATTCCCTTGCATTTACAGAAGTGAATCAGTTTTCGACACCCCTTTTCGGCGCTCAGGCTTTGGCTTTTGATCAGTTCCTGGAGATTCTATCAGAAGTTGAGCAGAGTAGGGACCGTGCTCAAGTCGAGGTTCGCGATCTTCAGGACCGTCTTCGCGCTAAAGAGAAATATAATTCTACTCTAGAGCTGCGCATTGCTTCGTTGTTGGGACGAGTAAGGGAATTAGATATAGCCCTAGAGGCTTCCTTAGAATGGGAGTTGAAAATGAAAGCAAACTTTGCTGTGCAAATGGAACGACTAACTCTTACTCATGAACAAGAGTTAGAACGTTCCCGGACTTCTTCTCTCGCAGAAGGAATGAAACAGGGTTCCGATGAAGGCGTCTCTAGGGGGATACAAGTTTGCCGATCTAACTTTTTGATGTCCCCCTATGGTCAGGCTTTCATAGACTCTCTGCTGAGGCAATTGCCCGAAGCGTTTATCAATTCTCCTTATTTCTGGGCCAGAATGATAGATCCTCTCACCAGTTGGGCTGGCGATGTTGTTTTCGAATGTTGTAATCAGCTGGGTGTCCCAGAACGGGCTAGCTCAATCAATCTGATACCTATAATACATTTGTTTGAGACAAAACCTGAGGCTCTCAAGAGGAACTGTTTCATTCATACTGGGGAACCTTGGTTCATGCCAGTCTTGAAGAAAGCTGCTGAAATGCTTCGCCAACCTATTGAAGCCCTTGAGGGCCTTCCTACCTGGGACGCTCCCCCTTTCCCTCTCTTTTCCGTCGATGCTACTGCCATGCAGCTTATGAGGAAAGTCTTTGATGAGGTGCCTCCCTTTCTCTTTGCTAGAGCTTGGCCTGCCCGTCACAGGTTTACCGTTATCTACTTAACGATTCCGTTTGTATTTTCAGGAGTTAGCGAGGAAGGAGATTGCGGGTCCTTCTTATTCTCAAGGGACCACTTCTTCCGTACGCAACCTATCCAGTAAGGAGGGTACCTCAAGGGCGGAGGATATCTTTAATGTTCCCCTAGGCCGTCCCAGAGATAATTGGATCTTGGCTTCGACTGATATTTCCCCTGTTCCCGAGGGTGATGCTTCATTCTCTTGTTCGTCCATCTCTGAGGACCTAACTTTTACTCGAAGTCCCTGTCCTTAATTTTGTTGCTTTGGCTAAGATATTTATTAAACAACATATCTCTTAGTATTTGTGGTGGGATGCTTTTTATGATCCCGTAATCGTGCTGACTGTGGTATAAACAACTCTCACTTTTGATTTAGGCCAGATGCTTTCTCCTAGGCCTTGTTTATAATATATTTCTGTTATTAATTTAGAACGATGTCTCTCTTATTTTAAGATGGCGAAGTAGAGATATTCCCCCTGTTCTTAAGGTGACGGAACAGAATAGCGGAGTAATACCTTGGTGTGAAATAGCGCTTTAAGATGATGAAAGCTTTTTAAGATAGCATTTTAAGCTAATGGGATATGGGCATATGGGTACCCCCCCTACTCCCCCCCCCCCCCCCCAAGTGAGGTGTAAGGGACTAAAGGAATACGCCTCATTTGAGGGCTAAATACATACAAAATATAACTACTTTAAAGATAAAGAGGTATGATCCAATGTTTCATACATCAGTTAATCATGGAATAAGAGTTTTTCAAAATGAATAAGGGGTGATAGCCCATCATACTTTCTTCTTGAGAGTAATTCTCAACTTTCCCTGCATATTTCGAGGGTGGTAACTTTTCCTTTACCTGTCGTCTCCTTGACATCCCCTTGGTCTAGCCTTTCCTTTGCACTTTTGACTTTAACCCTTGCCTGGGTTATCAACGCTTCCCACTGCCCTTTCACAATTGGGGCGTGACACCTGTCTGTGGCTTCAGCTTCAGGCTGATACGAACCTTGGTAGGTCCGAATCGACTCACGCACGCGGAAGACTCTAGATAACGATGGAAATCCCAAAACCTCTGAATCTAACCCTAGAAGTGATATAGGTCGTATGTTGCCTATACCCCAACGATATAGTTGACGCAGCAACTCGGGGACGATGATTGACACACAATCGAGGGTGATGAACTCGAATGATTCGCCGGATAAAGAATTCGACTTGCACACAAGAAGAATTCGAAAATTCTCATAAAAGAGAGAGAGTAAAAACTCAAGAAAATATATTAATGAATAATCTGATCCAATTTTCGTCCATGATATATGAGCCATATTTATAGGCTTCATAGAGTCCTAATTCCACAAGGAAACTAGTTAAAAACCTATCCTATAATATACCAAACCAAAACCTAGTCTAAAAAGGAATAAAATCACTAAAATAATGCTTAAAATAACTCTATCAACTAAAAAACCAAATTAAAACGAAAATTAATAAAATATTAATAAAAACTCAACTAAATAAACTACTAAATAATTTCTTCAATCTTCATCCCATATCATCTTTAATTCTGGTCCTCCGGGCTTCGAACCATGACTTACGGGCTCCATCATTCCCCTCCTCTTGAAGAGGATTTGTCCTCAAATCCTGACCGTCTCCTACGTCAAAAGGGAAGAAACATCATCGACTGCCTGCACAAATGAATAAGTAGAAGAAAATAGACAATCAAGATCATTAGTGGACGAAACATTCCCCTTGTTCCACGTTGCCTCCATGGACTTCTCCTCATTCACAATCCACTCCAAGGCACTACTCTGATCAAGTAGAGACTCGGGCATCAATCCATTCTCGTTTGTCTCTACTTTCTCCTCCTTGGACTTCACCATCTCCACCTCCTTTGACAGTTGCATTTGATCATCCTCATCCACTTGCGTTGGAGTAAGAGAAACAAACGACACTTCATCCTCGACATGAATGATGTTCTCTTGCTGCTCTCCATCACACTCTTCATTTTGCACACTCTGATCAATAACATCAACTAAACTAAGTGGTCCAGGAGGTGCTTCGATTTCTTCTACCTCCTCATTCTGTTCTTCCACATCATCTCGAACCGGAGTGAACGTACTCTTAGCATCTGACCTTGGCTTCACAAATGGACATATGTACTCCTTCGGCCGCTCTTCTTTCTCCAAAAAGCTTCTCTTTGAATATGAAAGAGTAGTAGCTTGAGACTGCCTCCAACTATTCTGATTCTCGCGATAGTAATGGGAAGGTGAAAAATGTTTCCTCATTACTACCTTCATCTCTTTCCAAGTCATGATTGGCTCCAGTCCATTCCTTCTTCTACTCTTAGCTAACCGATCCCACCAAGTTAGAGCATAGTCCGATAACAACTTGGATGCCAAGTTCACCTTCTTGAACTCAGAATAGTTATGATGACCAAAAGCTACCTCCATATTTCTCTCCCACTGAAGATACAACTTTGGATCATATTTCCCTTGAAAGTAGGTAATGTCCACTTCTTTGTCCTCACCAAGATGACCATGTTGGTTGTATTGTTGGACTTTTTCTTTGTAACGACCTCCACTCTTCGAACAAATTAACACCGACTCAGACCTCATCTCCTCGCCCCATTGTTTCACCATCGCCTCTATCTTGAGCTTTGTTTGTTGATCAAGTTCCTCATACGACATACCAGCAGAGTAATGAGACTTTTAGATCTCGTTGAGATGTTTCCGAAAAGGTATTATGGAGAAAAATCGGAGTCCGTATGCAAAAGTTATGGCCGTTTTAGTGCTGGCCGACGAAACACACGAGAAAAAGACGAAAACTCACAGAAACGAATCTGAATACTTGACACGTAACGAAAAGCTACAAAGGACGACTCTATGACACAGATACGATTTTATTTTTTATTTTTTTTTTTGACACAGAAACGAGTCTGACGAACGATTAGAAGAAGACTCGAACGAACGACACGAATAAAAACGACACGAACAAAACGATACGAAAACGAAAAAGACAAAAGGAAAGATAGAACCTGGATTACGTAAAACCTGGCTCTGGTGCCAAATGATACGAACCTTGGTAGGTCCGAATCGACTCACGCACGCGGAAGACTCTAGATGACGATGGAAATCCCAAAACCTCTGAATCTAACCCTAGAAGTGATATAGGTCGTATGTTGCCTATACCCCAACGAGATAGTTGACGCAGCAACTCGGGGACGATGATTGACACACAATCGAGGGTGATGAACTCGAATGATTCGCCGGATAAAGAATTCGACTTGCACACAAGAAGAATTCGAAAATTCTCATAAAAGAGAGAGAGTAAAAACTCAAGAAAATATATTAATGAATAATCTGATCCAATTTTCGTCCATGATATATGAGCCATATTTATAGGATTCATAGAGTCCTAATTCCACAAGGAAACTAGTTAAAAACCTATCCTATAATATACCAAACCAAAACATAGTCTAAAAAGGAATAAAATCACTAAAATAATGCTTAAAATAACTCTATCAACTAAAAAACCAAATTAAAACGAAAATTAATAAAATATTAATAAAAACTCTACTAAATAAACTACTAAATAATTTCTTCAATCTTCATCCCATATCATCTTTAATTCTGGTCCTCCGGGCTTCGAACCATGACTTACGGGCTCCATCATTTAGGTCCGAATCGACTCACGCACGCGGAAGACTCTAGATAACGATGGAAATCCCAAAACCTCTGAATCTAACCCTAGAAGTGATATAGGTCGTATGTTGCCTATACCCCAACGAGATAGTTGACGCAGCAACTCGGGGACGATGATTGACACACAATCGAGGGTGATGAACTCGAATGATTCGCCGGATAAAGAATTCGACTTGCACACAAGAAGAATTCGAAAATTCTCATAAAAGAGAGAGAGTAAAAACTCAAGAAAATATATTAATGAATAATCTGATCCAATTTTCGTCCATGATATATGAGCCATATTTATAGGCTTCATAGAGTCCTAATTCCACAAGGAAACTAGTTAAAAACCTATCCTATAATATACCAAACCAAAACCTAGTTTAAAAAGGAATAAAATCACTAAAATAATGCTTAAAATAACTCTATCAACTAAAAAACCAAATTAAAACGAAAATTAATAAAATATTAATAAAAACTCAACTAAATAAACTACTAAATAATTTCTTCAATCTTCATCCCATATCATCTTTAATTCTGGTCCTCCGGGCTTCGAACCATGACTTACGGGCTCCATCACAGGCCCTTTAGTTTCGTTCTGTTGCAGCAGTTGTTTGGCTGGGTCCTGGGATATCATCCGTTCCTCAGGAGGGTTGTTGCTAGTGATCAGTAAGTGCTCCATTGAAGTGGGAAGGTTCTGGCCTTCTCCCGCTGGAGCTGGGGTTTTGAGCTTTTTCCCCTCGAGTTTCATCTCATTCCCCTCGGTAACGGGTTCTGCCATCGGCCTTTTCCTGACCTCTCCTGCTTGAACCGATTGGACGTAACACCTTCGCGAGACCTCCTGATCTCTTGATATTTGCCCTACTTGATTTCCCACGGGGAATTTCATCATCAGATAGTAGGTGGAAACCACTGCTTGGAACGGGTTTAATGCAGTTCTTCCCAGAATGATGTTATAGGAAGATGGTTGTCGTACCACCAAGAAGGTGACTGGTTTTGACACTCGTGTAGGCCCTTCACCCAGAGTGAGCATTAAATCAATTGATCCTAGCGACATCACCGGGTCTCCTGAGAAACCGTGCAGTGCCGTAGCTACTCCATTCAATGGCTTCTGGAGGCTCATTTGGTTGAAACAACTTTCAAATATAACATTGACTGCGGCCCCTGTGTCTACAAAGACCCTTTGGACCTGGTACCTTTCTATTTTCACTGTGATGACTAATGCATCATCATGCGGATGAATTACTTTCTGGTTATCCTCTGGCCCAAACGAGATTTCTGGTGGAGGTAGGCCTGCTTCGACCTTCCAGACCCCATGCCTTTCATGCATATGCATTTCCCTGGCAGATGCTTTCCTGCTTCTGTTGGAGTCTCCCATGGTTGGTCCTCCATATATCATTTTAATAACGCCTTTGGGTTCTGGCCCTTGGCTGGCATCAGTTGCTTTTTCAGGAGCTTCCTTGCGCTTCTTGTTTTGTTCTGTTTCCCTTTTAACATATTCCAAGAGTTCTCCTTCCTGGATTAACTTTTCAATGGCTATTCTTAGGTTCCTACAATCGTTGGTCATGTGACCAAAGTCATTGTGGAATTTACAGAATCTTTCAGAAGGTGGATTCCTTGGCGGCTGCCTATATCCGGCAGGGATCTGAACTCCAGGTTTCCTCAGGACCACTTCGAGCAGATCAACCGGTTGCTTGATTAATGGGGTGAAAGATCTTAGAAACCTTTCATTCCTATCAGTTTTCTTAGCATCTGGAGCCGGTCTTTTTCTTTCTTCCGGCTTCTTTTCTTTTTGAAAGGCCAATTCAGCCCTCTTGCTGCTCAGAGCTTCTTCCATATGGATGTACTTTTGGACTCTCGTCAGTAATTCTTCAAAAGAAGCAGCCTCTTTCTTGATGAGGGAGGCGAAGCATTGTCCGGGCTTCAGGCCGTCTACACAGGCATGTACCTTTAATTTCGGCTCCACTCCTGGAATCTCCAGGACGGCCTCATTGAAGCGTGTCATGTAGTCTCTCAGACTTTCGTTGGCACCCTGTTTTATGGTCGTCAGATGCAAGGAATTCCGAGTAGTCCTTTTAGCACTGACGAATTGCTGCAGAAAAACCTCTTTTAAGTCCATGAAGGAATGTATGGAGGCCTTTTGATGGAGTCCAAGGTTCGATGAATCAAGATCCTGTTTGTGTTCCCGAAGGGCCGGTGACGAGAGCTCGAGCTAAGAAGTTCAAGGAAGGATTGCAAGGATTGATCCAAGAAGTTTGGGCTCAAGAATGGATGAAGAAGCCCATTGGAGAAGGCGAACCGGACAGCCCACGAGTTATTAACTTTATCGAGTGCGTTCGGGCTGAAGAATGAAGACTTATTTTTAATTTTCGTGTGTTTTGAGTCAGGCCACGTTTTTGGGCCTTAAAAGACTTGTTTTTGGGTTTTTATCATGTTGGTTAATGGGTTGGGCCATGCCAATGACTTTGGGTCAGTTATTTCCTAGTTAGATTAGGTTTAGATGGTTTTATTTGCCTCTCTATATAAGGGGGCCTTTGTGGACGAAAATTAGACATCTTATCATTAATATTATTGTGAGTTTATTCTCTCTTGAGAGTTCTTCGAATTCCTCTTGATTATTCCAAGACGAATTCATTATCCGGCGAATCAGCGAGTCAATCAAACCTCGTTGTGTGTCATTCATCGTTCCCGTGTGACTAAGACGATCGCTATTTGGGGTATAGGCTGTTCATAGAACTGACTTATATCATTTATAGGATTAGATCTTAGGTATATTGGAATATCCATCAGTTTCGTTCGTTCTTACTATTCCTTCCGCGTGCGTCTACAATTCGGTCGTCAAGGATCGTATCATTTGGCACCAGAGCCAGGCTTACGTCATCCAGGTTCTATCATCCTTTTCGTCTTGAATTTCGTGTCTTGTGTTGCTTTCGTTTCGTCTTAAATTTCTGTTCGTGTCTTTGTGTCGTTTTTTTCGTGTCTTGTTCTGTTTCTTCGTTCGAGTCGTTCTGTGTCAAAAAAAAAAAAAAAAAAAAAAAAAAAAAAAAAATTGTATCTGTTCATAGAGTCAATCGTTCTTGATAGCTTTTCTTTCGTGTCAAGTATTCAGATTCGTTTTGATACTCAGTCAAAGTTGTTTCCTTGGTCATTAAGGAGTAGAAGATATCTTTCCTTATAAGAATAGGAAACTTATTCATATATATATCCCATACCTTATATAACACGTCTTAGGGTGTGTGTCTTATACCCATTGTCGTGACATACTAGGGGCAAAAAGTTTCGAGTAGGTTCATTTAAAAAAAAAAAAAAAAAAAAAAAAAAAGTTTTGAAAAAAAAAAAAAAAAAAAAAAAAGGGATAAATTCGAAGCCCTAGTGTGTCATTGTGCTTTCTGGGTTGGTTCTAGCGTGTTTCTTCATTGGGATATCAGCTGGGTATTCGTTTTTGTGAGTTTTTGTCTTTTTCTTGTCTTTTTCGTCGGCCAGCACTAAAACGGCCATAACTTTTGCATACGAACTCCGATTTTGCTCCATAATACCTTTTCGGAAAGCTCTCGAAAAGTTCTATACGGTGGTTCCCACTATGTTAGAATTGGTTCGTTATTTTTGCCAAAAAAGGTCGTTTGAAGGGTCAAATCGTCCGCCGAAGTTTTCGGTAAAATTTTTGTGTCTTCCGATTTAGGGTTTTCTTAGTTCAGTCATTTTGTCTTCCTACTTTCAGTGCTCTTGGTTCATTAATAGTGATTTCTGTGGTAGATTAAGGGAATTTGAGCCTCTTAAGAGAGATTTGAGTGGAAAAAGGCAGGAGAGGTGAGATTATTAGAGGGTAAAAGCCATTACTATTGAGCGATACACGAGTGCTGAGTGTGAACCGTATTGAGGGATACACGATTGATTGTGAGGTAGTGAGGATTCTGTTTTTACTAACTTTCGTTTGTTTCTTTTGAAAAAAAAAAAAAAAAAAAAAAAAATTACAGGTATGGCCGAAGAAGAGACGTTGGACCCCAAGATGAAGTTCATGTTTGAGGCATTGAAATCCGAGTTGGGCAAGGTTATGGAATCCAAGTTGGAAGGAGTTTATGATAGAATCGGTGAAGTAGAGTCAGTTTCCAAACAACTTCAGCATCATCGAGGTGGAAGAGGAGGACGAGGTGGCAGAGGAGGTTATCATAACCATCGAGATTATGGGCCGTTTGAGGAGGAGTTTTATGTCGAAGGAGAAGAGGAATGGGAGGAACCAAGGAACAGGCCTGACAATAATCTGGGCAACATCAAGCTGAATATTCCTTCATTCCAAGGGAGGAATGATCCAGATGCGTATATTGAGTGGGAGAGGAAGCTCGACCTCATGTTCGACTGTCACAACTACTCCGAGCTGAAGAAGGTGAAGTTGGCAGTGATAGAGTTCTCCGATTACGCTCTAGTTTGGTGGGATCAATTGGAGAAGGGTAGGAGAAGGAATGGGGAGCCTCCAGTTCAGACTTGGAATGAGATGAAGGGAATCATGAGGAAACGATTTATTCCAGCTCACTACTATAGAGAACTGCACAACAAGCTTCAAAGCTTGAGACAGGGATCTAAGAGCGTGGATGAGTACTACAAGGATATGGAGGTAGCCATGATTCGAGCTAATGTTGTGGAGGACAGTGAGGCGACGATGGCGAGATTCTTGGCTGGTCTGAATTGGGAGATTCGGAATGGAGTGGAGCTGCAGCATTATGTTGAGATCGAGGACATGGTACACATGGCTGTGAAGATCGAGAATCAGCTCAAGAGGAGGGGTAACAATGGTTACAATAAGCAGAATCAGTCCAATTGGAAGCAATCTCAGCCTGCTGCTAGTGGTTCCTTTTCGAGAGGGAATCAATGGAAGAAGGAGGAGTCGCCGAAAGATGAGAGGAAACCGTTCGTGAAGGCGCGATCAGATTCGACGAGCTCTAACAACCAAGACAAACCAGCAGTGCCTGAGGGTCGTAATCGTGATCGTAAGTGCTTCAAGTGTCAAGGATTCGGACATATCATGACTGACTGTCCAAATTGGAGAGTGATGATCATGAGAGATGATGGAGAGGTCGTGACTGATGATGAAGTTGACCCGGAGATGCCTGGTTTGGAGGAGTCTGAAGACGAAGAAGAAGAGATTCAGCCGCCTGTAGGACGCATTTGTGTGGCCAGACGAGCATTAAGCGTTCAGAATCATGTGGACGAATTGGTGCAGCGCGAAAATATCTTTCACACGAGATGTCAGGTGAAGGATCAGTTGTGTAGCGTGATTATAGATGGAGGGAGCTGCACCAACGTTGCTAGCGTGGCCATGGTTCGAAAATTAGGGCTACCTGTGATACAACATCCCAAACCGTACCGGTTGCAGTGGCTCAACGAAACTGGTGTGGTCAAAGTAACGAAGCAGGTGAAGGTCCCGTTTAGCATCGGAAAATATGAGGATGAGATATTATGTGATGTGGTGCCGATGCAAGCGAGCCATATACTGTTGGGGCGTCCATGGCAGTTCGATAGGAGGGTGACACATGATGGCTTCACCAACAAATATTCGTTCGAGTACAAGCAGAAGAAGGTGTCGCTAGTTCATCTTACTCCCAAACAAGTGTATGAGGATCAAGTGTTGCTGCAAAAGGAGGCTGAGCGGCTGAAGTTGGAGGAGCAGAAGGTGGAGACTAGGGAGAAGGGAGACAAGGAGAAGGGTGTAGTACAAAAATCGTGTTTCGCAAGGGCGAGTGATCTGAAGTTGGCGGTGCAGGAGGAGAGGACCTTGATCGTACTTCTGTACAAGGGGAACTTGTTATCTACTAACGATCTCGATTCTCTACCCCCTTCTATCTCTTCTTTTTGTGCAGGAATTCGATGATGTCTTTCCCGAGGATACTCCAGCTGGCTTACCACCAATTAGGGGGATAGAACATCAAATTGATTTTGTGCCTGGAGCAACACTTCCAAATAGGCCAGCCTATCGCACCAATCCCGAGGAGACGAAGGAGTTGGAGAGGCAGATTGGAGAGTTGTTGGCGAAAGGGCATGTGAGGGAGAGTTTGAGTCCTTGTGCAGTTCCGGTGTTACTCGTACCCAAGAAGGACTCAACGATGAGGATGTGTTGCGATTGTCGAGCCATAAACAACATCACGGTAAAGTATCGACATCCTATCCCTCGTTTAGATGATATGCTTGATGAATTACATGGCTCTTGTGTGTTTTCGAAAATTGATTTGCGTAGTGGATATCATCAGATTAGGATTAAGGAAGGGGATGAATGGAAAACTTCTTTTAAAACTAAACTTGGTTTGTATGAGTGGCTGGTTATGCCTTTTGGTTTGACTAATGCACCTAGTACATTTATGCGTCTTATGAACAATGTTTTACGAGCTTTTATTGGCAGATTTGTAGTTGTCTACTTTGATGATATCCTAGTGTATAGCAAGAGTCATGATGAGCATGTTGATCATTTGAGGTCTGTTTTAGATGTACTTAGGAAGGAGATGCTGTTTGCTAACTTAAAGAAGTGCATCTTTTGTACGGACAAGCTTGTGTTTCTTGGCTTTGTTGTTAGTGCACAGGGTGTACAGGTTGACGATGAGAAAATACGAGCTATTCAAGAGTGGCCGAGTCCAAAGAGCATTGGAGAAGTTAGAAGTTTCCACGGACTTGCTAGCTTTTATAGGAGATTCGTGCCTCATTTCAGTAGTGTTGCAGCACCATTGACGGCAATCATCAAGAAGAATGTGGAGTTTAATTGGGGAGAAGAACAAGAGAAGTCGTTTCAGCTGTTGAAGTACAAATTGACACACGCCCCGGTATTATCTCTTCCTAACTTTTCTAAATCTTTTGAGATTGAATGTGATGCTTCTGGTGTTGGAATTGGTGCAGTGTTGATGCAAGAAGGCCGGCCGGTGGCGTACTTCAGCGAGAAGCTAAACGGAGCAACGTTGAGCTATCCAACGTACGATAAGGAGCTGTATGCATTGGTGAGAGCCTTGAAAACGTGGCAGCACTACTTGTGGACCAAGGAATTCATCATTCACACCGATCATGAGTCCTTGAAGCACTTGAAGGGGCAGCACAAGTTGAACAAGAGGCATGCTAGGTGGATGGAGTTCATAGAGACGTTTCCTTACGTCATCAAGTACAAGCAAGGTAAAGAGAATGTAGTGGCTGATGCACTATCACGGAGGTATGCCTTGATCTCTACTTTAGATGCTAAGTTGCTTGGTTTCGAGTGTTTGAAGAGTTTGTATGTGAATGATGCTGATTTTTGTGAGATTTATCGAGCATGTGAGAAATCTTGTTTTGAAGAGTACTTTAGGCATGATGATTATTTGTTTAAGAGAAATCGATTGTGTGTTCCTAAGTGTTCTGATGAGACTGAAGCTAGCATTGGAGAGTTGAATCCGGATTTGCAGCTTAATGGACCAATGACAAGATCGAGAGCTCAAAAGCTTCAAGGATATTTGCAGTGCTACCTTCAACACAAATTGGAGGATGATGGAGTCGGATTTTGTCAATACAAGTTGGTGAACTTATCAAGCGTTGAAGACGGAGATTCGGAGGCCCATCAAGGATGAAAGGAAGACAAGCCCGTTATTTCAGATTTATTATATTTGTTTGGGCTTAAACTTTGTATTTTATTTATTATGAATTTTCGAGATTTTCAGGCCCAATTACTTAGTAATTTCGGCCCTAGCTTCTTCAGAATTAGGGTAGTATTTATGTGATTTTCGAAATTAACATTGGACAGACTTGATTGAATGAAAACAGCTTTTACGCTAATTCTCTTGTCTCACAAACTGAAAGTTCTTGGTAGAGTTTGTTGTTTGGCGACCTCAAACTTGAATTCAATCGATTCGTTTGTGATATCTCGTAGTATCCGGGTTAATCGAGCCACGAAGATTGCTGCACAGGCGCGTTTCGAATCCTTGTAGATTCAAGGTTCGTTTCTGGTAATTTTCACAACCTTATTTCGTTTCTTTTGTTTCCAGCCATCATAAACCGTCTAAACATCATCAAAAATCATTCCCACCGTCCCTTACCCATCCCTTAAGCCTGAATCCCGTTTATTTATTTTCAGATCCGTTTTTGGAACCCTAAAACGACCTGAAACTGACCACCGAGCCAAACTGAAATCCACCCGTGCGATTTTGCTGAATTTTGGATATTTTGTTCCTAACCCTAGGTTGTACTTTGTGTCCAAATTTGAGCGTAATCCGAGTTGTTCTGCTTAGGTTTCTGTTTTTACCTATTTCGTGTATTCTAGAGTCGTAGTCGGGGAGTTTGTCACATTCGTGGATTGGGTTGAATCAGTTGCTAGTGGCGTGTGTTTTCGTTTCCGTAGCTTCCGCATAGCGTGATCGCATCATAAATTTTGGTACCAGAGCCACGTCGACTTTTATTGATCGTGGTTCAATCCAATTAGGTGTCGTGACATATTAGGGGGCAACAGTTTCGATTAAAAAAAAAAAAAAAAAAAAAAAAAAAAAAAAAAAAAAAAAAAGAGAAAAAAAAAAAAAAAAAAAAAAAGAGAGAGAGAGATAGATAAATCGAAGGCCCTAGTGTGTCACAGTGTGTTCCTATATTGTTTCTTGGGTGTTTCTTGCGTGGGGTAGTCGTTGTATCTTCGTTTCTCGAGTTTTCATCGGCCAGCACTAAAACGGCCATAACTTTTGCATACGAACTCCGATTTTGCTCTATAATACCTTTTCTGAAAGCTCTCGAAAAGATCTATACAGTGGTTCCGACTTTTTCGGAATTGGTTCCTTATTTTGTCAAAAAAAGGCCGTTTAAAGGGTCAAATCGCTCCCTGAAGTTTTTAGGGATTTTTCCAGTTTTTCAGTTTTGGAGTTTTTCCACATACCGTTTAGGCAGCTCCTCTTCTATGATATTTGGGTGCATTGGGTAGTGTAGGGTCAGTCCTAAGTCAGTTCAAGTAGGATTAGTGCTCATAACGAAGTACAGCTTATACCCCCATCCAAAATTCCTTGCGCCTTTTTTCCCCATAACCGTGAACCATACCCACAGATATCCAGTAACTTTGTGTCTTATACGTACCTGTGATTTCTGGGAATTCATGTTCGAGTCTCTGATTCAAGGTGGAGGAGTCATCATCAGTTCTGCTGTGGATTTGAGGTTTAGAGATATATGTTACAATTTTGAGTGTATTGAGTGATAAACACGAGAGTATTGAGTGATATACACGAGAGTATTGAGTGATATACACGAGGGTATTGAGTGATATACACGAGAGTATTGAGTGATATACACGAGGGTATTGAGCGACATACACGAGAGTATTGAGTGATATACACGAGTGATAGTGAGGTTTGTGAGGATACTTGTTTTCTTTTACGTTTGCTCGTTTTGCAGGTACAATGTCAAACGGAGGAGACGATTCCGAACATTCTAGGAAGACCGGCGGTGATCCTCCTAAGACGCCTTGGGATGCTAAGTTTCACTTTGATGCCATGGCTGCCCACTTTGAGAGGAGGAACCGATTACTTGAGCAGAAGATGGACGACACATTTGGCAAGTTGATGCAACAGTTCGAACGCCTTGAAATAGTCGGTCGGCAGCCTGAGCAACAACCAGAGCCGGTACGCCGTGAGCCAGTACGTCGTCAACCTCTACGCCGCCAGCCTGAGTTAGTGCAAGAGAATGGTACTGATGAGTACGAGGATGACTTTGATGATTATAGTGAGGGATCAGTGGCTGAAAATGAGCATCCATGGAGACGTGATCGGCCACGTCCACCTCCAAGGCGTACTTTTCGTGCCAATCACAACCGACATGGAGGGGCAGATAGCTTGTTGAATAATATCAAGACAAGCATTCCTGAATTTGAGGGGTTACATGAGCCTGACGTGTACCTCGATTGGGAGAGGAAAGTCGACAAGATCTTTGAGTGCTATGATTTTCCGGAGTTGAAAAAGGTTCAGCTTGCATCGTTGGAGTTTAGAGGATATGCAGCCTCATGGTGGGAGAATCAGCAAGAGAGGAGACGCCGTGACAGATACCCACCTATAGACACTTGGCAAGAGATGAAGGACGTTATGAGAGGACGTTTCATTCCGGTACACTATGAACGAGAGCTTGAGAAGAAATTGAACAGAATCAAGCAGGGAACTCGTTCGATTGAGGAGTACCATAAGGAGCTTGAGACAGCTATGAACAGGGTTGGCAAGGAAGAGACATTGATTGCCACAATCAATCGGTATGTTGAGGGGATGAACCCAGACATAGCTTGTGAAGTAGAGTTGAGGGACTTTGCCAGTATTGAGGCTATGATAAACTATGCCTCAATTGTGGAACGGCAGCTTAGAGAAGGACGTAGGCGATCTGCCTTTTCGACCCCAGCACGAAATTCTTGGGTCCGAGGAGGTGATGCGCCTGCACCGAGTGCATCTGCGTCGAGGTCAGCCCCTACACGTCCTCAAGGTCAGTCCACGCAGCCCGTTCGCCGTTCTGATCAGAATACTCCACCGGCACCGAACCGGAATGCTCCGACTCGTCCTGCACCCTCAGGTCAGCCTTCGAGTAGCAGCACTCCAGGAAGAGCACGTGACGTTCAGTGTCACAAGTGCAAAGGATGGGGACACTTTCAAGCTCAGTGTCCCAATCGCAGAGTTTTATTCATCACTGAGCAGAATGAGTTAGAATCAGCTAGTGAAGAGGAAGTTGATGAAGGAGAAGACGCAAGGGTTGCCGATCAGTCCTTAGAGCAGCCCCTAGTCAGCACTCTCTTTGGTGCAATTGATGTTGAGGATGAGCAGCCAAAGCCAGCTAACGTCAGCCTTGTTTCGATCCGAGCGTTGAGCATTATTAGAGACGAAGAGCAGAATGATCAGCGGGAGAACATCTTTTACTCACGCTGTTCGATTCAGGATAAGGTGTGTTCGCTCATCATTGATAGTGGCAGCGTTGTAAACGCCATCAGTCAGTATGCAGTTGGAAAGTTGGAGTTGGTCCCACAGAAGCATCCGAAACCGTATCGATTGCAATGGTTGACAGACAGAGGCGAGATTCGTGTCGGATATCAGGTACCTGTCACCTTTTCAATTGGTCGTTTTACTGACACTGTTTTGTGTGACGTCATCCCTATGGAGGCGGCACATATTTTGCTTGGTCGTCCTTGGCAGTTCGATAGGAAGGCGATACATGATGGATTCGCCAACACTTATGTCGTGACTCGAGAGGGACGCACCACCAGATTGTGGCCTTTAGCGCCTAAAGATGTGATTGAAGATCAGAAACGGATGCAGGAGAAGTTCAAAGAAGAGAAGGAGAAACGTGCAGAGGGCAAGCGACCCATTCCATCGGGACAGGCCACTGTGGAATCTCAGAGTACTAAGGGCACCAAGGAACTTTCTAAGGCTAAAGCTGCCCACGTTACCACTTCTTCCACTTCAAGTGAGAACAGTTCTGAAGCGTTGAACCGAAACCTGTTCATCAGTATAAAGGGAGCTCAGAAAATTGTCAAAGCAGGTAATGCTGTCGTTCTGGTTAATTTTAAGGTTGATGATACTTCTGACGTTGTTATTCCTTCTGTTTTGCAGCCATTGATGGAGGAGTTCACAGATGTCTTCCCAGATGAGATACCAAGCGGTCTACCACCAATTCGGGGAATTGAGCACCAGATCGATTTTCAGCCGGGAGCAGTTCTTCCGAACAGACCAGCTTACCGCACCAGTCCCGAGGAGACAAAGGAGATTGACCGTCAGGTCAGGGAGTTACTGGAGAAGAAGCAGATTAGAGAGAGCTTATCACCGTGTGCAGTGCCCGTAATCCTCGTCCCAAAGAAGAACAATGAGTGGCGCATGTGCATGGATTGCCGAGCTATCAACAAGATAACGGTGAAGTATCGTTTCCCTATCCCTCGATTAGATGATATGTTAGATGAATTATCTGGAGCGTCTGTCTTTTCAAAAATTGATTTACGTTCTGGTTATTTTCAAGTGAGAATGAATGAGGGAGATGAGTGGAAAACTGCGTTCAAAACGAAGCATGGATTGTATGAATGGCTTGTGATGCCTTTTGGCCTTACAAATGCTCCTAGTACGTTTATGCATCTAATGAACCATGTTCTGCGTGAAGTCATAGGGAAATATGTAGTGGTCTATTTTGATGATATCCTTGTCTATAGCATGAGTGTTGAAGAGCATGTTAGGCACCTTAGGCATGTGTTTGTGTTGCTGCGTGATGCGAAATTATATGCTAATTTGTCTAAGTGTTCCTTTTGCATGGATGAGGTTATATTTCTTGGCTTTGTTGTTAGTAGTCGTGGGGTTGAAGTTGATAGGACTAAGGTGAAAGCCATAGAGGAGTGGCCAACGCCTAAGTCGTGTGCTGATGTTCGGTCTTTTCATGGTTTAGCGGGCTTTTATCGTCGTTTTGTGCGTGATTTTTCCACTATAGCAGCCCCTTTGACTGAATTGACTAGGAAAGATAGGAAGTTTGAGTGGGGCAAAGCCCAAGAGCATGCTTTTAACTTGCTGAAGTCGAAATTATGTAATGCTCCTGTGTTGGTTTTGCCTGATTTTAACAAAATGTTCGAGATTGAGTGTGATGCCTCTGGTGTAGGCATTGGTGCTGTTTTGATGCAGGAAAGAAAACCAGTTGCATTCTTCAGTGAGAAGTTGAACGGTGCAGCCCTTCGGTATTCCACATACGACAAGGAGCTGTACGCGTTGAAGAGGTCTTTGGAGACTTGGCAGCACTACCTGAGGCCAAAGGAGTTCGTGATACACACTGATCATGAGTCCTTGAAGCACCTGAAAGGGCAGCAGAATCTGAATTCACGCCATGCCAGGTGGGTAGAGTTCATCGAGTCATTCCCCTACGTGATAAAGTACAAGAAAGGTGAAGAGAATGTTGTTGCTGATGCTTTATCGCGCAGGTACACTTTACTGTCTGTTGTGCATGCCCATTCCTTAGGATTCGAGCATATTAAGACATTCTATGAATCAGATTCGTTCTTTGGTCCTATATTTACATCTTGTATGGCTAAGTCTAGGGCTATTGATTCATTCTATGTGTCTAATGGGTTCTTGTTCAAAGACCCCCCTTATATAGAGAGGCAAATAAAACCATCTAAACCTAATCTAACTAGGAAATAACTGACCCAAAGTCATTGGCATGGCCCAACCCATTAACCAACATGATAAAAACCCAAAAACAAGTCTTTTAAGGCCCAAAAACGTGGCCTGACTCAAAACACACGAAAATAAAAATAAAGTCTTCATTTTTCAGCCCGAACGCACTCGATAAAGTTGATGACTCGCGGGCTGTCCGGTTCGCCTTCTCCAATGGGCTTCTTCATCAATTCTTGAGCCCAAACTTCTTGGATCAATCCTTGCAAGCCTTCCTTGAACTTCTTAGCTCGAGCTCTCGTCACCGGCCCTTTGGGAACACGAACAGGATCTTGATTCGACGAACCTTGGACTCCATCATTCCCCTCCTCTTGAAGAGGATTTGTCCTCAAATCCAAGTCGTCACCTACATCAAAAGGACTCAAGTCAGTAACATTGAATGTAGCACTAACATTATACTCACCAGGTAAGTCCAATTTGTAGGCGTTATCATTGATGCGCTCCAACACTTGAAAAGGTCCATCGCCTCGAGGTAGCAACTTTGAACGCCTTTGCAATGGAAACCTCTCCTTGCGCATATGCAGCCATACCCAATCTCCGGGCTCAAACACAACTTGACGCCTCCCCTTGTTGGCTTGCTTGGCGTACTGCTCCGTTCGTCTCTCAATATTCAGCCTTGCCTTCTCATGAATCTGTTTCACAAAATCAGCCTTTTTCTGGCCATCAAGGTTAGTACGCTCATGTTCAGGCAATGGAGATAAATCTAAAGGAGTTAAAGGATTAAACCAATAGACAATCTCAAAAGGCGAAAACTTAGTAGCAGAATGAACAGAACGGTTATATGCAAACTCAACATGTGGCAAACATTCTTCCCAAGACTTAATGTTCTTCTTAATTATAGCCCTAAGCAATGTAGACAAAGTCCTATTGACTACTTCAGTTTGACCATCAGTTTGTGGATGACAAGTAGTAGAAAACAACAGTTTAGTACCTAACTTACCCCACAAAGTCTTCCAAAAGTAACTCAAGAACTTCGCATCCCTATCCGAAACAATAGTCTTAGGCATTCCATGCAATCTAACAATCTCTCGAAAGAACAAATCAGCAACATGCGATGCATTATCAGATTTATGACATGGAATAAAATTCGCCATCTTAGAAAATCTATCAACCACCACAAACACAGAATCACTACCATGCTTAGTCCTAGGCAGCCCTAACACGAAATCCATAGAAATGTCAATCCAAGGAGCATTAGGAATAGGCAATGGCGTGTACAAACCATGGGAACTCACTCTAGACTTAGCTTGTTTACAACACATTTACCACAAATTCGTTCAACATCTCTCTTCATATGAGGCCAAAAGAAGTGTTCATGCAAAACAGCTAAAGTCTTAGCAACACCAAAATGTCCCATCAAACCCCCACCATGAGATTCAAGCAACAATAATTCACGAAGAGAACACTTAGGAACACACAATCGATTTCTCTTAAACAAATAATCATCATGCCTAAAGTACTCTTCAAAACCAGATTTCTCACATGCTCGATAAATCTCACCAAAATCAGCATCATTCACATACAAACTCTTCAAACACTCGAAACCAAGCAACTTAGCATCCAAAGTAGAGATCAAGGCATACCTCCGTGAAAGTGCATCAGCCACTACATTCTCTTTACCTTGCTTGTACTTGATGACGTAAGGAAACGTCTCTATGAACTCCATCCACCTAGCATGCCTCTTGTTCAACTTGTGCTGCCCCTTCAAGTGCTTCAAGGACTCATGATTGGTGTGAATGACGAATTCCTTTGTCCACAAGTAGTGCTGCCACGTTTTCAAAGCCCGCACCAATGCATACAGCTCCTTATCGTACGTTGGATAGCTCAACGTTGCTCTGTTTAGCTTCTCGCTGAAGTACGCCACCGGTCGGCCTTCTTGCATCAAAACTGCACCAATTCCAACACCAGAAGCATCACATTCAATCTCAAAAGACTTAGAAAAGTTAGGAAGAGATAGTACCGGGGCGTGTGTCAGTTTGTACTTCAGAAGCTGAAACGCCTTCTCTTGATCTTCTCCCCAATTAAACTCCACATTCTTCTTGATGATTGCCGTCAATGGTGCTGCAACACTACTGAAATGGGGCACGAATCTCCTATAAAAGCTAGCAAGTCCGTGGAAACTCCTAACTTCTCCAATGCTCTTTAGACTCGGCCACTCTTGAATAGCTCGTATTTTCTCATCGTCAACCTGTACACCCTGTGCACTAACAACAAATCCAAGAAACACAAGCTTGTCCGTACAAAAGATGCACTTCTTTAAGTTAGCAAACAGCCTCTCCTTCCTAAGTACATCTAAAACAGACCTCAAATGATCAACATGCTCTTCATGACTCTTGCTATACACTAGGATATCATCAAAGTAGACAACTACAAATCTGCCAATAAAAGCTCGTAAAACATGGTTCATAAGACGCATAAACGTACTAGGTGCATTAGTCAAACCAAAAGGCATAACCAGCCACTCATACAAGCCAAGTTTAGTTTTAAAAGCAGTTTTCCATTCATCCCCTTCCTTAATCCTAATCTGATGATATCCACTACGCAAATCAATTTTCGAAAACACACAAGAGCCATGTAATTCATCAAGCATATCATCTAAACGAGGGATAGGATGTCGATACTTTACCGTGATGTTGTTTATGGCTCGACAATCGCAACACATCCTCATCGTTGAGTCCTTCTTGGGTACGAGTAACACCGGAACTGCACAAGGACTCAAACTCTCCCTCACATGCCCTTTCGCCAACAACTCTCCAATCTGCCTCTCCAACTCCATTGTCTCCTCGGGATTGGTGCGATAGGCTGGCCTATTTGGAAGTGTTGCTCCAGGCACAAAGTCGATTTGATGTTCTATCCCCCTAATTGGTGGTAAGCTAGCTGGTGTATCCTCGGGAAAGACATCATCAAATTCCTGCAAAACAGAGGAGATAGAAGGGGGTAGAGAATCGAGATCGTTAGTAGATAAAAAGTTCCCCTCGTACAGAAGTACGATCAAAGTCCTCTCCTCCTGCACCGCCAACTTCAGATCACTCGCCTTTGCAAAACACGATTGGTGTACTACACCCTTCTCCTTATCTCCCTTCTCCTTATTCTCCACCTTCTGCTCCTCCAACTTCATCCGCTCAGCCTCCTTTTGCAGCAACACATGATCCTCATACACTTGTTTGGGAGTAAGAGGAACAAGCGACACCTTCTTCTGCTTGTACTCGAACGAATATTTGTTGGTGAAGCCATCATGTGTCACCCTCCTATCGAACTGCCATGGACGCCCCAACAGAATATGGCTTGCTTGCATCGGCACCACATCACATAATATCTCATCCTCATATTTTCCGATGCTAAACGGGACCTTCACCTGCTTCGTTACTTTGACCACACCAGTTTCGTTGAGCCACTGCAACCGGTACGGTTTGGGATGTTGTATCACAGGTAGCCCTAATTTTCGAACCATGGCCACGCTAGCAACGTTGGTGCAGCTCCCTCCATCAATAATCACGCTACACAACTGGTCCTTCACCTGACATCTCGTGTGAAAGATATTTTCGCGCTGCACCAATTCGTCCACATGACTCTGAACGCTTAATGCTCTTCTGGCCACACAAATGCGTCCTACAGGCGGCTGAATATCCTCTTCTTCGTCCTCAGACTCCTCCAAACCAGGCATCTCCGGGTCAACTTCATCATCAGTCACGACTTCTCCATCATCTCTCATGATCATCACTCTCCGATTCGGGCAGTCACTCATGATATGTCTGAATCCTTGACACTTGAAACACTTACGATCACGGTTTCGACCCTCAGGCACTGCTGGTTTGCCTTGGTTGTTAGAGTTCGTCACATCTGGCCGCGTCTTCACGAATGGTTTCCTCTCGTCTTTCGGCGATTCCTCCTTCTTCCATGGATTCCCTCTCGAAAAGGAACCACTAGCAGCAGGCTGAGATTGCTTCCAATTGGACTGGTTCTGCTTATTGTAGCCGTTGTTGCCCCTCCTCTTGAGCTGATTCTCTATCTTTACAGCCATGTGCACCATGTCCTCTATCTCGACATAATGTTGCAACTCCACTCCATTCCGAATCTCCCAATTCAGACCAGCCAAGAATCTCGCCATCGTCGCCTCACTGTCCTCCGAAATATTAGCTCGAATCATGGCTACCTCCATCTCCTTGTAGTATTCATCCACGCTCTTAGATCCCTGTCTCATGCTTTGGAGCTTATTGTGCAGTTCTCTATAGTAGTGAGCTGGTATAAATCGCTTCCTCATGATCCCCTTCACCTCGTTCCAAGTCTGAACCGGAGGCTCCCCATTCCTTCTCCTACTCTTCTCCAATTGATCCCACCAAACGAGAGCGTAATCGGAGAACTCTATCGCTGCCAACTTCACCTTCTTCAGCTCGGAGTAATTGTGACAGTCGAACATGAGGTCAAGCTTCCTCTCCCACTCAATATACGCATCTGGATCGTTCCTCCCTTGGAATGACGGAATGTTCAGCTTGATGTTGCCCAAATTATTGTCAGGCCTGTTCCTTGGGTCCTCCCATTCCTCTTCTCCTTCGGCATCAAACTCCTCCTCAAACGGTCCATAGTCTCGATTGTTTGGACGACCTCGGCCACCTCGAAATCCTCTTCCATTTCGATGCTGTTGAAGCTGTTTGGAGGCTGACTCTACCTCACCAAGTCTATCATAAACTCCATCCAGTTTGGATTCCATCACCTTCCCCAACTCGGACTTCAATGCCTCAAACATGAACTTCAACTTGGGGTCCAACGTCTCTTGTTCTCCGGCCATACCTGCAATTTTTTTTTATTTTTATTTTTATTATTTTTTTTTTTTTTCAAAAGAAACAAACGAAAGTTAGTAAAAACAGAATCCTCACCACCTCACAATCACTCGTGTATCCCTCAATAAGGTTCACACTCAGCACTCGTGTATCGCTCAATAGTAATGGCTTTTACCCTCTAATAAGCTCACCTCTCTTGCCTTTTTCCACTCAATTCTCTCTTAAGAAGCTCAAATTCCCTTAATCTACCACAGAAATCACTATTAACGAATCAAGAGTACTGAAAATAGGAAGGAAGGATGACTGGACTAAGACAACCCTAAACCGAAACACGAAAAAAGACACGAAAATTTTACCGAAAACTTCGGCGGACGATTTGACCCTTTAAACGACCTTTTTTTGCAAAAATAATGGACCGATTCCGACATAGTCGGAACCACCGTATAGATCTTTTCAAGAGCTTTCCGAAAAGGTATTATGGAGCAAAATCGGAGTTCGTATGCAAAAGTTATGGCCGTTTTAGTGCTGGCCGACGAAAAACACGAGAAAAAGACGAAAACACACCGAAACGAATATATAACTGATATCCCAATGAAGAAACACGTAATAACCAACTCAGAAAACACAGTCACACACTAGGGCTTCGAATATATCCTTTTTTTTTTTTTTTTATCGAAACTTTTGCCCCTAATATGTCACGACAACGTGTAGAAGACTCACCTAAGACGTGTTATATAATATAAGGTATGGGATTTATATTCTGAGTATGTTTCCTATTCTTGTAAGGCAAGAAATCTTCTACTCCTTAATGACCAAGAAAACAACTTTGACTGAGTATCAAAACGAATCTGAATCTTGACACGAAAGAAAAGCTACCAAGAACGACTCTATGAACAGATACGACTCTATGAGCAGAACGAAATATCTATATATATATATATATATTTTTTTGACACAGAAACAAATCTGACGAACGATTAGAAGAAGACTCGAACGAACGACATGAATAAAAACGACACGAACAGAACGGTACGAAAACGAAAAAGACAAAAGGAAAGATAGAACCTGGATTACGTAAACTCTGGCTCTGGTGCCAAATGATACGATCCTTGACGACCGAATTGAAGACGCACGCGGAAGGACTAAAACTAAATTGAATGAAATTGAAGAACAAGATGGATATTCCAATATACCTCAGCTCGAATCCTATAAATGATATAAGTCAGTTCTATGAACAGCCTATACCCCAAATAGCGATCGTCTTAGTCACACGGGAACGATGATTGACACACAACGAGGGATGATTGACTCGCTGATTCGCCGGATAATGAATTCGTCTTGGAATAATCAAGAGGAATTCGAAAACTCTCAAGAGAGAATAAACTCACAATAATATTAATGATCAAAAGCTAACTAATTTTCGTCCACAAAGACCCCCTTATATAGAGAGGCAAATAAAACCATCTAAACCTAATCTAACTAGGAAATAACTGACCCAAAGTCATTGGCATGGCCCAACCCATTAACCAACATGATAAAAACCCAAAAACAAGTCTTTTAAGGCCCAAAAACGTGGCCTGACTCAAAACACACGAAAATAAAAATAAAGTCTTCATTTTTCAGCCCGAACGCACTCGATAAAGTTGATGACTCGCGGGCTGTCCGGTTCGCCTTCTCCAATGGGCTTCTTCATCAATTCTTGAGCCCAAACTTCTTGGATCAATCCTTGCAAGCCTTCCTTGAACTTCTTAGCTCGAGCTCTCGTCACCGGCCCTTTGGGAACACGAACAGGATCTTGATTCGACGAACCTTGGTCTCCATCAATTGCCTGTTAGACAGGGCTTATGAGAAAGGGTTCTGCCCGTTATACGGGGCTTACGAGAGGGTTGCCTGTTAAACAGGGCTTCTGAGAGGAGGTTCTGCCCGTTATTCGGGGCTTACGAGGGAGTTGCCTGTTAGACAGGGCTTCTGAGAGAAGGCTCTGCCCGTTATTCGGGGCTTACGAGGGAGTTGCCTGTTAGACAGGGCTTCTGAGAGAAGGTTCTGCCCGTTATTCGGGGCTTACGAGGGAGTTGCCTGTTAGACAGGGCTTCTGAGAGAAGGTTCTGCCCGTTATTCGGGGCATACGAGGGAGTTGCCTGTTAGACAGGGCTTCTGAAAGGAGGTTCTGCTTCCAGATGCGGGCTCCCTTCATCAACATGAATGGGGTAGCCCTAGCATCCTTCGACTCTCCGTTTTCTTTAATGTTTTTATTACTTCATGGGTTTTAGGGTCATGGCAATTCAGGAGCATTCGCCTAGCTTTAGTGGAGATGCTTATTTCGTAATCACCAGACCTTCGCATCTTATGAATGGGTTTCATATTGAGCATATAACAGGCAGAATTGTATGCTCACCAAGTATACAAGGTGACGCGAACGTATTTTGGAATTGCTGTGGCTTGCGATCCGTCTTTTCTCTAGATCCCTCACAACCTTAAGTTTTTGACAAAACAACAAAAGATTAGCCATCACAATTCATGTCATGAGAGAGATGAGGCCTTGAGATTGCTTCCAATCGTTGAATTCATGAATTACAAGTGGTATAGCTGTCACGAATTCATGGTATACATACTAAAATTCTCCAGGAATAGTATAAATCTTGCGTTCAATACATATTTCTTCTATTAGATAGCCGCTATTCTAAATGATCATCACAACATGGCAAATGAAAAGGCAAGTTTATGCTCATATCATCAAAATCAACTAGAACGTCGAAGATAAACAGGGGATTGGCCCCTTGAAACCACGGGTATTGACAGTGCTTACAGATATCAGTGTTTAATTCACATTTAAGGAGAGGAGATTAACCTCTCAAACACAAGTTTCCTTTCAATCACCAGGTTTATCACGATTTCCACCTCAAAGAGAGCATAATTATAAAATCACCTCACATTCAATGGCTCACGGCCGTGGAAAGCTTTAGCAAATATCAAGCGGTGGTGTGCACATTTGAGGTTTTTGCAGATTAAACAACAAACAGAGCATACCCAACCAATATAACATCAGTTTTTCTCATATTCTCAACATGAGGACAGAATAAAAGGAAATCGTAAACAGTATTACACCAATGAGTTGGAATTTCGCATAAAAAAAAGGGGAAATCGACATCTTAGACTCAATAGTTTTCCCACAGACGGCGCCAGGTGATAGATCCGGGTTTGAGATCCACAACAATTTAAGAGATCATTCCTCATGTTTTGCAAAGAGCATTTATGGGTAAAGCGTTAAAGCAGTAAAGAGCAAGAGATTCATGTGCGTATAGGACCATAGATGAGTATTTTATACAGAGCATGATTCGCGTAGTGATGACAAATAATAGTCGAGCTATGAGTAGGGCATAAAAGGCATGTTTAGCCATAAACTAGCAAGATTCATGGAGTTTTACACTCATATAAGCAGATATTGAAGAAATGGAACAAGAAAAAGGAGGGAAACAAGGAGAACGGAGCTCCATCAAGCCTCATTCCCTTTTGGCTATGAGGGTTTTACCTTAGGCTTAGGACAGGGTTTAAGATGGAGATTCTTCCCGGCGTCGAGAAGAGAGAATGGAGGTGAAGGGAAACTAGAGCTTCCCGGAAGAAGGCTTTGAACGCCTTGACTGCTTGAGCTCAGAGGAGCTCGTAGGAGGGGGTATGGAGTTGGATGGAACAGTACGCTAAGGAGCGTGTTTGTTCATAAGAGAGTGAATGTGTTGTTGTGATTGTGCGTTCACTTAGTATTTATAGGTGTAAAGAGGGTAAAAAGTGAGCATTCGTGTGAAGGAAGGACAGAAAAGGGAATTCAGACAGAGGCAGAGTATCCTCCGTCATGAGTGCAGTGGTCCTCACCCTATAGTGCATAGAGTCACGCGGACCGCATGTTATGCAGAACCTTGAGCTTCTGCTAAACACTCATAGGATCTAGTCAGATCCTTCTGCCATTGCATATGCCTGCAGATCCCACACGGCTTAAGGGAGAAGTTAGAACCTCACAGTTTCCTGTATGGCATATGATTCTTGATTATGTTGCGTGTCTGGTGTGCATAACATCTCTCTGATATTATGCTGCTACGCGAAATAGCGTATATCAATCATTATAGAAAAATAATAGTCCTCTACATTGATGGCGTCGTTGATGCTAGTTCCGTCTCGGGTTTATTGTTCCTTTCATAGAGATAAGGTTCTGCACCTCTATTGTCACATTTGATACCAACTTGGGTTATTTAGGGGGTATAGCTGATATTAATCCCTATCACATCCGGAGTCAACAGATGGTCGAACGACCTCGAATTCGATGCGCTCTTCATGAATAACCTCTAATTCAATACAATATATCAATCGGTTGAAGTTCGTACGAGAATCATTGAGTCTTAAGTCAGTTATAGTGGTTTTCTTCTCGATTAAGCAAAAGAGACTTCAATCGTGGTTATGAGCTCAAATGCTTTTGAAATCAACGAGTAAGCTTCAATTTCATGTTTTAATATAAGAAATGAAGTAATAGAGCATGATAATTGCTTGAAAAACACGGTTTGAACTACCAAAATCGAAGAACGTAAGGTAATCGGTCAACCGAAGCTATCTTGAGCATCCGGAGTCAACAGATGGTCGAACGACCTCAATTCGATGCGCTCTTAATGAATACCCTATAATTCAATACAATATATCAATCGGTTGAAGTTCGTACGAGGATAATTGAGTCTTAAGTCAGTTATAGTGGTTTTCTTCTCGATTAAGCAAAAGAGACTTCAATCGAGGTCATGAGCTCCAATGCTTTTGAAATCAACGAGTAAGCTTCAATTTCATGTTCTAATATAAGAAATGAAGTAATTGAGCATGATTAAGGCTTGGAAAGCACGGTTTGAACTACCAAAATCGAAGAACGTAAGGTAATCGGTCAACCGAAGCTATCTTGAGCTTCCGGAGTCGACAGATCGTCGAACGACCTCGAATTCGATACGCTATTCATGAATAACCTCTAATTCACTACAATGTATCAATCGGTTGAAGTACGTACGAGAATCATTGAGTTTTAAGTCAGTTATAGTGGTTTTCTTCTCGATTAAAAAAAAGAGACTTCAATCGAGGTTATGAGCTCAAATGCTTTTAAAATCAACGAGTAAGCTTCAATTTCATGTTCTAATATAAGTGTCACACCCCGATTTTCCTAACTCTAAAAATAATCAATTTTAATTATATCCAATTAAATCGGGATGCAACGAAGGGTAAAATAAAAAGGGAGAAAATCATAATTCATTTGATTTTAATTAATTTTAATTAAAATTCATTTAGTTTAGCCCTAAGATTTGGGCAACATCTCCCCTTAAACCAGGACCAAGTCGTAGTAAATACCAAAGACTATACATCAGCTAACCAAGTACATAAACCATAACGATGAGGTCGGACCAGACCGCGCCATCATCGGATCCAAGATATTTAATAAAAATAACTACCGAGGCGGACCAGACCGCTCTACAGTAGGATCCAAAATACATATCGAAAGCATAACAACCGTGGCGGACCGGACCGCACTACAGTTGGGTCCAGAATATATAGTTACATCAAAGTTGCGTTTAAATAGCGGAAGCGAAATAAATAAACATTTATTTATCAACCGTTATAGTTTTTATAAATTCGTTTAAGTTTTCGTTATATGAATTCATACTTTCAAGACGTGAGTTTTTATACTAAATTCTAAAGTTTAAATTTTAAACTAACGAAAGAATAACGAATAAACTTTAACGAACTTTAAACTTTCTAAGTTAATTAAAACTATAGCTTTCCTTTCGTTTATTTAAAGTGATAATAATTCGATAATCCAAGTAAAGAAAGGGAAATTATGTCTTAAGAACCAAACATAAGTAAATTGTTCATAACCGAAATCAAGTTATAAGAAACGAGAAAGTCTAACGGTTTAAGTTTTATTTTCCTCGTCTCTTGATTATTCCTCCTTCCTCTTCTCTCTCTCTTCGCTCCATCACTATGCCTCCGGCTCCCAATCTGCAAAACAAAGAAAGTTCTACAGGGCTGAGTACAACTAGCACTCAGTGTGATCATTGCCACAAAGGAAAACAAAAGCAGGACTTTCAGGATTTAAAAAGGGAGAAGAGAAAGAATAGAGTTTGATCTCATACGACCAAACAATTTAGGTACCCATGTAGGTATTCCCGAGGTTACTCGTAATCGAATCCCGGTTAAACCACCCGACGGATTATAAGAACATTTGCAGGGTGACATACATAAAGTGTATATAAACCCATCAGCTATGCTAGACGGCATAAATAGAGTATATGCAGGTCTATCGGCTAGGGATCGAGATTTCCGTGGTAAACCCCACTCCCGATCCCGGTGTACACCAGTTGCTCGTTGGTGTGTTAGACCTAATGATGTCAACCCGATATCGTAAAAGATTAGAGCATTAAACCTGGGAAACCTGTGATTCACAATTTAATCCTGAAACAAAGCCTGCACTTGAAGAATATAGAGCTTACTAGCTCAAGAGTTATCAAGAAATAAGAATCCCCAAGGATTTTAACAAGTTGAATAAATAGATCCCCACCTTTACCAGTTACTCGATTCTTTGGTTCGAATCTAAAGTCAGCTTCTTCGGAGATTCTTCCTACAAATATTTCCTGATGTTAAGTTACGTTCGTAGTTTCGTTTTAGAACTTTTCTAACATAAACTTTCTTTTTAACATATTAATATCTTCCAAAAATTATATAAACAACTTATTAACCTAAAATAATTATTTTCTTATGTTTTCGTTGTTTGCATGGCTTAGACTTCAACACAAAAGTTGTTCAACTAATTATTAGAAATATTTTGGTGCAAAAACATTAGACATGCAAAAGGGTTAGGGGTCTTTCGAATCAAAATGAACACAGTTTCATTTTTAGAAAATTAACGGTGATTCCGATCGTTACCAAATTTCATAGGATGCTAGATAATTTCATTTCGAAGCCATATTAATATTTTCAAAACATTTGGACAGAGTCTCGACATGCAGGGAAACATTATCCATGGAAACGAAAGGTTCACCACCAACAATCCCTTTTCACAAATTCGTTCCGATTAAGTGGTTAATTATTAGGTTACGAACAACTTTAATTCGGTGGTATGGATGCAAAAAGGAACACCGGCAACCACCAAAGAAAGGGCGGCTGCACGGCGATGGAGAAGAAGAGAAGATGATGCATGTCTCACTTCGGGAGTTTATGGCGACGATCAACCACTATCTCTAGAATCGAAATCCCCCTACGAGTTCAAAGAAACGAACGGCATACCTTTTCGATGATTGGAGAAGAAGATATGCTCGAAAGGATGATCGATGACGATCGGGGCTGTTCTCGGTCTTGAAAGGAAAGAGATGGTGATGAAGATGGTGGCGGCAGAGGCTGAAGAAGATGAAGGCAGCGGCTGCTGCAGCTGATCGGAGCGGATGGTGGCGTCGGCGGTGGCGATCGGAGGTGGGGCTGCTGCTCCTTGCAATCTTTAGAGAGAGAGGGAGAGTGATAAGGGGCTGGTGGATGATCGGTGGAGATGATGGAGAAGAGGGGCTGATTGATGGAGGGTGGTGGGGAGGTGATGATGATCGGTGGTGGTGGTGGAGAGGCTGCCGGCGATGGAGGATGGCGGAGGAGGTGGTTCTCGGTGGTGATGGAGGTGTGTTCGGGAGAGAGAGAGAGTTGTTGGGTTGGTGGAGATATTCCTCCAAGTGGGGATTGAGATAAGGGATAATGATCAAGTGAGGCGGTGATGGCCTCTATTTATAGGGGTCATCCCGTCTCCGGTTCGACGTCTCGTTCCCGACGAAAAGATATTTTTCCGGCAACGAGTTCCGATTTAAGAATTCAAAGGGTTTATGGAATCCACGAAAAATATCGAACACAACGATATATGTTAAAGAATTTCCGGAAGGGATTTGATAGCTCGAGGATTTTTAAAGAAACGAAAAGATCGAAAATAGACAAACGGCGACTCGGGTTTTCTTAACCGTTTATCCGAAAAATACCTAACTCCTTTCATAATTCTTTTAATGTCAAAACTAGGTTAAAGGTATTAACATTACATTTTTGGAAATTATATTAAGTTAAATATAATATTTTAGTTAACTAGTTTTAATTTAAATAAAATATTCTAAAATTCTTTTATTAAGAAATTTATATAACTAATAACACTAAGGCTTTCAAGTTAAAATTCTTTTATCCTTTATGACTATATAATTACGAGAGGCTTATTTTATTAAAGGAAACTATTTATTTTTCTATTTTCTAGTATTTAAAAAATACGGGTTATTACACTACCACCCCCTTAAAAGAAATTTCGTCCCGAAATTTAAGTACCTTCATATACTAAGTCGGGGTATTGGGCTCTTATCTTTTCCTCCGGTTCCCACGTGGCCTCTTCCAAGTCGTGGTGGTTCCACAACACCTTAACTGTGGCAATCTCCTTGTTCCTAAGGACTTTGATCTTTCGATCCAAAATCCTAACAGGTTTTTCTATATAATGTAAATCAGGGTTAAGTTCTACCTCTTCATACCTAATCACGTGTTTGGGGTCAAACACGTACTTCCTAAGCATGGATACGTGGAAGACATCGTGAACATTTGCTAGGCTGGGAGGTAGTGCTAGGCGGTATGCTACATTCTTGATCTTCTCTAGAATTTCGAACGGTCCAACGTATCTCGGCCTCAACTTTCCTCGTTTTCCGAATCTAATGACTCCTCGGGTTGGACTGATTTTCAAGAACACTTTATCTCCAACTTCAAACTCCAATTCGGTCCTTCTTTTGTCGGCATAAGATTTCTGTCGATCTTGTGCTTCTTTGATTCGCTGCCGAATTGTGTCGACAACAGTTACCATCTCTTGGACTACGTCTGGTCCCAAAAGCTTTCGTTCTCCGACTTCATCCCAATAGAGAGGTGAACGACACTTCCTTCCATACAAAGCTTCGTATGGCGCCATTCCGATAGTAGACTGAACACTGTTGTTGTAGGCAAATTCCACCAATGGCAAAATTTCTTCCCAATTATCTCCTCGGTCGGCAACAACTGCTCTCAGCATGTCTTCTAAGATTTGGATCATACGTTCTGACTGGCCATCGGTCTGAGGGTGAAAAGCAGAGCTGAACTTTAACTGAGTACCCATGGCTTCTTGTAAACTCGTCCAGAACTTTGACGTAAAACGAGAATCGCGATCTGAAGTGATAGAGATCGGAATCCCATGAAGTCTTACTATCTCCTTGACATAGAGTTTGGCCAACCTTTCTAATCCAAATGTCATCTTAATCGGCAAGAAGTGAGCTAACTTTGTAAGTCGATCGATGATAACCCAAATTGCGGTGTTTCCTTTGGATGACTTTGGAAAACTCACCACAAAATCCATGTTGATGTGGTCCCATTTCCACTCCGGGATGGGCAACGGCTGCAACGTTCCGTATGGTCTCTGATGTACAGCCTTCACTTGTTGGCAGGCCAAGCATTGTTCTACAAACGAAGCGACGTCTTTCTTCATGGATTCCCACCAAAATTTCTGGCGTAGGTCCCGATACATTTTGGTGCTACCGGAATGAGCTATGTATGGTGTATTGTGAGCCTCATACATAATTTCTTCCTTCAATGCTTTGTCGTCTGGCACACATAACCTGTTTCCATAGAGTAGCGCGTCGTCGATGCTGATTTTTCAATCCTTCACGAAGTCGTTGCATCCCTCTGAGCCAACCTGTGATCGTAGCTTTTCCATGCGTGCATCGATTTGCTGGCCGGAAATAATTCGTTCTCGAAGGTCCGGCTTTGCAACAATTGTAGCAATGCATCCATTTGTTGTTGCTGGCGGGCAAAGAATGGTCAGTCCGAATGGCATCACCGTGAACTCGTAATGCCCGTAACGGGTCCTGAAAGCTGTCTTTGGCACGTCTTCCTTTCTAACTTTCAGCTGATGATATCCTGATCTGAGATCGATCTTGGAGAACACACACGCTCCTTTGAGTTGATCGAAGAGGTCGTCAATCCTTGGCAACGGGTACCTGTTCTTGATTGTGAGTTTGTTGAGCTCTCGGTAATCAATACACATCCTCATGTTTCCATCTTTCTTTTTCACGAACAACACTGGGGCTCCCCATGGCGACACTCTAGGTTGGATGAAACCTAGGTCGAGTAATTCTTGCAACTGAACTTTAAGCTCTTGTAGTTCCTTTGGCGCCATTCTGTAAGGTGCTTTGGACATTTGGGCGGCTCCTGGCTCTAGATTGATAGGAAATTTCAATCTGCCTGTCTGGTGGTAAACCTGGCAACACTTCTGGGAACACATCTTCGAATTCCCGAACGACTGGCACTTCTTGTATTGATTTTCCTGTTTTTGGTGGACCTTCAAGCGTTACCCAAAAGCATTGGCTATTGCCTTTGCGTAGCATTGAAACGGTTTTCATGGAGGAAATGATTGGCAAAAAGGGAGGTTCCGGTTTGGTGCACTTGGCCGTGGTGGTTGGGGCCGTGGTGCAGCTCGGAATTGTTGAGGCGGTTGAGGATTGCCTCTCCATCCTTGGGGCCTCATTTTGTTGCTAGAGCTTCCTCCTTCAAACTTTCTCTTCCCAAAAGCTGGATTGAACCCAACGCTCTGCTCGTTGCTTCTGTCTCTTTCCTTCGGTAGCATGGACTCAATATCCATGGCTCGGCTCAGTGTCTGGGCATAAGGGAGAGGACCGTGACTGGCAAGGGATATGCCAATCTCATGTCGAAGACCGCGTCTGAATTTGTCGGCACGAGCAAGATCCGTCTCCACCAGTTGCGGAGCATAACGAGAGAGTTGGTTGAACAAACGATCATATTCAGCGACCGTCTTTTTCCCTTGTTGCAAGTTCCAGAACTCATTCTGGCGACGCTGGCGGTAACAACCCGGAATATACTTCTCAAGGAGCTCGTCCTTGAAGTCTTCCCATGTGTATCGTTCCCATTGAGCAGCTGTGAGAGTCCTTTTGACTGACTCCCACCAGAAATCAGCTTCATCGACCAGTTGATGAAGACCATAAGCAAGCTTGTCGGCCTCGGTACATTTGAGGTAGTTGAAGATCTTGTCCATAACTCTAATCCATTTCTCGGCATCGGCTGGTTCACCTACCCCATTAAAAGTTGGAGGATTCTGCCTACGGAAACTCTCATCATTCCTAGGCACCTGAACTCGCTCTAGGGGCTCATCTACATTATTGGTCCTTCCACGTACCATTTTGTTTGTTAAGTTTTGATTGACGCTGTTCTCTTTTGAGAAGCTGAATTGATATAGTTGTCAAAAAGAACGTTAGTAATCTTTATCAAGAGTTTATGCCATATCCATAATAGCATAAGTTTTGTTAAAAGAAAAATTCTTTATGCTATATCCATAAATAGCATTTTGATTAAGGGGATTCAATATTTCAAAAATATACTCATTCTTTCAAGTAGAAAAACATATCCACATAATTCACACATATATCGTAAGCCCGATATAATCACATAAGTCACATATATATCGCAACCCGATATAATCACAAAATTTCACAACCATATCATTGTCAAATTTCCAATATCAATCCCTCCCCGGATGATAATAATTCAGTTTCAAATATCAATCCCTCCCCGGATGATAATAATTCAATTTCAAATATCAATCCCTCCCCGGATGATAATAATTCAATTTCCAATATCAATCCCTCCCCGGATGATAATAATTCAATTTCAAATATCAATCCCTCCCCGGATGATAATAATTCAATTGTATCGAAACCCGATACTAAACCTGTCACAAGTCACGTTTCAAAAATAAATCCCTGCCCGGATTATAACAAGTTACACTTCTCAACATAAAATTTCACATTTTGCAACAAATATTGCAAACTTTCACGCTTAGTCATTTCTCACGTTTCGTTTTTCATATAGTTCACATTTTGCAATCAATCATGCAACCTTTGCAGATAACCATAAAATCATCGAGTCATATAATAGTATAATCATAGTCATAATCATAACCATATATATCATCAAAAGTCGATTCGTTTGAAACGAATCTCAAGTACCTGCCCGTATTATAATTTCATAACATAAATATTTTCAATTATCCTCGGCACACAACCGTCAAAATATTAATTTCCCGACCCTTTCGTTGAGATGGTGACTCCCTACCCGGATCACAATATCATAACATGAACATATCTCAAGTTTAGAAATTTTCACATTAATCATGTCAACATTCTTCACATTCAAATCAAACAATTACTTCACGATTCAATTTTTCATATTATTCCATTGTTTTGCATATTTATATCACATATTCAAACATTTCATATCTTCCAAAGTACCATATCATGCTTGTCATATCATACAAGTGCATATATTCATATTTCGTGAAATCATTTCATGTCGATATCAATGACAATAATATTACTTAGACATACCATCTTTCACATACTTCATGTTCATCATAAAATACTCAATCTTGGACTTGTAATATCATCAAACCATTATATCAAAGTCACAACATAAGAATTTCGATTTGGACGACATAGTGCATGTTCCACATTTAATACATACATACAAATAAGTTATAAATCAAGCATGCTTAGCATTGTCATTAGTATCTTTATTAAATTTCACATATCCATATGTGATATCATATATGATTTTTAATAATCTCATAGTATTATTATCTTATAATTCACATCGTCATGTTATCATATATATTACTGAGAAGTTTTCATCGCAATACTATCACATTATCTCATAAGGTTTCATTCCCACAATATATGTCGTTTTTATATAATACACAACAACTCATCTCCTTAACTATATAATAGCATGATCATATTGTTCTTCTGAAGATATCCTAAGCTTAATTTTCATATGATATCTTATTTAAGAAGTAATTAATATAGCAAGATTATTATGCATTATATATTACCATAAAGTTTCAATTTCACAAAACATCATGTCATGGTTTCGTCTTCATATATCACAGAGATAATATAACTCCCCTTAATCATATTATCGTATAACCCTATCCTAATGTTATTTTGGAAAAATCATAAATTTGTGTTTTCACCAAATCATGCTTTTAAAGTGTCATAGATAATAGTCTTTCATTTTATATAATACACAACAACTCATCTCCTTAATTATATAATAGCATGATCATATTGTTCTTCTGAAGATATCCTAAGCTTAATTTTCATATGATATCTTATTTAAGAAGTAATTAATATAGCAAGATTATTATGCATTATATATTACCATAAAGTTTCAATTTCACAAAACATCATGTCATGGTTTCGTCTTCATATATCACAGAGATAATATAACTCCCCTTAATCATATTATTGTATAACCCTATCCTAATGTTATTTTGGAAAAATCATAAATTTGTGTTTTCACCAAATCATGCTTTTAAAGTGTCATAGATAATAGTCTTTCATTTTATTAACATAATCATGCATAACATATTTTAGAAAGCTATCATCATAAGATCATAAGGTTTCAATTGCATGTAACATGTTTCATTTTCATATACCCCATAAATAATGTAGCATCTTTATAAATTACAATCATTGCATATTCATATAACTAGTCCATGCTATCTTAAGTTAACATATCAAACTTAGTCATGCAATATCATGTTTTATAGTTTATCTCACAACTAATGGTCTTTCATGTTCTTCCCATAATTAAGCACATCATATCACCATATCATAATAACCCCTACTCATATAGTCACTATTTAGCATATCACAAGAGCTCAAATCATATAAATAATAACTTATCATAGAGTATTTTGCAAGTAACACGTATACATGATTATTTGTTCAACTTGTTATAGTAAATTTCAAGTACACAATATATGTAAAAGCATGATTCCATACTCATATGAAGAATCACATAAATCACTACAACATATAAGTCACGTTCTCATCTCACATATGTTTCGATAAATATTTCTCACAACCTTTCACGTAATCAAACTTTCAATCGTTAGTTTCAATCAATATAATCATATGAGTTAGGAATGTACCTCGACGATGAGCTCGGAGCGATAGTGATCGAGAGAGAGAGAATGCATAGGTCGAACGTGAAATTATTTCATCTTAAATTCCTTAGATTAATGCATAGTCCATGCCTAGGATAAACTTTTCTCAAAATTTTAAATTTAAGTTTATGAATAGTCTTTGGTATTCAGAACGACTACGCTCTGATACCATCCTGTCACACCCCGATTTTCCTAACTCTAAAAATAATCAATTTTAAGTATATCCAATTAAATCGGGATGCAACGAAGGGTAAAATAAAAAGGGAGAAAATCATAATTCATTTGATTTTAATTAATTTTAATTAAAATTCATTTAGTTTAGCCCGAAGATTTGGGCAACATCTCCCCTTAAACCAGGACCAAGTCGTAGTAAATACCAAAGACTATACATCAGCTAACCAAGTACATAAACCATAACGATGAGGTCGGACCAGACCGCGCCATCATCGGATCCAAGATATTTAATAAAAATAACTACCGAGGCGGACCAGACCGCTCTACAGTAGGATCCAAAATACATATCGAAAGCATAACAACCGTGGCGTTGACCGGACCGCACTACAGTTGGGTCCAGAATATATAGTTACATCAAAGTTGCGTTTAAATAGCGGAAGCGAAATAAATAAACATTTATTTATCAACCGTTATAGTTTTTATAAATTCGTTTAAGTTTTCGTTATATGAATTCATACTTTCAAGACGTGAGTTTTTATAACTAAATTCTAAAGTTTAAATTTTAAACTAACGAAAGAATAACGAACTTTAACGAACTTTAAACTTTCTAAGTTAATTAAAACTATAGCTTTCCTTTCGTTTATTTAAAGTGATAATAATTCGATAGTCCAAGTAAAGAAAGGGAAATTATGTCTTAAGAACCAAACATAAGTAAATTGTTCATAACCGAAATCAAGTTTTAAGAAACGAGAAAGTCTAACGGTTTAAGTTTTATTTTCCTCGTCTCTTGATTATTCCTCCTTCCTCTTCTCTCTCTCTTCGCTCCGTCACTATGCCTCCGGCTCCCAATCTGCAAAACAAAGAAAGTTCTACAGGGCTGAGTACAACTAGCACTCAGTGTGATAATTGCCACAAAGGAAAACAAAAGCAGGACTTTCAGGATTCAAAAAGGGAGAAGAGAAAGAATAGAGTTTGATCCTATATGACCACACAATTTAGGTACCCATGTAGGTATTCCCGAGGTTACTCGTAATCGAATCCCGGTTAAACCACCCGACGGATTATAAGAACATTTGCAGGGTGACATACATAAAGTGTATATAAACCCATCAGCTATGCTAGACGGCATAAATAGAGTATATGCAGGTCTATCGGCTAGGGATCGAGATTTCCGTGGTAAACCCCACTCCCGATCCCGGTGTACACCAGTTGCTCATTGGTGTGTTAGACCTAACGATGTCAACCAGATATCGTAAAAGATTAGAGCATTAAACCTGGGAAACCTGTGATTCACAATTTAATCCTGAAACAAAGCCTGCACTTGAAGAATATAGAGCTTACTAGCTCAAGAGTTATCAAGAAATAAGAATCCCCAAGGATTTTAACAAGTTGAATAAATAGATCCCCACCTTTACCAGTTACTCGATTCTTTGGTTCGAATCTAAAGTCAGCTTCTTCGGAGATTCTTCCTACAAATATTTCCTGATGTTAAGTTACGTTCGTAGTTTCGTTTTAGAACTTTTCTAACATAAACTTTCTTTTTAACTGTAATGGCCCGCAAATTCGATAATCTATAAATCTAAGTTACGGCAATAAGTTACGAGTAATACTCGTATTTATATATATATTTATAAATATATACATCAAGATATCTAAGCTTGATTTAATATGTTACGATGAAAGAAAGATAGTCGGATTGATTATCGAGTAAGATAGCACGTTATTAAACGAAGGCAATCTTAATTAATTTATATTATGGGCCAAGCCCATTGGTTCATGATCGAACCGCTAGATAACAATAATTAAATGATTATACAAATTAAAAACAACAAATAATTAAAGAGGTACATTGCATGTATTCGTTGCTTGAATCAAAAGAAAGATAAAAAAAAAAAAAAAAAAAAAAAAAAAAAAAAAGAACAGCAGAAAAAGGGTGGCAGAGAAGGGAGAAGGGACAGCAGTCTTTCCAGTTTTCCAGCTTCATTCTCCCCCCTTGCACCATTCTTGAGCTCCAAGAAAAATATCAACTTTTCCCTCAACTTGCCACCTGCAAACTGCAAAGCAAAAAGGATAGGATTAGAGAAGAAATCAGAAAATAAAGGACTCTATCTCTTACACCTAGCTAGACTTGCAGTAACCAAATAATACATCTAACTATTACATAAGGAATGGATTAATACACATTCAATGTATTGTTAATGTACAATTAATGCAAAAGTTAGAGAAAGACAAGAAAAGAGGGTTGTTACTTGGATTCTTCAACAGTTTCTTCTTCTAGCCATCACCATCATCCCTTCCATAGCCTTTTGAAAAATTGGTACCCTGCAAAACCATCCCCTAAAACAAGGGAAAGCCTGCAGCAAATAAAGAAAAAAGGGGAGAAGATCAGATTTGTTTTTCATACGTAATGCACAATTTCACAACCAAGAAGAAGTATAAATACCCCAACATAAACCATAAATCAGTTTTCTACTTCACACCCTTCTCATCACTCAAAAGAAATAGATTTAAGAGAAGAAGAAGAGGATCTAAGGAAGAGGAAGGGAAAAGCTAGCAACCACAGCCCTTCTAACATCTAGTAAGCATATTATCACCATTTTCAAATTAAACATCAATAGGAAGCAAGCATGCTAATTTTCAGATTCGATTTCAATGGAAGCATGCTAAAAATTGAACTCTTGATTTAATAATCAACCAAGCATGAGCTCCTAATGAACTACTAAGCTTAAGTATATTTCGACACACTCTATGAATCATAGATACAATAAAGCATGATTACTAAGTAGTTAAAACAACGTTCATGCTCATATGTTAAGGAAATAAAACCTACAAGCCCTACTGCCTCTATCTCTATTAATTACCTCTAACTTCAATTGATTTAAATCATGGAATTTAAATTTAATAACTATGAAATCAGACTTTTCTATGCATAAAACGAAAGACGAAGATATATATGCACATAAAAGTTACGAATCGAATATTAAATAAACAAAGAAAGGGAGTCGAACCTCCGTCGAGGCCAAAGCCCCGACGGGAGAAGAGCAGTCTGCCGGGGCGGCAAAGGCGGCCCCGAGTCAAGCTTCGACGGCACTCTTCACCGTTGAGTAGCTGCTGCCCAAACCCTGTATAAACAAAGAAAATGTTAAAACCTTAAAATATATATATATGAATGCCGAGAGAGTGAGAGTTCAGAGGGAGGTCTCCGGCGACGGCGTTCCCCGAAGGACGTTCCAGCGCCGGCGTCTCCTGGCAGCGCTCCCGGAGCCCTGCAAGTAGAGGAGGAAGAACGGGAGAGGGAGGGGACAACGTGGCCAGCGACGGCGAGCCTCGCCGCCGGCAACGGCAGCGTCGACTCCAGTCGGGTGTCATTCCGAGAGAGGGTAGAGAAGATAGAGAGAGACAGGGAGAGAGGGTAGAGAAGATAGAGAGAGACAGGGAGAGAGGGTAGAGAAGATAGAGAGAGAACGAGGGAGGGAGAGAGATGGCGTCACCGGCGGCAGCGGTTCTCGCCGCCGGTGACGGTGGCGCCGACTGGACAAGAGGGAGATGGGAGATGAGGCGGATGAATGATAATTGGGGGAAATGAGAGAAATGGTGAGGATTTGGGTTTTTATACTTAGGGTTTAAACCGGGTCGGGTTCTGGGTCGGGTTTCGGGTCGGGTTTTGGGTAGGGTTTTGGGTCTGGGTTAAAAGTAGTTTCGGGCCGGGATTTGGGCTCAGGTTGGGCCAATTAAATTACGGCCCAACTTTTTAATTTATTAAATATTTTGTATGTTAATACCATAAAATTTAGACGAGGAACGTTATAAATTACCGAGAAATATTTTATTTATTTAAATAAAATAACTCGACTAATTCGAGCCTATTAACGAAGCTCGATAAATTTTCGAGCCAAAAATAGCCTATTTAATTCATGGAAATGAATTATATTATAATGTTGGGTTTAATAATCCAATAATATATATATATAACTTCAAATAAATTATTATTCGAAGCTTATGAGGATAATTAACGGCTATCACTAGCCAAGGAGAATCATTAACTCCGATTAATAATCTCACGATATATTAACGGAACGATAGTCGAAACGAGAAATTAGGAAAAAGGGATAGAATATTCCTTTATTAAGAATTATTAAATTCTTTAAGAATAGAAATTCTTATAGCTTCGCTTTTAAATAGGTGGGAGTCGATCGGAAGGCGAACGACACGATCCTATTTGAATCCAGCTCTTTTTACGCTATTTAAGGTGGGCTTTCTTCCAAAGAAAAATGAGAATTTATTTAATTAAGTTCTAGTTATTTTCAGCTTGTCATGCCATAAACATTTTTGTTTTGTGTATGACACCTATCTGAATTGGCTTCGCCAATTAAGTTAATCGATTTCGGGTCCTTGTTAAGACTTGCTATCTTGCTTGGACTAGTGTACATAGGACCGTGAGTCATCTTCAGGGTTGGCCGGTCAGGTGTCGTGTGAGGTGGCCACCTCCTCGACACCATAGTTTCAGATATGGTAGATTAATAAAGAACTTAGTCAGCGCTGACACTTTTAGATCACAAGAACAGTTTTAGTGAACATAGGATCTTTACAGTAAAATCCCTATGTTTCACTTACTAATGGCATGTACAATTATATTGTATAGTTTTCGGCAATGTGTCCACTGAGTACTCTGTACTCAGCCCTGCATGTATTTCTAAATGTGCAGGTTGAGCCAGGTGGAGTGAAGTGACGAGCGGAGCCTTTTGTCGTGTAATTATGTAATAGATAGACTTTCGGTAATACATGTCTTCATACATGTATTCCAGTACTCTTTCCGCTGCGTACACTCTACGTAATAATTACGTACTTTTTAAGTACTTTTCAGTTATGTATTGACTAAGACAAGTAACCTTGTGTTCTTTTGGGCCTTGAGCCGAAACTTCGAAGTTATCGTAATGTTCTAGTATTCATACGTGTCAAGATCCGTATTCAATTCCTTACCCCTTTCTATTCCCCCTTCTTAATTCCCATCCCTAGTCACGGTACCCCGGTTTAGCTATCCTTAGCAAAATCCAGTCGTGACAGAGTGGTATCAGAGCACTCGTTGCTCTAAAACCGAGAGTCTTCTTTCAGAGTCTAGTCTAATTTGAATCACTAGACTATTTGAGTTAATCGACAAAGGCTCAGCACTTCACTACCCCTGCTCAACGAGGAAAAAGGTAAAGTTATGTTATTATAAATTTTTTTTTTGTGGACTATAGCTATGAATGATCACATAGAAGTAAGAGCATGCCTTTTATGAGAACATAGTTGCTCAAACTAGTCATCTTTTCTTATAGACAAGATTTAAATTTTGAAGGAACGAACTTCCTTCTTAATAGTTAGAGACAAGGAGAAGACGTCAAGGAAGTGCACAAGGGCAAAAATGATCAAGGAAGATAATGTCATCAATCAAATGACATGGGCTTAGCCTTTGACGACTTTTCAAGGCATTGAACGATGCAAGTCTCTAAATGACGATGGAAGATATCAAATGATTTGATTATCATAATATTGTGGCACAATAAAGGTAAGACCACTACCAACTCATAGATGTACCACATCTTGGGTAAAAGAGAACATATTATGTCGATAACTAAGAAAAGAACAGTTAGAAAAGTTAAAGGAAGGTACAATAAAGTATAGTGGTGTAATAACCCTTGTTAGCTAATAGTTTATTAGCATGAAGCATAATTGATTAGAGTTTAACTAATACCCTCATTTTATAGATGGCACCCAAAAGGCAAGTTGTTTTTCCCCGAGGACGTGAGAGACCACCAAAGAATCGCAGGAGGGAACCGACTCCTGAGGAAGAAGAACCGCAAGATGAAAGTGAGGATTCGGTAAGTGAACAACAAGAGGAGGAATCCGAAGAGGGATCTGAGGAGGAAAGGGAAGAAGCACCTCCACCTCCTCCACCTCCACCGCATGAGCGGAGGATAGAGGAAATGTTCTTAAAACAGAACCCACCCGTGTTTAATGGAACCGGGGATCCAGCTGAAGCAGAAATTTGGGTGCGAGCTATGGAACGCATCTTTAAGTTTCTTAGGTGCACTGATAATGAACGACTGACCTGTGTAGCATTCCAACTATCTGGACCTGCTGATTTCTGGTGGGAGGCAAGACAGAAATCCATGACGGCCCACCAACTGAGGAATTTAACTTGGGAACAGTTTAAGGCAGGGATTTACGATAAGTATATCCCCAAGAGCTACAGAAAGAAAAAGGAGAATGAGTTCTACCATCTGAAGCAGGGGAAGATGACTGTGACGGAGTATGACAGGATGTTCTGCGAGCTATCGCGATTTGCTCCCGAGCAAGTGGATACAGAGGAGAAGATGGCGGAGAAATTTTGTGTCGGTCTAAGGCATGAGATCAGGATGACACTTGCAAGTCACGGAGGACTGTCATATTCTGAGTCACTTAGCAGAGCATTAGACATTGAAGCAGCAATGCCCAGAGACAAACTGATCGTAACACCGACAACAGCTCAGTCTCAATCGCAGCAGGACAAAGGCAAGCGTAAGTGGGAGGACAATTCTGGCAAGCAGGTTGAGGGGAAACCGTGGAAAGGGAACCCCACTCAAGAATTTGGAAAACAAACTGCTTCCGGACAGATGGGTGGTTACAAACAGAAGTCCCCCATGTGCCCTAAGTGCAACAGGATGCATGGAGGATTGTGCAAGGCAGGGAGTGATAGCTGTTACATCTGCGGACAGAAAGGGCACTATGCCCGAGTGCCCCATCAAGCAAAGAGGAACAGGAATGGGTCCCAATCAACCGAACCAGACCCAACAACTGAGGGCAATCCAGGCCCAGATTATGCCAGGACAATCCCAGCTACCCCCACCACCGCCCCCACTGCCACCACAACAACAACTGTTTCAGCAGTATAAGCAGCAGCCTCAGCAGAATGCAAGAGCCTACGCGCTAAAGCAGAAGCAACCCGAGAAAAACCAGGGGAATTTGGCAGGTATGGGCCAACTTCTGAATATCCCTGTTATAATTTTGTTCGATACGGGTGCCTCGCATTCTTTCATCGCCAAAGCATGTGTAGATAAATTAAGGCTTAGAACAGATCATATAACTGCGGTTATGAAAGTAATTTCACCAATAGGAGGGACAGTTACTCTCACAAATTGTTGCTCTAACCTAGTATTGAACATAGGTCCACTATATCAATCGGTTGAAGTTCGTAAGGTAATCGGTCAACTGAAGTTATCTTGAGCTTCCGGAGTCAACAGATGGTCAAACGACCTCAAATTCAATGCGCTCTTAATGAATACTCTCTAATTCAATACAATATATCAATCGGTTGAAGTTCGTACGAGGATAATTGAGTCTTAAGTCAGTTATAGTGGTTTTCTTCTCGATTAAGCAAAAGAGACTTCAATCGAGGTTATGAGCTCCAATGCTTTTGAAATCAACGAGTAAGCTTCAATTTCATGTTCTAATATAAGAAATGAAGTAATCGAGCATGATAATTGCTTGGAAAGCACGGTTTGAAGTACCAAAATCGAAGAACGTAAGGTAATCAGTCAACTGAAGCTATCTTGAGCTTCCGGAGTCAACAGATGGTCAAACGACCTCAAATTCTAAGCGCTCTTCATGAAAACCCTCTAATTCAATACAATATATCAATCGGTTGAAGTTCGTACGAGGATAATTGAGTCTTAAGTCAGTTATAGTGGTTTTCTTCTCGATTAAGCAAAAGAGACTTCAATCGAGGTTATGAGCTCCAATGCTTTTAAAATCAACGAGTAAGCTTCAATTTCATGTTCTAATATAAGAATTTAAGTAATTGAACATGATAATTGCTTGCAAAGCATGATTTGAAATACCTAAATCAAAGAACGTAAGGTAATCAGTCAACCGAAGCTATCTTGAGCATCCGGAGTCAACAGATGGTCGAACGACCTCGAATTCGATGCGCTCTTCATGAATAACCTCTAATTCAATACAATATATCAATCGGTTGAAGTTCGTACGAGAATCATTGAGTCTTAAGTCAGTTATAGTGGTTTTCTTCTCGATTAAGCAAAAGAGACTTCAATCGAGGTTATGAGCTCAAATGCTTTTGAAATCAACGAGTAAGCTTCAATTTCATGTTCTAATATAAGAAATGAAGTAATCGAGCATGAAAATTGCTTGGAAAGCACGGTTCGAACTACCAAAATCGAAGAACGTATGGTATTCGGTCAACTGAAGCTATCTTGAGCTTCCGGAGTCAACAGATGGTCAAACGACCTCGAATTCGATGCGCTCTTAATGAATACCCTCTAATTCAATACAATATATCAATCGGTTGAAGTTCGTACGAGAATCATTGAGTCTTAAGTCAGTTATAGTGGTTTTCTTCTCGATTAAGCAAAAGAGACTTCAATCGAGGTTATGAGCTCCAATGCTTTTGAAATCAACGAGTAAGCTTCAATTTCATGTTCTAATATATGAAATGAAGTAAGCGAGCATGATAATTGCTTGGAAAGCACGGTTTGAACTACCAAAATCGAAGAACGTAAGGTAATCGGTCAACCGAAGCTATCTTGGGCTTCCAAAGTAAACAGATGGTCAAACAACCTCAAATTCGAAGCGCTTTTCATGAATACCATCTAATTCAATACATATATCAATCGGTTGAAGTACGTACGAGAGTCATTGAGTTTTAAGTCAGTTATAGTTGTTTTCTTCTCGATTAAGCGAAAGAGTCTTCAATCGAGGTTATGAGCTCAAATGCTTTTAAAATCAATGAGTAAGCTTCAATTTCATGTTCTAATATAAGAAATGAAGTAATCGAACATGATAATTGCTTGGAAAGCACGATTTGAAATACCAAAATTGAAGAACGTAAGGAAATCGGTCAACCGAAGCTATCTTGAGCATCCGGAGTCAACAGATGTTCGAACGACCTCGAATTCGATGCGCTCTTCATGAATAACCTCTAATTCAATACAATATATCAATCGGTTGAAGTTCGTCAGAGAATCATTGAGTTTTAAGTCAGTTATAGTGGTTTTCTTCTCGATTAAGCAAAAGAGACTTCAATCGAGGTTATGAGCTCAAATGCTTTTGAAATCAACGAGTAAGCTTCAATTTCATGTTCTAATATAAGAAAAGAAGTAATCGAGCATGATAATTTCTTGGAAAGCACGGTTTGAACTACCAAAATCGAAGAACGTAAGGTAATCGGTCAACTGAAGCTATCTTGAGCTTCCGGAGTCAACAGATGGTCAAACGACCTCAAATTCAATGCGCTCTTAATGAATACTCTCTAATTCAATACAATATATCAATCGGTTGAAGTTCGTACGAGGATAATTGAGTCTTAAGTCAGTTATAGTGGTTTTCTTCTCGATTAAGCAAAAGAGACTTCAATCGAGGTTATGAGCTCCAATGCTTTTGAAATCAACGAGTAAGCTTCAATTTCATGTTCTAATATAAGAAATGAAGTAATCGAGCATGATAATTGCTTGGAAAGCACGGTTTGAAGTACCAAAATCAAAGAACGTAAGGTAATCAGTCAACTGAAGCTATCTTGAGCTTCCGGAGTCAACAGATGGTCAAACGACCTCATATTCTAAGCGCTCTTCATGAAAACCCTCTAATTCAATACAATATATCAATCGGTTGAAGTTCGTACGAGGATAATTGAGTCTTAAGTCAGTTATAGTGGTTTTCTTCTCGATTAAGCAAAAGAGACCTCAATCGAGGTTATGAGCTCCAATGCTTTTAAAATCAACGAGTAAGCTTCAATTTCATGTTCTAATATAAGAAATTAAGTAATTGAACATGATAATTTCTTGCAAAGCATGATTTGAAATACCTAAATCAAATAAAATAAGGTAATCAGTCAACCGAAGCTATCTTGAGCATCCGGAGTCAACAGATGGTCGAACGACCTCGAATTCTATGCGCTCTTCATGAATAAACTCTAATTCAATACAATATATCAATCGGTTGAAGTTCGTACGAGAATCATTGAGTCTTAAGTCAGTTATAGTGGTTTTCTTCTCGATTAAGCAAAAGAGACTTCAATCGAGGTTATGAGCTCAAATGCTTTTGAAATCAACGAGTAAGCTTCAATTTCATGTTCTAATATAAGAAATGAAGTAATCGAGCATGAAAATTGCTTGGAAAGCACGGTTTGAACTACCAAAATCGAAGAACGTAAGGTATTCGGTCAACTGAAGCTATCTTGTGCTTTCGGAGTCAACAGATGGTCAAACGACCTCAAATTCGATGCGCTCTTAATGAATACCCTCTAATTCAATACAATATATCAATCGGTTGAAGTTCGTACGAGGATAATTGAGTCTTAAGTCAGTTATAGTGGTTTTCTTCTCGATTAAGCAAAAGAGACTTCAATCGAGGTCATGAGCTCCAATGCTTTTGAAATCAAAGAGTAAGCTTCAATTTCATGTTATAATATAAGAAATGAAGTAATTGAGCATGATTATGGCTTGGAAAGCACGGTTTGAACTACCAAAATCGAAGAACGTAAGGTAATTGGTCAACCGAAGCTATCTTGAGCTTCCGGAGTCGACAGATGGTCGAACGACCTCGAATTCGATACGCTATTCATGAATAACCTCTAATTCACTACAATGTATCAATCGGTTGAAGTACGTACGAGAATCATTGAGTTTTAAGTCAGTTATAGTGGTTTTCTTCTCGATTAAAAAAAAGAGACTTCAATCGAGATTATGAGCTCAAATGCTTTTAAAATCAACGAGTAAGCTTCAATTTCATGTTCTAATATAAGAAATTAAGTAATCGAACATGATAATTGCTTGTAAAGCATGATTTGAAATACCTAAATCGAAGAACGTAAGGTAATCAGTCAACCAAAGCTATCTTGAGCATCCGGAGTCAACAGATGGTCGAACGACCTCGAATTTGATGCGCTCTTCATGAATAACCTCTAATTCAATACAATATATCAATCGGTTGAAGTACGTACGAGAATCATTGAGTTTTAAGTCAGTTATAGTGGTTTTCTTCTCGATTAAGCAAAAGAGACTTCAATCGAGGTTATGAGCTCCAATGCTTTTGAAATCAACGAGTAAGCTTCAATTTCATGTTCTAATATAAGAAATGAAGTAAGCGAGCATGATAATTGCTTGGAAAGCACGGTTTGAACTACCAATATCGAAGAACGTAAGGTAATCGGTCAACCGAAGCTATCTTGGGCTTCCAAAGGAAACAGATGGTCAAACAATCTCAAATTCGATGCGCTCTTCATGAATACCATCTAATTCAATACAATATATCAATCGGTTGAAGTACGTACGAGAGTCATTGAGTTTTAAGTCAGTTATAGTGGTTTTCTTCTCGATTAAGCAAAAGAGTCTTCAATCGAGGTTATGAGCTCAAATGCTTTTAAAATCAATGAGTAAGCTTCAATTTCATGTTCTAATATAAGAAATGAATTAATCGAACATGATAATTGCTTGGAAAGCACGATTTGAAATACCAAAATTGAAGAACGTAAGGAAATCGGTCAACCGAAGCTATCTTGAGCATCCGGAGTCAACAGATGGTCGAACGACCTCGAATTCGATGCGCTCTTCATGAATAACCTCTAATTCAATACAATATATCAATCGGTTGAAGTTCGTTAGAGAATCATTGAGTTTTAAGTCAGTTATAGTGGTTTTCTTCTCGATTAAGCAAAAGAGACTTCAATCGAGGTTATGAGCTCAAATGCTTTTGAAATCAACGAGTAAGCTTCAATTTCATGTTTTAATATAAGAAAAGAAGTAATCGAGCATGATAATTTCTTGGAAAGCACGGTTTGAACTACCAAAATCGAAGAACGTAAGGTAATCGGTCAACTGAAGCTATCTTGAGCTTCCGGAGTCAATAGATGGTCAAACGACCTCAAATTCAATGCGCTCTTAATGAATACTCTCTAATTCAATACAATATATCAATCGGTTGAAGTTCGTACGAGGATAATTGAGTCTTAAGTCAGTTATAGTGGTTTTCTTCTCGATTAAGCAAAAGAGAATTCAATCGAGGTTATGAGCTCCAATGCTTTTGAAATCAACGAGTAAGCTTCAATTTCATGTTCTAATATAAGAAATGAAGTAATCGAGCATGATAATTGCTTGGAAAGCACGGTTTGAAGTACCAAAATCGAAGAACGTAAGGTAATCAGTCAACTGAAGCTATCTTGAGCTTCCGGAGTCAACAGATGGTCAAACGACCTCAAATTCTAAGCGCTTTTCATGAAAACCCTCTAATTCAATACAATATATCAATCGGTTGAAGTTCGTACGAGGATAATTGAGTCTTAAGTCAGTTATAGTGGTTTTTTTCTCGATTAAGCAAAAGAGACTTCTATCGAGGTTATGAGCTCCAATGCTTTTAAAATCAACGAGTAAGCTTCAATTTCATGTTCTAATATAAGAAATTAAGTAATTGAACATGTTAATTGCTTGCAAAGCATGATTTGAAATACCTAAATCAAAGAACGTAAGGTAATCAGTCAACCGAAGCAATCTTGAGCATCCGGAGTCAACAGATGGTCGAACGACCTCGAATTCGATGCGCTCTTCATGAATAACCTCTAATTCAATACAATATATCAATCGGTTGAAGTTCGTACGAGAATCATTGAGTCTTAAGTCAGTTATAGTGGTTTTCTTCTCGATTAAGCAAAAGAGACTTCAATCGAGTTTATGAGCTCCAATGCTTTTGAAATCAACGATAAGCTTCAATTTCATGTTCTAATATAAGAAATGAAGTAATCGAGCATGATAATTGCTTGGAAAGCACGGTTTGAACTACCAAAATCGAAGAACGTAAGGTAATCGGTCGACCGAAGCTATCTTGGGCTTCCAAAGTAAACAGATGGTCAAACAACCTCAAATTCGATGCGCTCTTCATGAATACCATCTAATTCAATACAATATATCAATCGGTTGAAGTACGTACGAGAGTCATTGAGTTTTAAGTCAGTTATAGTGGTTTTCTTCTCGATTAAGCAAAAGAGTCTTCAATCGAGGTTATGAGCTCAAATGCTTTTAAAATCAATGAGTAAGCTTCAATATCATGTTCTAATATAAGAAATGAAGTAATCGAACATGATAATTGCTTGGAAAGCACGATTTGAAATACCAAAATTGAAGAACGTAAGGAAATCGGTCAACCGAAGCTATCTTGAGCATCCGGAGTCAACAGATGGTCGAACGATCTCGAATTCGATGCGCTCTTCATGAATAACCTCTAATTCAATACAATATATCAATCGGTTGAAGTTCGTAAGAGAATCATTGAGTTTTAAGTCAGTTATAGTGGTTTTCTTCTCGATTAAGCAAAAGAGACTTCAATCGAGGTTATGAGCTCAAATGCTTTTGAAATCAACGAGTAAGCTTCAATTTCATGATTTAATATAAGAAAAGAAGTAATCGAGCATGATAATTTCTTGGAAAGCACGGTTTGAACTACCAAAATCGAAGAACGTAAGGTAATCGGTCAACTGAAGCTATCTTGAGCTTCCGGAGTCAATAGATGGTCAAACGACCTCAAATTCAATGCGCTCTTAATGAATACTCTCTAATTCAATACAATATATCAATCGGTTGAAGTTCGTACGAGGATAATTGAGTCTTAAGTCAGTTATAGTGGTTTTCTTCTCGATTAAGCAAAAGAGACTTCAATCGAGGTTATGAGCTCCAATGCTTTTGAAATCAACGAGTAAGCTTCAATTTCATGTTCTAATATAAGAAATGAAGTAATCGAGCATGATAATTGCTTGGAAAGCACGGTTTGAAGTACCAAAATCGAAGAACGTAAGGTAATCAGTCAACTGAAGCTATCTTGAGCTTCCGGAGTCAATAGATGGTCAAACGACCTCAAATTCTAAGCGCTCTTCATGAAAACCCTCTAATTCAATACAATATATCAATCGGTTGAAGTTCGTACGAGGATAATTGAGTCTTAAGTCAGTTATAGTGGTTTTTTTCTCGATTAAGCAAAAGAGACTTCTATCGAGGTTATGAGCTCCAATGCTTTTAAAATCAACGAGTAAGCTTCAATTTCATGTTCTAATATAAGAAATTAAGTAATTGAACATGATAATTGCTTGCAAAGCATGATTTGAAATACCTAAATCAAAGAACGTAAGGTAATCAGTCAACCGAACAATCTTGAGCATCCGGAGTCAACAGATGGTCGAACGACCTCGAATTCGATGCGCTCTTCATGAATAACCTCTAATTCATTACAATATATCAATCGGTTGAAGTTCGTACGAGAATCATTGAGTCTTAAGTCAGTTATAGTGGTTTTCTTCTCGATTAAGCAAAAGAGACTTCAATCGAGTTTATGAGCTCCAATGCTTTTGAAATCAAGGAATAAGCTTCAATTTCATGTTCTAATATAAGAAATGAAGTAATCGAGCATGATAATTTCTTGGAAAGCACGGTTTGAACTACCAAAATCGAAGAACGTAAGGTAATCGGTCGACCGAAGCTATCTTGGGCTTCCAAAGTAAACAGATGGTCAAACAACCTCAAATTCGATGCGCTCTTCATGAATACCATCTAATTCAATACAATATATCAATCGGTTGAAGTACGTACGAGAATCATTGAGTTTTAAGTCAGTTATAGTGGTTTTCTTCTCGATTAAGCAAAAGAGACTTCAATCGAGGTTATGAGCTCAAATGCTTTTAAAATCAATGAGTAAGCTTAAATTTCATGTTCTAATATAAGAAATGAAGTAATCGAACATGATAATTGCTTGGAAAGCACAATTTGAAATACCAAAATTGAAGAACGTAAGGAAATCGGTCAACCGAAGCTATCTTGAGCATCCAGAGTCAACAGATGGTCGAACGACCTCGAATTCGATGCGCTCTTCATGAATAACCTCTAATTCAATACAATATATCAATCAGTTGAAGTTCGTTAAAGAATCATTGAGTTTTAAGTCAGTTATAGTGGTTTTCTTCTCGATTAAGCAAAAGAGACTTCAATCGAGGTTATGAGCCCAAATGCTTTTGAAATCAACGAGTAAGCTTCAATTTCATGTTCTAATATAAGAAATGAAGTAATCGAGCATGATAATTTCTTGGAAAGCACGGTTTGAACTACCAAAATCGAAGAACTTAAGGTAATCGGTCAACTGAAGCTATCTTGAGCTTCTGGAGTCAAAAGATGGTCAAACGACCTCAAATTCGATGCGCTCTTAATGAATACTCTCTAATTCAATACAATATATCAATCGGTTGAAGTTCGTACGAGGATAATTGAGTCTTAAGTCAGTTATAGTTGTTTTCTTCTCGATTAAGCAAAAGAGACTTCAATCGAGGTTATGAGCTCCAATGCTTTTGAAATCAACGAGTAAGCTTCAATTTCATGTTGATGCAGTCCGTGGATCGAGAATTTTAGTTCGTGGGCCCAAGGTTATAGATGATATGGGATGAAGATTGAAGACTTTATTTTAGTTTTAATTTTCGTATGTTTTGGTTCAGGCCACGTTTTTGGCCTTAAAAGACTTGTTTTTGGGTTTTTATCATGTTGGTTAATGGGTTGGGCCATGCCTTTGAATTTAGGTCAGTTATTTCCTAGTAAGATTAGGTTTAGATGGTTTTATTTGCCTCTCTATATAAGGGGGTCTTTGTGGACGAAAATTAGATCAGATTATTCATTAATATATTTTCTTGAGTTTTTACTCTCTCTCTTTTAAGAGAATTTTCGAATTCCTCTTGTTTATCAAGTTGAGTTCTTTATCCGGCGAATCGACGAGTCAATCATCCCTCGTTGTGTGTCAATCATCGTCCCCGAGTTGCCTAGACAACACTTTCGTGTTCAATCTAGGAGGTTTTGGGATTTCCATCGGTATCTTGAGTCTTCCGCGTGCGTGAGTCGTTCGGACCTACCAAGGTTCGTATCATTTGGTATCAGAGCCAGGTTTACGTAATCCAGGTTCTATCTTTCCTTTTGTCTTTTTCGTTTTCGTGTCGTTCGTTCAAGTCTTCTTCTAATCGTTCGTCAGATTCGTTTCTGTGTTTAAAAAAAAATAATAAAAAAAAAAAAAAAATCGTATCTGGTCATAGAGACGTCCTTTGTAGCTTTTCGTTTCGTGTCAAGTATTCAGATTCGTTTTGTTACCATAAGTTCTAGATTTGTTTCTATAATTCAGATCTTATTTCCTTCATTAATTGATTTGGTTTCCATAGAGTCCAGATCTGATTTGGTTTCCATATAGTTCAGATTTTATTTCCTTAGTAGAGTTTGATTCAGTTTTCATATACTCCATATTTATCCATAAGTGTCCATATTTATCTTGTACCTTCCATACTTATCCATAAGTTTCCATAAGTATGGGTGAAGAAGCTTTGATTACAAATTTTATGGAAGAGATGCGGAGTATGGTAAAGGATGCATTTAAGCCTATCCATGAGAGGTTAGATCGACTCAAGCATTCTCGGATAAGAGAAAGTCAGAATTTTCTTCATCCAATCACATATCCTCAAAAGCGATTGATGAGAGAAGAGACATCTTATGAGGAGAACTTCGAGCAAGCTTCTCGACACAATGGCAGCAAATTAAGGCGGGATGGAGCAAGGGATCGAGTGGCTATCAAGTTGCAAAGTACTCCATCAATCCAGAAGAAACACGATCATAAATTGTTACTTGGAGAGAAGTCGGATCCTTGGATTAATAAGGAGAATCAGCCGCTGCCACAACAACAATTGAGTGAGATCATGGCTGCATTTAAAGCCGTATTTGATGTCAAAGATGCGGAAGCTCCGAATCAGCAAGAGGAGATCGTTGAACTTGAAACCGTGGTTGATTCCAAGGATGAGGATTGTCCAAGGGAGTTGGTGCTCGAAATTGATGTAGCTGATTCGAGAGATGAGAAATGTCCAAGAGAGATGGTGATCAGAGTTGATGAAGAAGTTGATGTTAAAGATGATGGAGATGATCACACGATGCTGAATTCAGAGGAGTCATGTGAAGATGTGCTTGAAGTATCTAATGCAAGTACTTTGGGTGCGGAAGCTAAAAGCATTGAAGAAGAACAGCAAAATAATATCTTTCCCACAAGATGTGACGTTGTGGATAAGGTATGTAGCTTGATTATTGATGATCAAACTTATACTAACGATGCTACTATTACTATGGTGGAAAAGTTAGGATTGACCTTGTTGAAGCACCCCAAGCTGCAATGGATGAATGAAACTGGAGTTGATGAGACGGCCAAGGAAGTAAAGGTTCCGTTTCAAATCAGCAAGTATGAAGGTGAAGTGTTTATTGAGGAGGCATCTATGTTGGAGCCATCTTGGCTGTTTCATAGACAAATGAAGCACGATGATATATTCAGCAAGCACTACATCGTGTTCAATATTCAAGAGAAGAATACGAAGTATAAGAAGGATGCACAAGGGAGCAAACATTTGGTTCAACACTTGTTTCTTGCAAGGAGAGAAAATCTGATTTTTGATCCGGGCATTTGGAGTGACGACGCGGATTTGAGGACAAATCCTCTTCAAGAGGAGGGGAATGATGCAGTCCGTGGATCGAGAATTTTAGTTCGTGGGCCCAAGGTTATAGATGATATGGGATGAAGATTGAAGACTTTATTTTAGTTTTAATTTTCGTATGTTTTGGTTCAGGCCACGTTTTTGGGCCTTAAAAGACTTGTTTTTGGGTTTTTATCATGTTGGTTAATGGGTTGGGCCATGCCTTTGAATTTAGGTCAGTTATTTCCTAGTAAGATTAGGTTTAGATGGTTTTATTTGCCTCTCTATATAAGGGGGTCTTTGTGGACGAAAATTAGATCAGATTATTCATTAATATATTTTCTTGAGTTTTTACTCTCTCTCTTTTAAGAGAATTTTCGAATTCCTCTTGTTTATCAAGTTGAGTTCTTTATCCGGCGAATCGACGAGTCAATCATCCCTCGTTGTGTGTCAATCATCGTCCCCGAGTTGCCTAGACAACACTTTCGTGTTCAATCCAGGAGGTTTTGGGATTTCCATCGGTATCTTGAGTCTTCCGAGTGCGTGAGTCGTTCGGACCTACCAAGGTTCGTATCACATGTTCTAATATAAGAAATGAAGTAATCGAGCATGATAATTGCTTGGAAAGCACGGTTTGAAGTACCAAAATCGAAGAACGTAAGGTAATCAGTCAACTGAAGCTATCTTGAGCTTCCGGAGTCAACAGATGGTCAAACGACCTCAAATTCTATGCGCTCTTCATGAACACCCTCTAATTCAATACAATATATCAATCGGTTGAAGTTCGTACGAGGATAATTGAGTCTTAAGTCAATTATAGTGGTTTTCTTCTCGATTAAGCAAAAGAGACTTCAATCGAGGTTATGAGCTCCAATGCTTTTAAAATCAACGAGTAAACTTCAATTTCATGTTCTAATATAAGAAATTAAGTAATCGAACATGATAATTGCTTGTAATGCATGATTTGAAATATCTAAATCGAAGAACGTAAGGTAATCAGTCAACCGAAGCTATCTTAAGCATCCGGAGTCAACAGATGGTCGAACGACCTCAATTCGATGCGCTCTTCATGAATAACCTCTAATTCAATACAATATATCAATCGGTTGAAGTTCGTACGAGAATCATTGAGTCTTAAGTCAGTTATAGTGGTTTTCTTCTCGATTAAGCAAAAGAGACTTCAATCGAGGTTATGAGCTCAAATGCTTTTGAAATCAACGAGTAAGCTTCAATTTCATGTTCTAATATAAGAAATGAAGTAATCGAGCATGATAATTGCTTGGAAATCACGGTTTGAACTACCAAAATCGAAGAACGTAAGGTAATCGGTCAACCGAAGCTGTCTTGAGCATCTGGAGTCAACAGATGGTCGAACAACCTCAATTCGATGCGCTCTTCATGAATAACCTCTAATTCAATACAATATATCAATCGGTTGAAGTTCGTACGAGAATCATTGAGTCTTAAGTCAGTTATAATGGTTTTCTTCTCGATTAAGCAAAAGAGACTTCAATCGAGGTTATGAGCTCAAATGCTTTTGAAATCAACGAGTAAGCTTCAATTTCATGTTCTAATATAAGATATGAAGTAATCGAGCATGAAAATTGCTTGGAAAGCACGGTTTGAACTACCAAAATTGAAGAACGTAAGGTATTCGGTCAACTGAATCTATCTTGAGCTTCCGGAGTCAACAGATGGTCAAACGACCTCAAATTCGATGCGCTCTTAATGAATACCCTCTAATTCAATACAATATATCAATCGGTTGAAGTTCGTACGAGGATAATTGAGTCTTAAGTCAGTTATAGTGGTTTTCTTCTCGATTAAGCAAAAGAGACTTCAATCGAGGTCATGAGCTCCAATGCTTTTGAAATCAACGAGTAAGCTTCAATTTCATGTTCTAATATAAGAAATGAAGTAATTGAGCATGATTAAGGCTTGGAAAGCACGGTTTGAACTACCAAAATCGTAGAACGTAAGGTAATCAGTCAACCGAAGCTATCTTGAGCTTCCGGAGTCGACAGATGGTCGAACGACCTCGAATTCGATACGCTATTCATGAATAACCTCTAATTCACTACAATGTATCAATCGGTTGAAGTACGTACGAGAATCATTGAGTTTTAAGTCAGTTATAGTGGTTTTCTTCTCGATTAAAAAAAAGAGACTTCAATCGAGGTTATGAGCTCAAATGCTTTTAAAATCAACGAGTAAGCTTCAATTTCATGTTCTAATATAAGAAATTAAGTAATCGAACATGATAATTGCTTGTAAAGCATGATTTGAAATACCTAAATCGAAGAACGTAAGGTAATCAGTCAACCGAAGCTATCTTGAGCATCCGGAGTCACAGATGGTCGAACGACCTCGAATTTGATGCGCTCTTCATGAATAACCTCTAATTCAATACAATATATCAATCGGTTGAAGTTCGTACGAGAATCATTGAGTCTTAAGTCAGTTATAGTGGTTTTCTTCTCGATTAAGCAAAAGAGACTTCAATCGAGGTCATGAGCTCCAATGCTTTTGAAATCAACGAGTAAGCTTCAATTTCATGTTCTAATATAAGAAATGAAGTAAGCGAGCATGATAATTGCTTGGAAAGCACGGTTTGAACTACCAAAATCGAAGAACGTAAGGTAATCGGTCAACCGAAGCTATCTTGGGCTTCCAAAGTAAACAGATGGTCAAACAACCTCAAATTCGATGCGCTCTTCATGAATACCATCTAATTCAATACAATATATCAATCGGTTGAAGTACGTACAAGAGTCATTGAGTTTTAAGTCAGTTATAGTGGTTTTCTTCTCGATTAAGCAAAAGAGACTTCAATCGAGGTTATGACCTCCAATGCTTTTGAAATCAACGAGTAAGCTTCAATTTCATGTTCTAATTTAAGAAATGAAGTAATCGAGCATGATAATTGCTTGGAAAGCACGGTTTGAAGTACCAAAATCGAAGAACGTAAGGTAATCAGTCAACTGAAGCTATCTTGAGCTTCCGGAGTCAACAGATGGTCAAACGACCTCAAATTCTATGCGCTCTTCATGAACACCCTCTAATTCAATACAATATATCAATCGGTTGAAGTTCGTACGAGGATAATTGAGTCTTAAGTCAATTATAGTGGTTTTCTTCTCGATTAAGCAAAAGAGACTTCAATCGAGGTTATGAGCTCCAATGCTTTTAAAATCAACGAGTAAACTTCAATTTCATGTTCTAATATAAGAAATTAAGTAATCGAACATGATAATTGCTTGTAATGCATGATTTGAAATATCTAAATCGAAGAACGTAAGGTAATCAGTCAACCGAAGCTATCTTAAGCATCCGGAGTCAACAGATGGTCGAACGACCTCAATTCGATGCGCTCTTCATGAATAACCTCTAATTCAATACAATATATCAATCGGTTGAAGTTCGTACGAGAATCATTGAGTCTTAAGTCAGTTATAGTGGTTTTCTTCTCGATTAAGCAAAAGAGACTTCAATCGAGGTTATGAGCTCAAATGCTTTTGAAATCAACGAGTAAGCTTCAATTTCATGTTCTAATATAAGAAATGAAGTAATCGAGCATGATAATTGCTTGGAAATCACGGTTTGAACTACCAAAATCGAAGAACGTAAGGTAATCGGTCAACCGAAGCTGTCTTGAGCATCTGGAGTCAACAGATGGTCGAACAACCTCAATTCGATGCGCTCTTCATGAATAACCTCTAATTCAATACAATATATCAATCGGTTGAAGTTCGTACGAGAATCATTGAGTCTTAAGTCAGTTATAATGGTTTTCTTCTCGATTAAGCAAAAGAGACTTCAATCGAGGTTATGAGCTCAAATGCTTTTGAAATCAACGAGTAAGCTTCAATTTCATGTTCTAATATAAGATATGAAGTAATCGAGCATGAAAATTGCTTGGAAAGCACGGTTTGAACTACCAAAATTGAAGAACGTAAGGTATTCGGTCAACTGAATCTATCTTGAGCTTCCGGAGTCAACAGATGGTCAAACGACCTCAAATTCGATGCGCTCTTAATGAATACCCTCTAATTCAATACAATATATCAATCGGTTGAAGTTCGTACGAGGATAATTGAGTCTTAAGTCAGTTATAGTGGTTTTCTTCTCGATTAAGCAAAAGAGACTTCAATCGAGGTCATGAGCTCCAATGCTTTTGAAATCAACGAGTAAGCTTCAATTTCATGTTCAAATATAAGAAATGAAGTAATTGAGCATGATTAAGGCTTGGAAAGCACGGTTTGAACTACCAAAATCGTAGAACGTAAGGTAATCAGTCAACCGAAGCTATCTTGAGCTTTCGGAGTCGACAGATGGTCGAACGACCTCGAATTCGATACGCTATTCATGAATAACCTCTAATTCACTACAATGTATCAATCGGTTGAAGTACGTACGAGAATCATTGAGTTTTAAGTCAGTTATAGTGGTTTTCTTCTCGATTAAAAAAAAGAGACTTCAATCGAGGTTATGAGCTCAAATGCTTTTAAAATCAACGAGTAAGCTTCAATTTCATGTTCTAATATAAGAAATTAAGTAATCGAACATGATAATTGCTTGTAAAGCATGATTTGAAATACCTAAATCGAAGAACGTAAGGTAATCAGTCAACCGAAGCTATCTTGAGCATCCGGAGTCACAGATGGTCGAACGACCTCGAATTTGATGCGCTCTTCATGAATAACCTCTAATTCAATACAATATATCAATCGGTTGAAGTTCGTACGAGAATCATTGAGTCTTAAGTCAGTTATAGTGGTTTTCTTCTCGATTAAGCAAAAGAGACTTCAATCGAGGTCATGAGCTCCAATGCTTTTGAAATCAACGAGTAAGCTTCAATTTCATGTTCTAATATAAGAAATGAAGTAAGCGAGCATGATAATTGCTTGGAAAGCACGGTTTGAACTACCAAAATCGAAGAACGTAAGGTAATCGGTCAACCGAAGCTATCTTGGGCTTCCAAAGTAAACAGATGGTCAAACAACCTCAAATTCGATGCGCTCTTCATGAATACCATCTAATTCAATACAATATATCAATCGGTTGAAGTACGTACGAGAGTCATTGAGTTTTAAGTCAGTTATAGTGGTTTTCTTCTCGATTAAGCAAAAGAGACTTCAATCGAGGTTATGACCTCCAATGCTTTTGAAATCAACGAGTAAGCTTCAATTTCATGTTCTAATTTAAGAAATGAAGTAATCGAGCATGATAATTGCTTGGAAAGCACGGTTTGAAGTACCAAAATCGAAGAACGTAAGGTAATCAGTCAACTGAAGCTATCTTGAGCTTCCGGAGTCAACAGATGGTCAAACGACCTCAAATTCTATGCGCTCTTCATGAACACCCTCTAATTCAATACAATATATCAATCGGTTGAAGTTCGTACGAGGATAATTGAGTCTTAATTCAATTATAGTGGTTTTCTTCTCGATTAAGCAAAAGAGACTTCAATCGAGGTTATGAGCTCCAATGCTTTTAAAATCAACGAGTAAACTTCAATTTCATGTTCTAATATAAGAAATTAAGTAATCGAACATGATAATTGCTTGTAATGCATGATTTGAAATATCTAAATCGAAGAACGTAAGGTAATCAGTCAACCGAAGCTATCTTAAGCATCCGGAGTCAACAGATGGTCGAACGACCTCAATTCGATGCGCTCTTCATGAATAACCTCTAATTCAATACAATATATCAATCGGTTGAAGTTCGTACGAGAATCATTGAGTCTTAAGTCAGTTATAGTGGTTTTCTTCTCGATTAAGCAAAAGAGACTTCAATCGAGGTTATGAGCTCAAATGCTTTTGAAATCAACGAGTAAGCTTCAATTTCATGTTCTAATATAAGAAATGAAGTAATCGAGCATGATAATTGCTTGGAAATCACGGTTTGAACTACCAAAATCGAAGAACGTAAGGTAATCGGTCAACCGAAGCTGTCTTGAGCATCTGGAGTCAACAGATGGTCGAACAACCTCAATTCGATGCGCTCTTCATGAATAACCTCTAATTCAATACAATATATCAATCGGTTGAAGTTCGTACGAGAATCATTGAGTCTTAAGTCAGTTATAATGGTTTTCTTCTCGATTAAGCAAAAGAGACTTCAATCGAGGTTATGAGCTCAAATGCTTTTGAAATCAACGAGTAAGCTTCAATTTCATGTTCTAATATAAGATATGAAGTAATCGAGCATGAAAATTGCTTGGAAAGCACGGTTTGAACTACCAAAATTGAAGAACGTAAGGTATTCGGTCAACTGAATCTATCTTGAGCTTCCGGAGTCAACAGATGGTCAAACGACCTCAAATTCGATGCACTCTTAATGAATACCCTCTAATTCAATACAATATATCAATCGGTTGAAGTTCGTACGAGGATAATTGAGTCTTAAGTCAGTTATAGTGGTTTTCTTCTCGATTAAGCAAAAGAGACTTCAATCGAGGTCATGAGCTCCAATGCTTTTGAAATCAACGAGTAAGCTTCAATTTCATGTTCTAATATAAGAAATGAAGTAATTGAGCATGATTAAGGCTTGGAAAGCACGGTTTGAACTACCAAAATCGTAGAACGTAAGGTAATCAGTCAACCGAAGCTATCTTGAGCTTCCGGAGTCGACAGATGGTCGAACGACCTCGAATTCGATACGCTATTCATGAATAACCTCTAATTCACTACAATGTATCAATCGGTTGAAGTACGTACGAGAATCATTGAGTTTTAAGTCAGTTATAGTGGTTTTCTTCTCGATTAAAAAAAAGAGACTTCAATCGAGGTTATGAGCTCAAATGCTTTTAAAATCAACGAGTAAGCTTCAATTTCATGTTCTAATATAAGAAATTAAGTAATCGAACATGATAATTGCTTGTAAAGCATGATTTGAAATACCTAAATCGAAGAACGTAAGGTAATCAGTCAACCGAAGCTATCTTGAGCATCCGGAGTCACAGATGGTCGAACGACCTCGAATTTGATGCGCTCTTCATGAATAACCTCTAATTCAATACAATATATCAATCGGTTGAAGTTCGTACGAGAATCATTGAGTCTTAAGTCAGTTATAGTGGTTTTCTTCTCGATTAAGCAAAAGAGACTTCAATCGAGGTCATGAGCTCCAATGCTTTTGAAATCAACGAGTAAGCTTCAATTTCATGTTCTAATATAAGAAATGAAGTAAGCGAGCATGATAATTGCTTGGAAAGCACGGTTTGAACTACCAAAATCGAAGAACGTAAGGTAATCGGTCAACCGAAGCTATCTTGGGCTTCCAAAGTAAACAGATGGTCAAACAACCTCAAATTCGATGCGCTCTTCATGAATACCATCTAATTCAATACAATATATCAATCGGTTGAAGTACGTACGAGAGTCATTGAGTTTTAAGTCAGTTATAGTGGTTTTCTTCTCGATTAAGCAAAAGAGACTTCAATCGAGGTTATGACCTCCAATGCTTTTGAAATCAACGAGTAAGCTTCAATTTCATGTTCTAATTTAAGAAATGAAGTAATCGAGCATGATAATTGCTTGGAAAGCACGGTTTGAAGTACCAAAATCGAAGAACGTAAGGTAATCAGTCAACTGAAGCTATCTTGAGCTTCCGGAGTCAACAGATGGTCAAACGACCTCAAATTCTATGCGCTCTTCATGAACACCCTCTAATTCAATACAATATATCAATCGGTTGAAGTTCGTACGAGGATAATTGAGTCTTAAGTCAATTATAGTGGTTTTCTTCTCGATTAAGCAAAAGAGACTTCAATCGAGGTTATGAGCTCCAATGCTTTTAAAATCAACGAGTAAACTTCAATTTCATGTTCTAATATAAGAAATTAAGTAATCGAACATGATAATTGCTTGTAATGCATGATTTGAAATATCTAAATCGAAGAACGTAAGGTAATCAGTCAACCGAAGCTATCTTAAGCATCCGGAGTCAACAGATGGTCGAACGACCTCAATTCGATGCGCTCTTCATGAATAACCTCTAATTCAATACAATATATCAATCGGTTGAAGTTCGTACGAGAATCATTGAGTCTTAAGTCAGTTATAGTGGTTTTCTTCTCGATTAAGCAAAAGAGACTTCAATCGAGGTTATGAGCTCAAATGCTTTTGAAATCAACGAGTAAGCTTCAATTTCATGTTCTAATATAAGAAATGAAGTAATCGAGCATGATAATTGCTTGGAAATCACGGTTTGAACTACCAAAATCGAAGAACGTAAGGTAATCGGTCAACCGAAGCTGTCTTGAGCATCTGGAGTCAACAGATGGTCGAACAACCTCAATTCGATGCGCTCTTCATGAATAACCTCTAATTCAATACAATATATCAATCGGTTGAAGTTCGTACGAGAATCATTGAGTCTTAAGTCAGTTATAATGGTTTTCTTCTCGATTAAGCAAAAGAGACTTCAATCGAGGTTATGAGCTCAAATGCTTTTGAAATCAACGAGTAAGCTTCAATTTCATGTTCTAATATAAGATATGAAGTAATCGAGCATGAAAATTGCTTGGAAAGCACGGTTTGAACTACCAAAATTGAAGAACGTAAGGTATTCGGTCAACTGAATCTATCTTGAGCTTCCGGAGTCAACAGATGGTCAAACGACCTCAAATTCGATGCGCTCTTAATGAATACCCTCTAATTCAATACAATATATCAATCGGTTGAAGTTCGTACGAGGATAATTGAGTCTTAAGTCAGTTATAGTGGTTTTCTTCTCGATTAAGCAAAAGAGACTTCAATCGAGGTCATGAGCTCCAATGCTTTTGAAATCAACGAGTAAGCTTCAATTTCATGTTCTAATATAAGAAATGAAGTAATTGAGCATGATTAAGGCTTGGAAAGCACGGTTTGAACTACCAAAATCGTAGAACGTAAGGTAATCAGTCAACCGAAGCTATCTTGAGCTTCCGGAGTCGACAGATGGTCGAACGACCTCGAATTCGATACGCTATTCATGAATAACCTCTAATTCACTACAATGTATCAATCGGTTGAAGTACGTACGAGAATCATTGAGTTTTAAGTCAGTTATAGTGGTTTTCTTCTCGATTAAAAAAAAGAGACTTCAATCGAGGTTATGAGCTCAAATGCTTTTAAAATCAACGAGTAAGCTTCAATTTCATGTTCTAATATAAGAAATTAAGTAATCGAACATGATAATTGCTTGTAAAGCATGATTTGAAATACCTAAATCGAAGAACGTAAGGTAATCAGTCAACCGAAGCTATCTTGAGCATCCGGAGTCACAGATGGTCGAACGACCTCGAATTTGATGCGCTCTTCATGAATAACCTCTAATTCAATACAATATATCAATCGGTTGAAGTTCGTACGAGAATCATTGAGTCTTAAGTCAGTTATAGTGGTTTTCTTCTCGATTAAGCAAAAGAGACTTCAATCGAGGTCATGAGCTCCAATGCTTTTGAAATCAACGAGTAAGCTTCAATTTCATGTTCTAATATAAGAAATGAAGTAAGCGAGCATGATAATTGCTTGGAAAGCACGGTTTGAACTACCAAAATCGAAGAACGTAAGGTAATCGGTCAACCGAAGCTATCTTGGGCTTCCAAAGTAAACAGATGGTCAAACAACCTCAAATTCGATGCGCTCTTCATGAATACCATCTAATTCAATACAATATATCAATCGGTTGAAGTACGTACGAGAGTCATTGAGTTTTAAGTCAGTTATAGTGGTTTTCTTCTCGATTAAGCAAAAGAGACTTCAATCGAGGTTATGACCTCCAATGCTTTTGAAATCAACGAGTAAGCTTCAATTTCATGTTCTAATTTAAGAAATGAAGTAATCGAGCATGATAATTGCTTGGAAAGCACGGTTTGAAGTACCAAAATCGAAGAACGTAAGGTAATCAGTCAACTGAAGCTATCTTGAGCTTCCGGAGTCAACAGATGGTCAAACGACCTCAAATTCTATGCGCTCTTCATGAACACCCTCTAATTCAATACAATATATCAATCGGTTGAAGTTCGTACGAGGATAATTGAGTCTTAAGTCAATTATAGTGGTTTTCTTCTCGATTAAGCAAAAGAGACTTCAATCGAGGTTATGAGCTCCAATGCTTTTAAAATCAACGAGTAAACTTCAATTTCATGTTCTAATATAAGAAATTAAGTAATCGAACATGATAATTGCTTGTAATGCATGATTTGAAATATCTAAATCGAAGAACGTAAGGTAATCAGTCAACCGAAGCTATCTTAAGCATCCGGAGTCAACAGATGGTCGAACGACCTCAATTCGATGCGCTCTTCATGAATAACCTCTAATTCAATACAATATATCAATCGGTTGAAGTTCGTACGAGAATCATTGAGTCTTAAGTCAGTTATAGTGGTTTTCTTCTCGATTAAGCAAAAGAGACTTCAATCGAGGTTATGAGCTCAAATGCTTTTGAAATCAACGAGTAAGCTTCAATTTCATGTTCTAATATAAGAAATGAAGTAATCGAGCATGATAATTGCTTGGAAATCACGGTTTGAACTACCAAAATCGAAGAACGTAAGGTAATCGGTCAACCGAAGCTGTCTTGAGCATCTGGAGTCAACAGATGGTCGAACAACCTCAATTCGATGCGCTCTTCATGGATAACCTCTAATTCAATACAATATATCAATCGGTTGAAGTTCGTACGAGAATCATTGAGTCTTAAGTCAGTTATAATGGTTTTCTTCTCGATTAAGCAAAAGAGACTTCAATCGAGGTTATGAGCTCAAATGCTTTTGAAATCAACGAGTAAGCTTCAATTTCATGTTCTAATATAAGATATGAAGTAATCGAGCATGAAAATTGCTTGGAAAGCACGGTTTGAACTACCAAAATTGAAGAACGTAAGGTATTCGGTCAACTGAATCTATCTTGAGCTTCCGGAGTCAACAAATGGTCAAACGACCTCAAATTCGATGCGCTCTTAATGAATACCCTCTAATTCAATACAATATATCAATCGGTTGAAGTTCGTACGAGGATAATTGAGTCTTAAGTCAGTTATAGTGGTTTTCTTCTCGATTAAGCAAAAGAGACTTCAATCGAGGTCATGAGCTCCAATGCTTTTGAAATCAACGAGTAAGCTTCAATTTCATGTTCTAATATAAGAAATGAAGTAATTGAGCATGATTAAGGCTTGGAAAGCACGGTTTGAACTACCAAAATCGTAGAACGTAAGGTAATCAGTCAACCGAAGCTATCTTGAGCTTCCGGAGTCGACAGATGGTCGAACGACCTCGAATTCGATACGCTATTCATGAATAACCTCTAATTCACTACAATGTATCAATCGGTTGAAGTACGTACGAGAATCATTGAGTTTTAAGTCAGTTATAGTGGTTTTCTTCTCGATTAAAAAAAAGAGACTTCAATCGAGGTTATGAGCTCAAATGCTTTTAAAATCAACGAGTAAGCTTCAATTTCATGTTCTAATATAAGAAATTAAGTAATCGAACATGATAATTGCTTGTAAAGCATGATTTGAAATACCTAAATCGAAGAACGTAAGGTAATCAGTCAACCGAAGCTATCTTGAGCATCCGGAGTCACAGATGGTCGAACGACCTCGAATTTGATGCGCTCTTCATGAATAACCTCTAATTCAATACAATATATCAATCGGTTGAAGTTCGTACGAGAATCATTGAGTCTTAAGTCAGTTATAGTGGTTTTCTTCTCGATTAAGCAAAAGAGACTTCAATCGAGGTCATGAGCTCCAATGCTTTTGAAATCAACGAGTAAGCTTCAATTTCATGTTCTAATATAAGAAATGAAGTAAGCGAGCATGATAATTGCTTGGAAAGCACGGTTTGAACTACCAAAATCGAAGAACGTAAGGTAATCGGTCAACCGAAGCTATCTTGGGCTTCCAAAGTAAACAGATGGTCAAACAACCTCAAATTCGATGCGCTCTTCATGAATACCATCTAATTCAATACAATATATCAATCGGTTGAAGTACGTACGAGAGTCATTGAGTTTTAAGTCAGTTATAGTGGTTTTCTTCTCGATTAAGCAAAAGAGACTTCAATCGAGGTTATGACCTCCAATGCTTTTGAAATCAACGAGTAAGCTTCAATTTCATGTTCTAATTTAAGAAATGAAGTAATCGAGCATGATAATTGCTTGGAAAGCACGGTTTGAAGTACCAAAATCGAAGAACGTAAGGTAATCAGTCAACTGAAGCTATCTTGAGCTTCCGGAGTCAACAGATGGTCAAACGACCTCAAATTCTATGCGCTCTTCATGAACACCCTCTAATTCAATACAATATATCAATCGGTTGAAGTTCGTACGAGGATAATTGAGTCTTAAGTCAATTATAGTGGTTTTCTTCTCGATTAAGCAAAAGAGACTTCAATCGAGGTTATGAGCTCCAATGCTTTTAAAATCAACGAGTAAACTTCAATTTCATGTTCTAATATAAGAAATTAAGTAATCGAACATGATAATTGCTTGTAATGCATGATTTGAAATATCTAAATCGAAGAACGTAAGGTAATCAGTCAACCGAAGCTATCTTAAGCATCCGGAGTCAACAGATGGTCGAACGACCTCAATTCGATGCGCTCTTCATGAATAACCTCTAATTCAATACAATATATCAATCGGTTGAAGTTCGTACGAGAATCATTGAGTCTTAAGTCAGTTATAGTGGTTTTCTTCTCGATTAAGCAAAAGAGACTTCAATCGAGGTTATGAGCTCAAATGCTTTTGAAATCAACGAGTAAGCTTCAATTTCATGTTCTAATATAAGAAATGAAGTAATCGAGCATGATAATTGCTTGGAAATCACGGTTTGAACTACCAAAATCGAAGAACATAAGGTAATCGGTCAACCGAAGCTATCTTGAGCATCTGGAGTCAACAGATGGTCGAACAACCTCAATTCGATGCGCTCTTCATGAATAACCTCTAATTCAATACAATATATCAATCGGTTGAAGTTCGTACGAGAATCATTGAGTCTTAAGTCAGTTATAATGGTTTTCTTCTCGATTAAGCAAAAGAGACTTCAATCGAGGTTATGAGCTCAAATGCTTTTGAAATCAACGAGTAAGCTTCAATTTCATGTTCTAATATAAGATATGAAGTAATCGAGCATGAAAATTGCTTGGAAAGCACGGTTTGAACTACCAAAATTGAAGAACGTAAGGTATTCGGTCAACTGAATCTATCTTGAGCTTCCGGAGTCAACAGATGGTCAAACGACCTCAAATTCGATGCGCTCTTAATGAATACCCTCTAATTCAATACAATATATCAATCGGTTGAAGTTCGTACGAGGATAATTGAGTCTTAAGTCAGTTATAGTGGTTTTCTTCTCGATTAAGCAAAAGAGACTTCAATCGAGGTCATGAGCTCCAATGCTTTTGAAATCAACGAGTAAGCTTCAATTTCATGTTCTAATATAAGAAATGAAGTAATTGAGCATGATTAAGGCTTGGAAAGCACGGTTTGAACTACCAAAATCGTAGAACGTAAGGTAATCAGTCAACCGAAGCTATCTTGAGCTTCCGGAGTCGACAGATGGTCGAACGACCTCGAATTCGATACGCTATTCATGAATAACCTCTAATTCACTACAATGTATCAATCGGTTGAAGTACGTACGAGAATCATTGAGTTTTAAGTCAGTTATAGTGGTTTTCTTCTCGATTAAAAAAAAGAGACTTCAATCGAGGTTATGAGCTCAAATGCTTTTAAAATCAACGAGTAAGCTTCAATTTCATGTTCTAATATAAGAAATTAAGTAATCGAACATGATAATTGCTTGTAAAGCATGATTTGAAATACCTAAATCGAAGAACGTAAGGTAATCAGTCAACCGAAGCTATCTTGAGCATCCGGAGTCACAGATGGTCGAACGACCTCGAATTTGATGCGCTCTTCATGAATAACCTCTAATTCAATACAATATATCAATCGGTTGAAGTTCGTACGAGAATCATTGAGTCTTAAGTCAGTTATAGTGGTTTTCTTCTCGATTAAGCAAAAGAGACTTCAATCGAGGTCATGAGCTCCAATGCTTTTGAAATCAACGAGTAAGCTTCAATTTCATGTTCTAATATAAGAAATAAAGTAAGCGAGCATGATAATTGCTTGGAAAGCACGGTTTGAACTACCAAAATCGAAGAACGTAAGGTAATCGGTCAACCGAAGCTATCTTGGGCTTCCAAAGTAAACAGATGGTCAAACAACCTCAAATTCGATGCGCTCTTCATGAATACCATTTAATTCAATACAATATATCAATCGGTTGAAGTACGTACGAGAGTCATTGAGTTTTAAGTCAGTTATAGTGGTTTTCTTCTCGATTAAGCAAAAGAGTCTTCAATCGAGGTTATGAGCTCAAATGCTTTTAAAATCAATGAGTAAGCTTCAATTTCATGTTCTAATATAAGAAATGAAGTAATCGAACATGATAATTGCTTGGAAAGCACGATTTGAAATACGAAAATCGAAGAACGTAAGGAAATCGGTCAACCGAAGCTATCTTGTGCATCCGGAGTCAACAGATGGTCGAACGACCTCGAATTCGATGCGCTCTTCATGAATAACCTCTAATTCAATACAATATATCAATCGGTTGAAGTTCGTTAGAGAATCATTGAGTTTTAAGTCAGTTATAGTGGTTTTCTTCTCGATTAAGCAAAAGAGACTTCAATCGAGATTTTTTTTTTTTTTTTTTTTTTTTTTTTTTTTTTTTAAATCAAAACACCCGAGAGGGTGAGGGGTTAGGCAGACCCCCAACCTGTATATAAAACCATATAAATCGAACAATGTCTGTGAGAGGTAGCACTAAAAATGAGTGCTATCCCCACTACAAAGGATAAACCAAATACAAACATGAGGAGGAACCGTAGAGGACCCAACCCCTCACTACAAATGGGAAAACACGGAGAACTAGAAACAATACACTGAGAATGGCCCAAAAGTGACCATCTCGGGAGACTAACAATACCACCTATCAGCGCGAGATACCACAGAGATGCCTGCATGATAGGCTATGAGTATCGGAACCTGAAGTTGGGGTAGCCCAACTGATCCATCCGAACGAGCGCCAGGAAGTAGCGTGGGGCGCTGGAGGAGTCGAAGTGAACCATGGTGTCGGTCTGAAGACCCCGACGAGCCATGAAGTCTGCAGGCTTGTTCCCCTCACGAGGGATGTGGGAGAACCGAGCCTGAATGCCTCTGAGCCGGAGACGGATCCGCGCCAAAATGTGACGAGTGGCCGCAGACCCATGCCGGCCCGAGGTTAGGAGAGTGACCACAGCCGAGGCATCCATCTCAATCCAGACATGGGAGGAGAGCGTGGTCGCCAGCTCTAGCCCATGGAGGAGCGCCAGGAGCTCCGCCTCAAAGCTAGAGCTCGCGGTCACCGGGGAGCAGTAGGCACGGAGGAGCTCGCTGTCGTGGTCACGGACAAGGCCCCCAGCAGAGGCGAGGCCTGTACCTGTGTCGAACGAGCCGTCCGTATTCAGCTTCACCCAAGGGGCCTCAGGTGGGAGCCAACGGACCATGCGGGAGCGAAGGGGCCGCGGGACCGGCTCTGAGGTCGGCATGAATGGGACCCGGGGCCGGCACCCCGCCCAGTGGGCAGGAAGGAGGAGCCGAGCAGCTACCAGTGTCTGCAGGTGATGGGTGACCTGCCAAATAATGTGAGAGCTACGGAAAGGAACCCCACGGTGTTTGTGGCTGTTCCTCTCCGTCCAAATAAACCAAATCACGAGACAAGGGACCAAAAATGAAACGTGTGTGCAAGGAGCCCGAGGGAAGCGGTGTCTCCATCTACCTAAGCTACGTGCAATGTCAGTGCGCGTGTGTGCTTGTGTCTGTGCAGGGAACCAGTCGGAAAAATGGGACCACACAGCCCTAGCAGACTCACTCCATTCAAAGACATGCATAGTGGACTCGACTTGGGGGGGACGAACAACATTGACACATGGAGGCGAGGGAGATACCCCTGGACTGGAGGATAGACTCGATGGGGATACGACCAAGGAGGAGGCGCCACAGAAAGACAGATATAGTGGGGGTTAGACACCGACTCCAAATGTCACCAAAGAGTGATAGCTTAGGACGCCTGTACCTGATCTTGTCCCATGCAGATGTCACGGTGAACTCGCCATGGCTGGTAAGCGTCCACCTCATCACATCCTCCTCGCCCCACAACACCGGAGTCCAGCTCACATCAACCAACAGATCAATAGACAAGTAGGGAGCACAGAAAGCATGCAGACGGTTAAGATCCCAAGCAGAGTCATGCCAAAAGAAAGACACATTAGGTCGAGGGCCGCCATTGGGCCGATAGACAGAAAGGGGATAGTCCCCAAACCAGTTATCGTCCCAAAACGACACTCTCCCTGCACCCAAGGACCAACAAATAAATTCATGCGCACGAATACCGACATGCAATAAGCGACGCCACACAGTACTATGGGAAGCAGAAAACCCATATAAAGGATACGAGTACTTCTGCCACAGGTACCTCGCCCACAGCGAGTCACGGGCCTGGAACCTCCACCACAGCTTATAGCTGAAAGCCGTGACCATATCGGACAGCCTGCGAATACCCAAGCCACCCTCATCCACCGGGAGACAGATCTGCTTCCAACTGACCCAGTGAATCTTCTTCTCCTCGCCCACGGCCCCCCAGAAATACCTCGCCATCAGCTGCTCAAGGCCATGAAGCACCTTCTTCGGGACTTGGATAGCCTGAAGGACATGCAACGGGATGGTGGAGAGGGTGCTCTTGATCAGAGCCAGACGGCCCCCGAACGTGAGGTGCCTGTGCGACCAACTGTGGATACGGTTGCTGATCCGCTGTCTCAGCTCCAAGAAGAGGGTATGCTTCTTGTGACCCTTGTAGATGGGGACCCCGAGGTAGGTGAAGGGGATAGAGCCTCTCTGAAAGCCCCCGACCTCACGAATCATATGCTGCCAATCCTCAACGTGATGATCATTCAGATAGAAGTTGCTCTTCTCGAAGTTGATCATCTGGCCCGACACCGCGCAATATTCATCGAGGCACTCTTTCAGCTTTTCCAGGGACTCCCGCTTGGCCTGGGTGAAGATAATGATATCATCGGCGTAGGCCAGGTGGGAGATCGGGGGGGCCGCCCTCCTCTGGTAGTGGTACACCATGTCAGCCTGGCCAACAATCAGCCTGTCGAGGGACCGCGAGAGGTAGTCCGCAGCAAGAACGAACAGGGACGGGGAGATCGGGTCCCCCTGGCGCAGGCCACGGGAGGAGTGGAAGAAGCCCGCAGGGGCCCCGTTCACGAGCACCGAGAACCAACAGTTCTGCACACATCTCCTGACCATGTCGATCCACTGCTCCGGGAAGCCCATCTTTCTAAGGACACCAAACAGGAAGGGCCACTGGACACGGTCATAAGCCTTCGCCATATCCAGCTTGAGGGCCACATTGGGGTGCGCCCTACCCTTGCACGGGTGAAGGTCATGAATATGCTCCTGGGCCAACAGGACGTTATCGCTGATCAGCCGGCCCTTAACGAAGCCACTCTGATTGGGAGCCACGACAAGGGGAATGAGCGGCGCCAGCCGTGACGTCAAGATCTTAGAGATGATCTTGTTGGTCACGTTGCAGAGGCTGATGGGACGGAAGTGAGTCCACGAAGTCGGGTTATCCCTCTTGGGGAGAAGGACAATGGTCGTGGCAGTAAAGCTCCGCGGCATGGGGGCACCTTGAAAGAAATCAAGCACCGCAGCCACCACATCGGGCCCAACGGTATCCCAACACCGCTGGAAGAACAATGACGTGAAGCCATCGGGACCCGAGGTGCTGTCGCCACAGATGCCAAAGACAGCAAAGCGGACCTCATCATGCTCCGGGGGCGCACAGAGCCCCAGGAGGTCCGCGGAGCCTGGCAGGGAATGCAATCCCTGGAGGTCCGAGGCGTCAGGGATAGCAACATCGGACGAGAGCAAAGTCTGAAAGAACCCGGTGGCAGAGGCCCTGATCTCGGCCTCCTCGGTGATCTCCCTATCCCCCTCCTGGATGACATGGATGCGGGACTTCACCCTCTTCTGCTTGACCCACCCCTGGAAGAACTTGGAATTGCGCTCCCCATCGGTGGCCCACCGAATCGCCGCCTTTTGCCTCCAGAAATCCTCCTCCATCCGAGTATGGTGCAGCAGGAGAGCAATACACCGGTGGAGCTCAGACCGGAGCTCCGGAGAGGGGGCCGCGTCATAAGCAAGCTGGGCAGCATCCACGGCCTCCCTTATCTTTTCATGGATATTCCCAAAGACGGTCTTGTTCCACCCCTTTAAGAACCCCTTGACACGGGACAACTTGAACTGCAGATTCAGCATACCCACAAAACCCGTCGGCTCCTCCCAGATCCTGGCGATATCAGAGGCAAAGGAGTGGTGCCTGACCCACATATTCTGAAATCTGAACGAGGCCCGGGGCAGCTGGGCCGAGAACTGGCACCTCACCAAGAGCGGGGCGTGGTCAGAGGCCACGCGAGGCAAGTGCGTGACACGGGTAGTCGCGAAGGCGGACTCCCAGTGCTCCCCGATCAGGATCCTGTCCAACCTCTCAAGCAGGCCCGACCTCTCCCAAGTGAAGACAGAACCATCAAAGCCGGGGTCGATCAACTGACAATCAGAGATAGCGTCATCGAAGTCCATGATCTCGAGATGACGATCAGTGGTGCTACCAACCCTCTCCTCCTCGGTCAGAAAGATGTTGAAATCGCCGCCCACGAGCCACGGGCACTCCTCCATCTGTAACGAGACCTCACGCAGAGTCTCCCAAAGCGAGTAGCGGCCCTCCCTGGAACACTTGGCGTAGACAGTGGTCAAATACAACGGAGCACGGAACACGGCGGCAGAGACACGGACGTGGACCAGCTGGTCAGTGTCCTCCAAGACATCCACTTGGTAGTCCCTGTGCGCAAAAATCCAGATCTTATTGTTACCATTCGAGTGCCTGTGGGTGAGCCCAATCTTTCGAGAAACAAAAGAGGGGTCACGATCATTCTGAGGCTCCAAGATCGCCACGAAAGAGACAAAATATTCCCTGCACAAATTACTGAGGGTGCCCAAGGGGTTGCGATTAACGATGCCCTGAGCGTTCCAAATCAGAAAATTTGCAGACATTGGGAAACAAATCAGGAAGAGGCCGGAGCAGTAACCCCACTCCTCATATTTCCACCAAGCGAGTTGGGAAGGACACGACCCCGATTGGGAGTACTTGAACATGGGACGTTACCAACAGTCACATCTCTGTTATCATCTATCATCTCAGTATCTCTGTCATCATGGGACTCATAGTCAGCCTCGCGCATCTCGGTGCCATCATCTAAAAGCACAAAAGCATTCATGGTCGGAACATTAGCAACACTATCATGAGCGGACCTCCTCTGCTTCAATTTGGCAACCTCGATCCACTCCCCAAGATGGGCATCAGGAGAAGCATGCCCAGGGGACCGGGGGGAGGAGTGGCGCCTCCCGGGGTCTCCGGAGACCATGGGAGCATTGCGACCCCGGGAGGGGGAGCAGGAGCCTCCGCGGGCTCCGGCGGCCATAGGGGCACTGGGGGCTTTGGGAGCTCTGGGGGGAGAGCTGGGAGTCCCGCGGGCCCCGGGAGCTATGTGAACTCTGGGGGCCTGAGAGGCCATGGACGCCATGGGGGAGGAGCTGGGGGCCATAGGGGCCCGGGAGGGGGACATAGAGGAGGAGCGCATGGACCTCTCCCCCATGCGCAAGGGCCTCAGACCAAAGGAGGAGCCAGACTGTGGCGACTTTGAGGAGGCAGGGGCGGGGGAGGCGCCAGGTAGGGGCCCAGGGCGACCCAGGAGGCCTTGCCCACGAGAGGGGGACCGGGGATGAGGGAGCACCGGGCTTTCCCCCGGAGCATGGGCCTGAAGCCCAGAGCCGGAGCTCGCATGAGGGGCCGGGGGGGCAGAGGCGCCATGGGCAGAGGGAAGGTCCCGAGGCACCCCCTTAGTCCTCAGGCCCGGGTCCCGAGACTTCAATCGAGGTTATGAGCTCAAATGCTTTTGAAATCAACGAGTAAGCTTCACTTTCATGTTCTAATATAAGAAAAGAAGTAATCGAGCATGATAATTTCTTGGAAAGCACGGTTTGATCTACCAAAATCGAAGAACGTAAGGTAATCGGTCAACTAAAGCTATCTTGAGCTTCTGGAGTCAACAGATGGTCAAACGACCTCAAATTCGATGCGCTCTTAATGAATACTCTCTAATTCAATACAATATATCAATCGGTTGAAGTTCGTACGAGGATAATTGAGTCTTAAGTCAGTTATAGTGGTTTTCTTCTCGATTAAGCAAAAGAGACTTCAATCGAGGTTATGAGCTCCAATGCTTTTGAAATCAACGAGTAAGCTTCAATTTCATGTTCTAATATAAGAAATGAAGTAATCGAGCATGATAATTGCTTGGAAAGCACGGTTTGAAGTACCAAAATCGAAGAACATAAGGTAATCAGTCAACTGAAGCTATCTTGAGCTTCCGGAGTCAACAGATGGTCAAACGACCTCATATTCTAAGCACTCTTCATGAAAACCCTCTAATTCAATACAATATATCAATCGGTTGAAGTTCGTACGAGGATAATTGAGTCTTAAGTCAGTTATAGTGGTTTTCTTCTTGATTAAGCAAAAGAGACTTCAATCGAGGTTATGAGCTCCAATGCTTTTAAAATCAACGAGTAAGCTTCAATTTCATGTTCTAATATAAGAAATTAAGTAATCGAACATGATAATTGCTTGTAAAGCATGATTTGAAATACCTAAATCAAAGAACGTAAGGTAATCAGTCAACCGAAGCTATCTTGAGCATCCGGAGTCAACAGATGGTCGACCGACCTCGAATTCGATGCGCTCTTCATGAATAACCTCTAATTCAATACAATATATCAATCGGTTGAAGTTCGTACGAGAATCATTGAGTCTTAAGTCAGTTATAGTGGTTTTCTTCTCGATTAAGCAAAAGAGACTTCAATCGAGGTTATGAGCTCCAATGCTTTTGAAATCAACGAGTAAGCTTCAATTTCATGTTCTAATACAAGAAATGAAGTAATCGAGCATGACAATTGCTTGGAAAGCACGGTTTGAACTACCAAAATCGAAGAACGTAAGGTAATCGGTCAACCGAAGCTATCTTGGGCTTCCAAAGTAAACAGATGGTCAAACAACCTCAAATTCGATGCGCTCTTCATGAATACCATCTAATTCAATACAATATATCAATCGGTTGAAGTACGTACGAGAATCATTGAGTTTTAAGTCAGTTATAGTGGTTTTCTTCTCGATTAAGCAAAAGAGACTTCAATCGAGGTTATGAGCTCAAATGCTTTTAAAATCAATGAGTAAGTTTCAATTTCATGTTCTAATATAAGAAATGAAGTAATCGAACATGATGATTGCTTGGAAAGCACGATTTGAAATACCAAAATCGAAGAACTTAAGGAAATCGGTCAACCGAAGCTATCTTGAGCATCCGGAGTCAACAGATGGTCGAACGACCTCGAATTCGATGCGCTCTTCATGAATAACCTCTAATTCAATACAATATATCAATCTTTTGAAGTTCGTTAGAGAATCATTGAGTTTTAAGTCAGTTATAGTGGTTTTCTTCTCGATTAAGCAAAAGAGACTTCAATCGAGGTTATGAGCTCAAATGCTTTTGAAATCAACGAGTAAGCTTCAATTTCATGTTCTAATATAAGAAAAGAAGTAATCGAGCATGATAATTTCTTGGAAAGCACGGTTTGAACTACCAAAATCGAAGAACGTAAGGTAATCGGTCAACTGAAGCTATCTTGAGATTCCGGAGTCAACAGATGGTCAAACGACCTCAAATTCGATGCGCTCTTAATGAATACTCTCTAATTCAATACAATATATCAATCGGTTGAAGTTCGTACGAGGATAATTGAGTCTTAAGTCAGTTATAGTGGTTTTCTTCTCGATTAAGTAAAAGAGACTTCAATCGAGGTTATGAGCTCCAATGCTTTTGAAATCAACGAGTAAGCTTCAATTTCATGTTCTAATATAAGAAATGAAGTAATCGAGCATGATAATTGCTTGGAAAGCACGGTTTGAAGTACCAAAATCGAAGAACGTAAGGTAATCAGTCAACTGAAGCTATCTTGAGCTTCCGGAGTCAACAGATGGTCAAACGACCTCAAATTCTAAGCGCTCTTCATGAACACCCTTTAATTCAATACAATATATCAATCGGTTGAAGTTCGTACGAGGATAATTGAGTCTTAAGTCAGTTATAGTGGTTTTCTTCTAGATTAAGCCAAAGAGACTTCAATCAAGGTTATGAGCTCCAATGCTTTTAAAATCAACGAGTAAGCTTCAATTTCATGTTCTAATATAAGAAATTAAGTAATCGAACATGATAATTGCTTGTAAAGCATGGTTTTAAATACCTAAATCAAAGAACGTAAGGTAATCAGTCAACCGAAGCTATCTTGAGCATCCGGAGTCAACAGATGGTCGAACGACCTCGAATTCGATGCGCTCTTCATGAATAACCTCTAATTCAATACAATATATCAATCGGTTGAAGTTCGTACGAGAATCATTGAGTCTTAAGTCAGTTATAGTGGTTTTCTTCTCGATTAAGCAAAAGAGACTTCAATCGAGGTTATGAGCTCAAATGATTTTGAAATCAACGAGTAAGCTTCAATTTAATGTTCTAATATAAGAAATGAAGTAATCGAGCATGACAATTGCTTGGAAAGCACGGTTTGAACTACCAAAATCGAAGAACGTAAGGTAATCGGTCAACCGAAGCTATCTTGAGCATCCGGAGTTAAAAGATGGTCGAACGACCTCAATTCGATGCGCTCTTCATGAATAACCTCTAATTCAATACAATATATCAATCGGTTGAAGTTCGTACGAGAATCATTGAGTCCAGTTATAGTGGTTTTCTTCTCGATTAAGCAAAAGATACTTCAATCGAGGTTATGAGCTCAAATGCTTTTGAAATCAACGAGTAAGCTTCAATTTCATGTTCTAATATAAGAAATGAAGTAATCTAGCATGATAATTGCTTGGAAAGCACGGTTTGAACTACCAAAATCGAAGAACGTAAGGTAATCGGTCAACTAAAGCTATCTTGAGCTTCTGGAGTCAACAGATGGTCAAACGACCTCAAATTCGATGCGCTCTTAATGAATACTCTCTAATTCAATACAATATATCAATCGGTTGAAGTTCGTACGAGGATAATTGAGTCTTAAGTCAGTTATAGTGGTTTTCTTCTCGATTAAGCAAAAGAGACTTCAATCGAGGTTATGAGCTCCAATGCTTTTGAAATCAACGAGTAAGCTTCAATTTCATGTTCTAATATAAGAAATGAAGTAATCGAGCATGATAATTGCTTGGAAAGCACGGCTTGAAGTACCAAAATCGAAGAACATAAGGTAATCAGTCAACTGAAGCTATCTTGAGCTTCCGGAGTCAACAGATGGTCAAACGACCTCATATTCTAAGCACTCTTCATGAAAACCCTCTAATTCAATACAATATATCAATCGGTTGAAGTACGTACGAGGATAATTGAGTCTTAAGTCAGTTATAGTGGTTTTCTTCTTGATTAAGCAAAAGAGACTTCAATCGAGGTTATGAGCTCCAATGCTTTTAAAATCAACGAGTAAGCTTCAATTTCATGTTCTAATATAAGAAATTAAGTAATCGAACTTGATAATTGCTTGTAAAGCATGATTTGAAATACCTAAATCCAAGAACGTAAGGTAATCAGTCAACCGAAGCTATCTTGAGCATCCGGAGTCAACAGATGGTCGAACGACCTCGAATTCGATGCGCTCTTCATGAATAACCTCTAATTCAATACAATATATCAATCGGTTGAAGTTCGTACGAGAATCATTGAGTCTTAAGTCAGTTATAGTGGTTTTCTTCTCGATTAAGCAAAAGAGACTTCAATCGAGGTTATGAGCTCCAATGCTTTTGAAATCAACGAGTAAGCTTCAATTCCATGTTCTAATACAAGAAATGAAGTAATCGAGCATGACAATTGCTTGGAAAGCACGGTTTGAACTACCAAAATCGAAGAACGTAAGGTAATCGGTCAACCGAAGCTATCTTGGGCTTCCAAAGTAAACAGATGGTCAAACAACCTCAAATTCGATGCGCTCTTCATGAATACCATCTAATTCAATACAATATATCAATCGGTTGAAGTACGTACGAGAATCATTGAGTTTTAAGTCAGTTATAGTGGTTTTCTTCTCGATTAAGCAAAAGAGACTTCAATCGAGGTTATGAGCTCAAATGCTTTTAAAATCAATGAGTAAGTTTCAATTTCATGTTCTAATATAAGAAATGAAGTAATCGAACATGATGATTGCTTGGAAAGCACGATTTGAAATACCAAAATCGAAGAACTTAAGGAAATCGGTCAACCGAAGCTATCATGAGCATCCGGAGTCAACAGATGGTCGAACGACCTCGAATTCGATGCGCTCTTCATGAATAACCTCTAATTCAATACAATATATCAATCGGTTGAAGTTCGTTAGAGAATCATTGAGTTTTAAGTCAGTTATAGTGGTTTTCTTCTCGATTAAGCAAAAGAGACTTCAATCGAGGTTATGAGCTCAAATGCTTTTGAAATCAACGAGTAAGCTTCAATTTCATGTTCTAATATAAGAAAAGAAGTAATCGAGCATGATAATTTCTTGGAAAGCACGGTTTGAACTACCAAAATCGAAGAACGTAAGGTAATCGGTCAACTGAAGCTATCTTGAGATTCCGGAGTCAACAGATGGTCAAACGACCTCAAATTCGATGCGCTCTTAATGAATACTCTCTAATTCAATACAATATATCAATCGGTTGAAGTTCGTACGAGGATAATTGAGTCTTAAGTCAGTTATAGTGGTTTTCTTCTCGATTAAGCAAAAGAGACTTCAATCGAGGTTATGAGATCCAATGCTTTTGAAATCAACGAGTAAGCTTCAATTTCATGTTCTAATATAAGAAATGAAGTAATCGAGCATGTTAATTGCTTGGAAAGCACGGTTTGAAGTACCAAAATCGAAGAACGTAAGGTAATCAGTCAACTGAAGCTATCTTGAGCTTCCGGAGTCAACAGATGGTCAAACGACCTCAAATTCTAAGCGCTCTTCATGAACACCCTTTAATTCAATACAATATATCAATCGGTTGAAGTTCGTACGAGGATTATTGAGTCTTAAGTCAGTTATAGTGGTTTTCTTCTCGATTAAGCATAAGAGACTTCAATCGAGGTTATGAGCTCCAATGCTTTTAAAATCAACGAGTAAGCTTCAATTTCATGTTCTAATATAAGAATTAAGTAATCGAACATGATAATTGCTTGTAAAGCATGATTTGAAATACCTAAATCAAAGAACGTAAGGTAATCAGTCAACCGAAGCTATCTTGAGCATCCGGAGTCAACAGATGGTCGAACGACCTCGAATTCGATGCGCTCTTCATGAACACCCTCTAATTCAATACAATATATCAATCGGTTGAAGTTCGTACGAGAATCATTGAGTCTTAAGTCAGTTATAGTGGTTTTCTTCTCGATTAAGCAAAAGAGACTTCAATCGAGGTTATGAGCTCAAATGCTTTTGAAATCAACGAGTAAGCTTCAATTTCATGTTCTAATATAAGAAATGAAGTAATCGAGCATGATAATTGCTTGGAAAGCACGGTTTGAACTACCAAAATCGAAGAACGTAAGGTAATCGGTCAACCGAAGCTATCTTGAGCATCCGGAGTTAACAGATGGTCGAACGACCTCAATTCGATGCTCTCTTCATGAATAACCTCTAATTCAATACAATATATCAATCGGTTGAAGTACGTACGAGAATCATTGAGTTTTAAGTCAGTTATAGTGGTTTTCTTCTCGAGTAAGCAATAGAGACTTCAATCGAGGTTATGAGCTCAAATGCTTTTTAAATCAATGAGTAAGCTTCAATTTCATGTTCTAATATGAGAAATGAAGTAATCGAACTTGATTATTGCTTGGAAAGCACGATTTGAAATATCAAAATCCAAGAACGTAAGGTAATCGATCAACCGAAGCTATCTTGAGCATCCGGAGTCAACAGATGGTCGAACGACTTCAAATTCGATGCGCTCTTCATGAATAACCTCTAATTCAATACAATATATTAATCGGTTGAAGTTCGTTAGAGAATCATTGAGTTTTAAGTCAGTTATAGTGGTTTTCTTCTCGATTAAGCAAAAGAGACTTCAATCGAGGTTATGAGCTCAAATGCTTTTGAAATCAACGAGTAAGCTTCAATTCCATGTTCTAATATAAGAAATGAAGTAATCGAGCATGACAATTGCTTGGAAAGCACGGTTTGAACTACCAAAATCGAAGAACGTAAGGTAATCGGTCAACCGAAGCTATCTTGGGCTTCCAAAGTAAACAGATGGTCAAACAACCTCAAATTCGATGTGCTCTTCATGAATACCATCTAATTCAATACAATATATCAATCGGTTGAAGTACGTACGAGAATCATTGAGTTTTAAGTCAGTTATAGTGGTTTTCTTCTCGATTAAGCAAAAGAGACTTCAATCGAGGTTATGAGCTCAAATGCTTTTGAAATCAACGAGTAAGCTTCAATTTCATGTTCTAATATAAGAAAAGAAGTAATCGAGCATGATAATTTCTTGGAAAGCACGGTTTGAACTACCAAAATCGAAGAACGTAAGGTAATCGGTCAACTGAAGCTATCTTGAGATTCCGGAGTCAACAGATGGTCAAACGACCTCGAATTCGATGCGCTCTTCATGAATAACCTCTAATTCAATAAAATATATCAATCGGTTGAAGTTCGTTAGAGAATCATTGAGTTTTAAGTCAGTTATAGTGGTTTTCTTCTCGATTAAGCAAAAGAGACTTCAATCGAGGTTATGAGCTCAAATGCTTTTGAAATCAACGAGTAAGCTTCAATTTCATGTTCTAATATAAGAAAAGAAGTAATCGAGCATGATAATTTCTTGGAAAGCACGGTTTGAACTACCAAAATCGAAGAACGTAAGGTAATCGGTCAACTGAAGCTATCTTGAGATTCCGGAGTCAACAGATGGTCAAACGACCTCAAATTCGATGCGCTCTTAATGAATACTCTCTAATTCAATACAATATATCAATCGGTTGAAGTTCGTACGAGGATAATTGAGTCTTAAGTCAGTTATAGTGGTTTTCTTCTCGATTAAGCAAAAGAGACTTCAATCGAGGTTATGAGCTCCAATGCTTTTGAAATCAACGAGTAAGCTTCAATTTCATGTTCTAATATAAGAAATGAAGTAATCGAGCATGATAATTGCTTGGAAAGCACGGCTTGAAGTACCAAAATCGAAGAACATAAGGTAATCAGTCAACTGAAGCTATCTTGAGCTTCCGGAGTCAACAGATGGTCAAACGACCTCATATTCTAAGCACTCTTCATGAAAACCCTCTAATTCAATACAATATATCAATCGGTTGAAGTACGTACGAGGATAATTGAGTCTTAAGTCAGTTATAGTGGTTTTCTTCTTGATTAAGCAAAAGAGACTTCAATCGAGGTTATGAGCTCCAATGCTTTTAAAATCAACGAGTAAGCTTCAATTTCATGTTCTAATATAAGAAATTAAGTAATCGAACTTGATAATTGCTTGTAAAGCATGATTTGAAATACCTAAATCCAAGAACGTAAGGTAATCAGTCAACCGAAGCTATCTTGAGCATCCGGAGTCAACAGATGGTCGAACGACCTCGAATTCGATGCGCTCTTCATGAATAACCTCTAATTCAATACAATATATCAATCGGTTGAAGTTCGTACGAGAATCATTGAGTCTTAAGTCAGTTATAGTGGTTTTCTTCTCGATTAAGCAAAAGAGACTTCAATCGAGGTTATGAGCTCCAATGCTTTTGAAATCAACGAGTAAGCTTCAATTCCATGTTCTAATACAAGAAATGAAGTAATCGAGCATGACAATTGCTTGGAAAGCACGGTTTGAACTACCAAAATCGAAGAACGTAAGGTAATCGGTCAACCGAAGCTATCTTGGGCTTCCAAAGTAAACAGATGGTCAAACAACCTCAAATTCGATGCGCTCTTCATGAATACCATCTAATTCAATACAATATATCAATCGGTTGAAGTACGTACGAGAATCATTGAGTTTTAAGTCAGTTATAGTGGTTTTCTTCTCGATTAAGCAAAAGAGACTTCAATCGAGGTTATGAGCTCAAATGCTTTTAAAATCAATGAGTAAGTTTCAATTTCATGTTCTAATATAAGAAATGAAGTAATCGAACATGATGATTGCTTGGAAAGCACGATTTGAAATACCAAAATCGAAGAACTTAAGGAAATCGGTCAACCGAAGCTATCATGAGCATCCGGAGTCAACAGATGGTCGAACGACCTCGAATTCGATGCGCTCTTCATGAATAACCTCTAATTCAATACAATATATCAATCGGTTGAAGTTCGTTAGAGAATCATTGAGTTTTAAGTCAGTTATAGTGGTTTTCTTCTCGATTAAGCAAAAGAGACTTCAATCGAGGTTATGAGCTCAAATGCTTTTGAAATCAACGAGTAAGCTTCAATTTCATGTTCTAATATAAGAAAAGAAGTAATCGAGCATGATAATTTCTTGGAAAGCACGGTTTGAACTACCAAAATCGAAGAACGTAAGGTAATCGGTCAACTGAAGCTATCTTGAGATTCCGGAGTCAACAGATGGTCAAACGACCTCAAATTCGATGCGCTCTTAATGAATACTCTCTAATTCAATACAATATATCAATCGGTTGAAGTTCGTACGAGGATAATTGAGTCTTAAGTCAGTTATAGTGGTTTTCTTCTCGATTAAGCAAAAGAGACTTCAATCGAGGTTATGAGATCCAATGCATTTGAAATCAACGAGTAAGCTTCAATTTCATGTTCTAATATAAGAAATGAAGTAATCGAGCATGTTAATTGCTTGGAAAGCACGGTTTGAAGTACCAAAATCGAAGAACGTAAGGTAATCAGTCAACTGAAGCTATCTTGAGCTTCCGGAGTCAACAGATGGTCAAACGACCTCAAATTCTAAGCGCTCTTCATGAACACCCTTTAATTCAATACAATATATCAATCGGTTGAAGTTCGTACGAGGATTATTGAGTCTTAAGTCAGTTATAGTGGTTTTCTTCTCGATTAAGCATAAGAGACTTCAATCGAGGTTATGAGCTCCAATGCTTTTAAAATCAACGAGTAAGCTTCAATTTCATGTTCTAATATAAGAATTAAGTAATCGAACATGATAATTGCTTGTAAAGCATGATTTGAAATACCTAAATCAAAGAACGTAAGGTAATCAGTCAACCGAAGCTATCTTGAGCATCCGGAGTCAACAGATGGTCGAACGACCTCGAATTCGATGCGCTCTTCATGAACACCCTCTAATTCAATACAATATATCAATCGGTTGAAGTTCGTACGAGAATCATTGAGTCTTAAGTCAGTTATAGTGGTTTTCTTCTCGATTAAGCAAAAGAGACTTCAATCGAGGTTATGAGCTCAAATGCTTTTGAAATCAACGAGTAAGCTTCAATTTCATGTTCTAATATAAGAAATGAAGTAATCGAGCATGATAATTGCTTGGAAAGCACGGTTTGAACTACCAAAATCGAAGAACGTAAGGTAATCGGTCAACCGAAGCTATCTTGAGCATCCGGAGTTAACAGATGGTCGAACGACCTCAATTCGATGCGCTCTTCATGAATAACCTCTAATTCAATACAATATATCAATCGGTTGAAGTACGTACGAGAATCATTGAGTTTTAAGTCAGTTATAGTGGTTTTCTTCTCGAGTAAGCAATAGAGACTTCAATCGAGGTTATGAGCTCAAATGCTTTTTAAATCAATGAGTAAGCTTCAATTTCATGTTCTAATATGAGAAATGAAGTAATCGAACTTGATTATTGCTTGGAAAGCACGATTTGAAATATCAAAATCCAAGAACGTAAGGTAATCGATCAACCGAAGCTATCTTGAGCATCCGGAGTCAACAGATGGTCGAACGACTTCAAATTCGATGCGCTCTTCATGAATAACCTCTAATTCAATACAATATATTAATCGGTTGAAGTTCGTTAGAGAATCATTGAGTTTTAAGTCAGTTATAGTGGTTTTCTTCTCGATTAAGCAAAAGAGACTTCAATCGAGGTTATGAGCTCAAATGCTTTTGAAATCAACGAGTAAGCTTCAATTCCATGTTCTAATATAAGAAATGAAGTAATCGAGCATGACAATTGCTTGGAAAGCACGGTTTGAACTACCAAAATCGAAGAACGTAAGGTAATCGGTCAACCGAAGCTATCTTGGGCTTCCAAAGTAAACAGATGGTCAAACAACCTCAAATTCGATGTGCTCTTCATGAATACCATCTAATTCAATACAATATATCAATCGGTTGAAGTACGTACGAGAATCATTGAGTTTTAAGTCAGTTATAGTGGTTTTCTTCTCGATTAAGCAAAAGAGACTTCAATCGAGGTTATGAGCTCAAATGCTTTTGAAATCAACGAGTAAGCTTCAATTTCATGTTCTAATATAAGAAAAGAAGTAATCGAGCATGATAATTTCTTGGAAAGCACGGTTTGAACTACCAAAATCGAAGAACGTAAGGTAATCGGTCAACTGAAGCTATCTTGAGATTCCGGAGTCAACAGATGGTCAAACGACCTCGAATTCGATGCGCTCTTCATGAATAACCTCTAATTCAATACAATATATCAATCGGTTGAAGTTCGTTAGAGAATCATTGAGTTTTAAGTCAGTTATAGTGGTTTTCTTCTCGATTAAGCAAAAGAGACTTCAATCGAGGTTATGAGCTCAAATGCTTTTGAAATCAACGAGTAAGCTTCAATTTCATGTTCTAATATAAGAAAAGAAGTAATCGAGCATGATAATTTCTTGGAAAGCACGGTTTGAACTACCAAAATCGAAGAACGTAAGGTAATCGGTCAACTGAAGCTATCTTGAGATTCCGGAGTCAACAGATGGTCAAACGACCTCAAATTCGATGCGCTCTTAATGAATACTCTCTAATTCAATACAATATATCAATCGGTTGAAGTTCGTACGAGGATAATTGAGTCTTAAGTCAGTTATAGTGGTTTTCTTCTCGATTAAGCAAAAGAGACTTCAATCGAGGTTATGAGATCCAATGCTTTTGAAATCAACGAGTAAGCTTCAATTTCATGTTCTAATATAAGAAATGAAGTAATCGAGCATGTTAATTGCTTGGAAAGCACGGTTTGAAGTACCAAAATCGAAGAACGTAAGGTAATCAGTCAACTGAAGCTATCTTGAGCTTCCGGAGTCAACAGATGGTCAAACGACCTCAAATTCTAAGCGCTCTTCATGAACACCCTTTAATTCAATACAATATATCAATCGGTTGAAGTTCGTACGAGGATTATTGAGTCTTAAGTCAGTTATAGTGGTTTTCTTCTCGATTAAGCATAAGAGACTTCAATCGAGGTTATGAGCTCCAATGCTTTTAAAATCAACGAGTAAGCTTCAATTTCATGTTCTAATATAAGAATTAAGTAATCGAACATGATAATTGCTTGTAAAGCATGATTTGAAATACCTAAATCAAAGAACGTAAGTTAATCAGTCAACCGAAGCTATCTTGAGCATCCGGAGTCAACAGATGGTCGAACGACCTCGAATTCGATGCGCTCTTCATGAACACCCTCTAATTCAATACAATATATCAATCGGTTGATGTTCGTACGAGAATCATTGAGTCTTAAGTCAGTTATAGTGGTTTTCTTCTCGATTAAGCAAAAGAGACTTCAATCGAGGTTATGAGCTCAAATGCTTTTTAAATCAATGAGTAAGCTTCAATTTCATGTTCTAATATGAGAAATGAAGTAATCGAACTTGATAATTGCTTGGAAAGCACGATTTGAAATACCAAAATCCAAGAACGTAAGGTAATCGATCAACCGAAGCTATCTTGAGCATCCGGAGTCAACAGATGGTCGAACGACCTCAAATTCGATGCGCTCTTCATGAATAACCTCTAATTCAATACAATATATCAATCGGTTGAAGTTCGTTAGAGAATCATTGAGTTTTAAGTCAGTTATAGTGGTTTTCTTCTCGATTAAGCAAAAGAGACTTCAATCGAGGTTATGAGCTCAAATGCTTTTGAAATCAACGAGTAAGCTTCAATTCCATGTTCTAATATAAGAAATGAAGTAATCGAGCATGACAATTGCTTGGAAAGCACGGTTTGAACTACCAAAATCGAAGAACGTAAGGTAATCGGTCAACCGAAGCTATCTTGGGCTTCCAAAGTAAACAGATGGTCAAACAACCTCAAATTCGATGTGCTCTTCATGAATACCATCTAATTCAATACAATATATCAATCGGTTGAAGTACGTACGAGAATCATTGAGTTTTAAGTCAGTTATAGTGGTTTTCTTCTCGATTAAGCAAAAGAGACTTCAATCGAGGTTATGAGCTCAAATGCTTTTAAAATCAATGAGTAAGTTTCAATTTCATGTTCTAATATAAGAAATGAAGTAATCGAACATGATGATTGCTTGGAAAGCACGATTTGAAATACCA